>SJYV01034079.1:156868-500730 GCA_006410875.1 Neotragus pygmaeus
GACTGTAGCCTGCCAGGTTCCTCTGTCCATGGGATTCTCCAGGCAAGAATACTGGAGTGGGTTGCCATTTCCTTCTCTATCTTCAGTACAGAGGCCCTTTATTCTCATGTATAATATATGTAAGTCTTAAGTGTGCATGCAATCTGCTGATCCCTTAAACTTGATATGATTGTTCTCTCAATCTCTCAAGTGAGGCTACCACTCTGCCTGGAAACATACTTAGGATGGTTTCAGAAAAGCAAAAGAGGAAAAGATATAACGTTGAGATATATCTGTCTCTCTGATAATTTTTACTATATTTTATGCAATGAGTTGCTTCCCAAAATTCACACAAGCCTTAGGTAGCAGTTCTGAACCCTGCAAAACTCCATTCGCTCTCTTGAAACATACTTTACTGTACTAAAATTAAACTTAAAGATAGTATTGGATTGGCCACAAGATTCTGTAACATTTTACAGAAAAACCCAAACGAACCTTCTGGTCAACCCAATATGATCTACCAACACAATCGGGGAAAAAAAAATTCATTTAGAACTCGAATACAATTAAATGTATTACAATGTGATAACGCTCAAGCATGGCTACCCAGAAAGAATAAAGTAGTTAGATGCCTCCTGAAGCAATATCTTGAATCCATGTGAAAGTATTAGTTGGAAATGTAGAGTGATGCAGGGGTTTTGACTTGACAACTCACATCACATAGTGTCTGTGGTGGTAAATGCTCCTCTGAAATCATGTGCAAGTCTCAGTAAAGTGCCACACAAAACAATCTAGTCTTGAATTTATATATTAGTTATATTCTTGAAAATTTTAATTGATATTGAAACCATGCAAAGATCATTTTATGTTCATATGTATACACTTTAAATTAGGTTCTATAATCAATTATTTATAAATATTTATAAAATGAGGCTTATCCGCTCATTTAAATTATGCAGACCTGGGACAGTTTTCATTGTGTACGGCTGTTTTTACATGGCAGGATGTCTCCCATCCCTGGCCTTCACAGGTGTGACAACTATGATTTATCCCACAAACTCCCAAATGCCACCAACGGGACAGCAGTATCCCCCCCGGAAACTGATTTAGGGAAACAAAGTCTTGTTTTTGTTTTTTGTCTGATACGGCAGTTACTTTTTAACCCCTCCTTGCTCTCTGTTTTCTGGCCCTCTAATATTGTCTTAGTGATGGTATAGTACCTGTTTAGGAAAGCTACATGCAGAAATTAGTGATTCAAAGAAAGGCTTTCTGGAGTAAATCTCAATGTTTATGGATTCCCTCGGAGAAGGCAATGGCACCCCACTCCAGTACTCTTGCCTGGGAAATCCCATGGACAGAGGAGCCTGGTAGGCTACAGTCCATGGGGTTGCTAAGAGTTGGACACGACTGAGCGACTTCACTTTCACTCTTCACTTTCATGCATTGGAGAAGGACATGGCAACCCACTCCAGTGTTCTTGCCTGGAGAATCCCAGGGACAGGGGAGCCTGGTGGGCTGCCATCTATGGGGTCGCACAGAGTTGGACATGACTGAAGCGACTTAGCAGCAGCAGCAGCATGGATTTCCTAATTGGGTAATTAAATTGCATTCTAGTGACTCCTGGCTGTTTTAAAACAACTGCTCCTAGGTATAAATTCTTTCTTTTATTCTGTGTGAACCATTCTAGAAGTTTGAGTTCACCAAAACTGTTCTCTGCTCTCAAAGACCTAAAAGTCCTCTCTAGAATCCAAACATGTTGGCAGATAGATAAGAACAGTGATAAGCTTCTCAGGCTTCCCAGGTGGCGCTAGTGGTAAAGAACCCACTTGCCAATGCAGTAGACAGAGATGCAAGTTTGACCCCTGGGTCAGGACAGATGCCCTGGAGAAGTGCAGGGCAACCCCCTCCAGTATTCTTGCCTGGAGAATCCCATGGACAGACTGTCGTAGGCCTGGTAGGCTACTGTCCGTGGGGTCGCAGAGTCTGACATGACTGAAGTGACTTAGCGTGCACGCTTTCCTCAGAGTCCTGTAGGAGTAGAGGCAGCATGGCTTCAGCTTTGCCTGCGGAGCTAGGGAAGCTTGCTGAAACAGGCAATGGCTGTGCCAGTGAAGCCACCAGCTCAGCCTCCTTAACCAATTATAATTTTTTAATAACTTGGAAATGGCATTTGGAAATAGTTGTTGTCCAGTCCCTCAGTCATGTCAGACTCCCTGCGAGCCCGTGGACTGCAGCACAGCAGGCCTCCCTGTCGAAATAGTAGTTGCCCCCTAATCCTGACTGTCAAGCTCCGGATTACAGTGTGGCTCAGACAGTAAAGCGTCTGTCTACAGTGCGGGAGACCCGGGTTAGATCCNCTCCCTGCGAGCCCGTGGACTGCAGCACAGCAGGCCTCCCTGTCGAAATAGTAGTTGCCCCCTAATCCTGACTGTCAAGCTCCGGATTACAGTGTGGCTCAGACAGTAAAGCGTCTGTCTACAGTGCGGGAGACCCGGGTTAGATCCCTGGGTCGGGAAGATCCCCTGGAGGAGGAAATGGCAACCCACTCCAGTACTCTTGCCTGGAAAATCCCATGGACAGGGGAGCCTGGTAGGCTGCAGTCCATGGGGTCGCAGAGAGTCGGACACGACTTCACGACTTCACTTTACACTAGCAACAGTTGCAGTTCGGGGATTTTTCTCCAAGTTATTGGCCTTAACATTCAGGGCTTCAGCTTGAATCCTAACACTTCTCCTGCTACATGCCATCTAGTACAGATATTCAGTAATGGTTGGTAATACCAAAATTGCCTTGGTTCAGTAATAGTCACAGAACAACATTTTTCTTACTAAGTCTCATTTTTTACCTCTCATTCTAGCATAACTAGAATTCAAATGGATAGCAAATAAGGAAGAAGGATCAACTTATTGCTCTTGTATAATGGACGGTTTGTTTCTGGGTATTTACCTTGAATAATTATTTTTAAGTTAGCCATTATTTTGGAACCCTTGGGTGAAATTGAACCACTAAAGTTGTTACAGGCTAATCATATATTATTGTATATGTATATATTTTCATCATGGGTGTGATTATATTAGGAGATGTATACTTTCTGGACTTGGAATCTGCATAATGGCCTAGTTTAAAAGAGGATAAATAACATTTTCCTTTCCTTTTTAATAGCCTTTTAGGTGTACCCATTGCTTATGATAACATCAAAGTAGTGGGTGAATTAGGAGATATTTATGATGATCAAGGACACATTCATCTTAACATTGAAGCAGATTTTGTCATCTTCTGCCCTGAACCAGGGCAAAAACTTATGGTATGTATCTTTTTTCCTATTGTTCTTTGTATAGTTATTGAATTATGTAATTTGGAAAAATTTAAGAGACTGTACACTTCGGGATTTTACAAGGATTGTTGTTGCAGGTAACTAAAAATCAATTTTAAAGAAAACTTTTCAGTTTAAGTTTTCAGTTTTTATTGAAGTGTAGTTGGTTTGCATTGTTCTGTTTCAAGTGGAAAGTGATTCAGTTTAGATATGTGTGTATATATATGTATTTCAAATTCTTTTCTGTTATAGATTATTACAAGACACTGAGTATAGTTCCCTGTGCCACACAGTAGATCCTTGTTATTCTGTTAATCCTAACCTCCTAATTTATCCCCTCTCCCCTTCCCCTTTGGTAACCAGAAGTTTGTCCTTTGATAAGTCTATTTGTATCTTGTTTTTAAATTCCACATGTAAGTGATACCATATGTTTATCTGTTCTTCTCTGTCTCACTTAACTTCACTTAGTACGGTCATCTCTAGGTCCACTCACGTGGCTGCCAGTGGCATTTCATGGCTGAGTATATTCAACATGTATAACACATCCTTATCCATTCATCTGTGGATGGGCACTTCAGTTGCTTCCATGTCTTGGTTACTATGCTACTGTGAACATTGGAAGCATGTATCTTTTTCAAGTAGAGCTTTGTCTTTTCTAGATATATGCCCAGGAGTGGAATTGCTGGATCATATGGGACTCTGTTTTTGATTTTTTAAGGAACCTCCATACTGTTCTCCATAGCGCTTGCACCAGTTTATATTCCCAGTGACAGTGTAGGAGGGTTCCCTTTTCTCCATGTCCTCTTCAGCATTTATTGCTTGTGGACTTCTTGGTGAGGGCTGTTCTGATATCTGTGCAGTGACGATCACATTGGCGTCTGTGCATTTTTCTAGTAATCAGCCATGTTGAGCGTCTTTTCGTGGGCCTTTTGACATCTGTATGTCTATGTATGTGCAACACTGTTCTGGGTTACTGGTCTTTTCATTTCAAAAGCACTGCTGCTATCTTGTATTGGTACTTTTCTCTAATTTATCATATTATACTCTCATACTTACTGCTTTCTAGATCCCACCAAAGAAACTTGGCTCCCTCTTGGTTGTGAAGAAATTATTCTATACGATTCTAAAATTTGATAGTTTTTCCTTTCCTCATTGAGTATTTAATTGATAAACTTTGTCTTTTGCAGCAGTTTTAGAGAAAAATTGAATGGAAAGTATAGTGTTCTCATAGACATCTCACTCTACCCATCCCCAAAAATCCACACTTAATGTTTCTCTTATTGATAAGATGTGGTGCATTTTAATTGTTGAGCCAGTATTGATACATTAAGTACAGACCATGGTTTATAGTAGAGTTCACTGTTTCTGTTGTACCTTCTATGGGTTTTGACAAAGGTAGAATGACATGACTCCAACATTATAGTATTCCTATGGAATAATTGGTCACTGCTCTAAAAATCCTGTGTGATCTGCCTATTCATTGCTCCCTCTCTTCCCTGGAAACCATGGCAACTACTTTTTTTTTTTTTAACTGTCTCCATAGTTTTGCCTGTTCCAGAATATGATATAGTGGAATCATAGAGTATGTAAGTTTTCCAGGTTGGTTTCTTTCACTTGGCACTATATGTTTAAGTTTCCTCCATGTCTTTTTCTTGATAGCTTATTTTTGTTGCAGAATAATATTGCATTGTATAGATGTATCAGTTTGTACAGACCACTTGGAAGGTACCATTCTGGACTCCAGACTCCTTATGTTGACAGACAGGTTTTACTATGTCACATGTGAAAGGAGGTGCTGATATTAAAATGCATTGTGTATATATATGTTATTTATAGTTCTGTAATTCAAAAGGTGATTTTTAAAAAAGCTTCAGGTTTTTATTCATCTAGTTTATACTTGTTGATTCTTAAGGGAATAGGAAACTTGGAAATTTTAATTTTAACCTTAAAAATCTTATAGAATGTATTGTTATTTTACTTTTAAAGCTGCTAATAACATTATGATTTAGTTAAAATAGCCGTGTTCAAGGTGAGCTTTCTAAAAAATTCTAGTGTTCCTAAATTGATATTTTAGTGTAACATGCGGTAAGCTTTAAATGAAGATCAACATTTTTGATACTACATCATACCATTGTTTTGGTATTTTCTCTCTGAATATCAGTTTAAAGAGGGTAAGGTTCGTTTCGTCTTTCTGGCGCTCTTCTTGATGTGGCACTCGTTTTTCCCTCCTCTCAGGGTACAGTTAATAAAGTGTCCTCGAGCCACATCGGCTGCTTGGTCCATGGGTGCTTCAACGCCTCCATCCCTAAACCTGAGCAGATGCCAGCTGACCAGTGGCAGACGCTACAGATAAACGTGGGTGATGAACTAGAATTTGAAGTATTTCGTTTAGACTCAGATGCTGCTGGAGTATTCTGCATTCGGGGAAAACTAAGTATCACTAGGTCAGTTCCTAAGCACATTATTACCATTTTGATGCTTAATCATTTCTACTTAATTCTGAATTTAGGAAACATAAGTCCCTCTTTTAAAAGTTACTTTATTAGATTATTTGTACTTCCAAACCACAGAGTCAATGTAAATATGAATCTTAAGTGTTATGACAGTGCATTGAATATTCTAAAGCTTTGCATCTAAGTGGTCTACATCGTAATAATTCTGTTTTTCAAAGTATTGTCATGTTGTTGTATGTTGTTACTCTTTTTTTTAAAAGTTAATCCTTGAACTTGAGACTACTAGAAGCTTAATTATATTAACTATTAGTGTTTTGTTTTTACACAGTTGAAACAAAAATTATTTGATTATTGTCATTATACCAGGTAGATCATTTAATTTCTGTGTTTTTCTTGTATGGAATTCTTTTAGGAAATACTCTGATCCTGACCCTGGTTTTATGGCAGGGCCTAGTTGAGGGGTCATCCTTCCTCTGTTGTCATGGCAGAATCTAGAAAAAGTTGCTAAGAAATGACAATATGGGTTAAAGTTTTAGAGCAGCTGTCCAACAGAACTTTCTGTAATGATAGAAGTGTGCTGTATGTGTGCAATATAGTAGCCTCACTCTTGAGGAATTGAAATGTGTGACTAGTATGTCACTGAGGAAGTGGGTTTTTAACGTTACCTTATTGAAATTACTTAAATAGTTCTATGTGGCTATTGCTAATTCAAGGGACCGCAGTTCTATAGAGACCTACTTCACTGACCTTTATTTACTTATATAAAATATTCAGAGCTTTGCAGCATAATACTGCTTCGTGTGTGCTCACTCAGTCGTGTCGACTCTTTGCAACCCCACAGACTGTGGCCCACGAAACTCCTCTGTCCATGGGGTTCTCTAGGCAAGAATCCTGGAGTGGGTTGCCATGCCCTCCTCCAGGGGAGCTTCCCGATCCAGGGGTCAGACCTATGTCTCTTCTGGTCTCCTGCATTGGCAGGCAGAGTCTTTACAACTAGCACCACCTGGGAATCTAATACTGCTTCAGTGTAGTTTAAGAAAAACAATGGAACAAGATTGGAATAGTAGATGGGGAACTCCAGTTCAGTTCAGTCGCTGAGTCGCGTCCAACTCTTTGCGACCCCATGAATCGCAGCACGCCAGGCCTCCCTGTCCATCACCAACTCCCGGAGTTCACTCAGACTCACGTCCATCGAGTCCGTGATGCCATCCAGCCATCTCATCCTCTGTCGTCCCCTTCTCCTGCCCCCAATCCCCCCCAGCATCAGGGTCTTTTTCAATGAGTCAACTCTTCTCATGAGGTGGCCAAAGTACTGGAGTTTCAGCTTTAGCACCATTCCTTCCAAAGAAATCCCAGAGCTGATCTCCTTTTTGATAAATACCAGAAGTATGTTTTCTCCCTATCAGATGTTACTCGTTTGGCTAATAAGGCTGGGTGGTGATGTTTAGGGTTCAGCATTTTCTGAACCATATTAAAATTCAGAAACCCCGTTTTGACAAAACTTTTTTGTCATTTTTATGTGTGAAACAGTCTGGGAAAAGTACTCGGGAAACAAAAAATTTAACATTTCTAAGACTATCAATGTTCTGTGACAGTCATGTTATTTTGTACTACTGTCATAATTTAGAAAGACCTTACCATGTTGGAATATTCTTGATCTTACTTTGTTCTTTTTGCTTAATGCTCTATAAATTTTTAAAAATCTTACAGTTTACAAGCCAAGTGCTCTGCAGTTCCTGAAGAAGCACCAGAAACTGGCGCGGATGAGCCTGTCGAAAAACCTCCAAAGAAGAAAAAGAGAAAGAAGAAAGACCTAGAGCCATGTGAAGCGGAAGGCGGTCCCACAGAGCTAGCAGAACTTGCAGATGCTACCAGGAAGGACGAGACAGACCTGCCCGTTAGTAACGGTGTGAATGGCCTCTGGGAGGGAGAGCCGAAGAGGAAGAGGAAGAAGAAGAAGAAAAAGCACCAGGAAGATGAGGACCAAGAGCCTGTCTACCAAGGCAGTGACTCCAGCGGTTATCAGAGTGACCGTACAAAGAAAAAAAAGAAAAGGAAGAGTGAGGAGGCCGAGTCTACGCCACTTGTGGAACGTGCACCTAAAAAGAAAAGGGAGAAGTGATTTTCTTTTGTGCGTTTTAAATATGATTTGGTTTGTTAAAGATTTATACACAGTAGATGAGGAAAGTTTAAATTAAGAAATGTTTTGTATTGCAGTATTTTGCATAACAGGGAACATTTTGATTAGTTGAGTTTTTGGTACTAAAATTAATTTGGAAAATACCAGTATTATTAAAGTGCCACTTCTTGTATACAGAATAGAAAGGTAAGAACTGCCTTCATTCTTCCACTGGATACATTCTAAATAAAATGGTTTCTAGAGTCCTGAGACTAACAAAAGGACTTTTGTAATGCAGTGATACCATGTATATCATAAAGAATGAATCTTGAGCTTGGGGGGGGGTGGTTTACCTTGGGATGGTGTGTCAGAGGCATTTCTGAAGTTTTCAGAGCTCTTTAGAAACTGCCCTCTTTGAACCGTGGCCCTGCCTGTGGACCATGAGTTAGGAAAGAGTGCTGACTGTTCCTTCTCTGTGCGTGTGTGGTGGTCTCTCTAATCTCTGTCTCAGCCATTCGGCTCTTGTTGTGTGTTGGAGGAAGGGTCTGATGAAGACAGGATAAAGGTGATCCTGACTAGTGGGGAATTTCCCTATTTTTTAATAACCGAGTTAAGCTACTAGAAACTATTACAAAAACAGTTCTACACTGTTTTCACTGAGAAAATGTGGACTGTGTCTTAACTATTGGGAAACACTGAAGAAGGAACTGACAGGCGAGTTCGGCCTGATAATCAGTGCAAGGTTGTGTTCATTCAGCACAACAGGGCTGTGTGCTTGTGTTACACGTAGTAGACCGCCATTCTGCTCAGGTCGGGGGTATAATGGCAAACTAGGCAGAAATGGTTCCTTCCCTTGTGGAGTGTCACAGGAGAAGCAGATGTGCACATACAGCGCAAGTAAGAAAGACAGAGAATGACTCATCCTGGAAAGCTCTGAAAGGAAAAAAAAGGTTCTCTTTTTCCCGCTGCTGTGATGCATGGCGGCCCCTTTCAGTTGCCATTTATCTCGTATCAGATGTAGTACCGCCCTTACTGTCTGCACCAGCAGAAGATGGAGTGGGAGAGTCGTTCATGGTGTTTGTCTGTAAACAGATGTGCCAGACAGTGGGAAGGGGTGAGCCAGTGTCCTTCCTTACCATTAAGTTCATGTGGATATTTAGTCCTCACAATGAAGCTAGTCCAAATTGAGATGAGGTTTGAGATAAGGTGTCAGTATAAAACACACATCAGACTTTGAAGATGTACAAAGAAAGAGTGCAAAATACCTCAGTTTTGTATATTGGTGAGATTATAATATTTTGGTATAGTGGAGTAAATAAAATATTCAATTGGCTTTTTGGGGTTTTTTTTTTTTTTGCTTTTTAATTTAAAAAATCGTATCTGAGGCCTGTATTATCTTTGTTTTGTAGAACACTGGTTTGAAGGATGATTTGAAAAAGATTTATAATGTCTGACTTAATATTAAAAGTTAACATTTAGTGAAATAATTCTAAATTCCTGATGGTAATGGCCAAGCAACGTGTTAAATTAATGCTATTCATAGCAAAATACATCCTGGCTTACCAAAATAAATTCCCATATATTATTTTTACATTTTTTTAAGAAAAAAGTATGCTGAACTTGAAACTAAATTTATACATGGTTTTTCACAATGACAGGAGCAGAACCGGTCATTTGCTTTTTTCCTAACAGTGACAGTGACAGATTTTACCTGATACAGAAACCTCTGATTATGGTATCATCCATATATCCTTCAAAACATTTCTTACATGCTACACTAATTAGGTTTTTCCTTTTCTGTCTTGGAATTTGCTCATTAAAATCCTCTAGCCTAGCCTAAACCTCTTATCCTCGCTTCAGGTCCTTATAATCACTGGAAATAGCTCTAAATACATTTCAAACTTCTATGCTTCCCACAACTCCAGTCACACCCCCCATCATACAAACACTTCATACAACTCAATATGAAAAGAAGCCAAACAACACAATCAAAATACGGGCAGAAAACCTAGTAGACATTTCTCCAAACAAAGCATACAGATGAAGTACAAGTCAAAACAACAGTGAGGTGTCACTTCACAGAGGTCATCATTAAGAAGTCTAGAAATGATAAATGCTGAGGAAGTGTGGAGAAAAGGGAAAACCCCTGCACTGTTGGTAAGGATTTAAATTGGTGCAGCTGCTGTGGAGAACAGTATGGAGGTTCCTTAAAAAACCGAAACCACCGTATGACCCAGGAATCCCGCTACTGGCCATATACCCCGAGAAAACCAAATCAAAAAGGCAACATGCTCACTGCAGTAGTATACACAATACCCAAGATGGGGAAGCGTCCTAGATGTCCATCCACATCTGTGAGTGGACAAAGGAGCTGCTATACCTATATACAAGTGAATGGTACTGAGTGATCCATAGATAAGGTTGAAACAATACCATTTGCAGCAACAGGGAATGAACCAGTGACAACTGAGTGAAGTAAGGCAGAGAAAGACCGCACGGTATCACTGATAGGTGGAATCAGCAATTGAGATGCAGGGACTCACGAAGAACAGACTTACTTCAGAAACCCACTGTTACAGAAGGGACAACATCAGGGGAGGGAATATGTCAGGAGGTTGGCCTTAACGTACACACACTTACATATATAAAACTAGGTCACCAGCAAGGAGCTCCTGTACAGCCCAGGGAACTCTACTCAGCAACACACTGTAGTAACCTGTATGGCCAAAGCATCTGGATCAGAGTGGGTATGTACCTCTGCTGCTGCTAAGTCGCTTCAGTCGTGTCCAACTTTGTACAACCCCAGAGATGGCGGCCCACCAGGCTCCCCCATCCCTGGGATTCTCCAGGCAAGAACACTGGAGTGGGTTGCCATTTCCTTCTCCAATGCATGAAAGTGAAAAGTGAAAGTGAAGTCGCTCAGTCGTGTCTGCCTCCTAGTGACCCCATGGACTGCAGTCCACCAGGCTCCTCTGTCCAAGGGGTTTGCCAGGCAAGAGTACTGGAGTGGGGTGCCATCGCCTTCTCCTTGGAGTACAGTTGATGTACAGTGTTTGTTGGAGGTGCACAACATCTTGATTTAGGTATATATAGAGGTACATATGTAGAGGTACATACACCTCAATCAAGATGTTGTGCACCTCCAACAAACATTGTACGTCAACTGTACTCCAACACGAAATACACATAAATTTGACAACTGGAGGAAATGCCTACCATAGTCCCCTCAGGCCTCGGTGACCCGGGATGGTGACACATTCCTGGAGTTTGAACAGCCTTGCCTGCCAAGGCTGGACCCTCCTGGGGCTGAGGGAGCTGAGGGCGGTGACCAAGAAATGAGGCCCCTAAGGTCCTCTAGTGTTTGTCTGTTCTAGAAGAAACAACCCTCTCCAGACCAGGGCTGGTTATCCATGACTAAATCCTAGCACACACACATTCGGGAGAACAATTGTGCTGAATAGCTTGGGAAAGTCATCTTTTAGCCAATCCTCCTGGGGCTGGGGTTATCTCCAGCATCTTAGTCACCCATTCATAGATGATAGCACTCTAGGCAGAACACGTGTGGAAGGCTTGGGATTTGCCTTGGGTGAGGAAGTGAAGAATGATGAAGTAATGAGACACAAGCCCTGGGTGTGTGTCCTGACACATTCCACACCCATTTACAATGCAGGAACAGGACCTGCACTTAGCTTTGCTGCACCAAGAAGCAGAGTGGGGCATATGGAAATGCTGCCGCCTTGTGGCCATTGTGTGTAACAACTTTAAAACTAGGGCTTTTCACTGTTTATAATAGGACATGGAAGCAACCTAGATGTCCATCAGCAGATGAATGGATGAGAAAGCTGTGGTACATATACACAATGGAGTATTACTCAGCCATTAAAGAGAATATATTTGAATCAGTTCTAATGAGGTGGATGAAACTGGGGCCTATTATGCAGAGTGAAGAAAACCAGAAAGAAAAACACCAATACAGTATACTAATGCATATATATGGAATTTAGAAAGATGGTAACGATAATCCTGTATGTGAGACAGCAAAAGAGACACAGATGTGTAGAACAGTCTTTTGGACTCTGTGGGAGAGGGAGAGCATGGGATGATTTGGGAGAATGGCATTGAAACATGTATAATATCATGTATGAAACAAATCGCCAGTCCAGGTTCAATGCACAATACAGGATGCTTGGGGCTGGTGCACTGGGATGACCCAGAGGGATGGTACGGGGAAGGAAGAGGGAGGGGGGTTCAGGATGGGGAACACATGTATACCCGTGGCGGATTCATATTGATGTATGGCAAAACCAATACAATATTGTAAAGTAATTAACTTCCAATTAAATAAATTTATATATATATATATAAAATAAAACTAGGGCTTTGCACTCAGAAGGCCCTAGGGGATGTAAATGACTCTTGCCCTTAAGAAACAGCCTTGGGATGCGTAATTGAGTTAAGAATCAGAAAACGGACAGCCTTTCAAGAAGCCAATTGCAGCAGGTAAATTTACTCACAACACTTTAACCAAAAAGGTACAAAGATCCCCTTGTCACACATTATTAGAGAAAGGGAAAGGAAGCCTACAAGGAGATATATCCCCCTCTACCCATCAGATGGTCATCAAAAAGTCTACGAACAGTCCATGCTGCAGAGGGCCTGCAGCGAAGGGAATCCGATGCTAGAGTGGGAATGGAAATTGCCAACAGCCATGTGGAATTGAGCATGGAGGTTCCCTAAAAATCTGAAGATACAGGTATCGTGTGATCCAGAAATCTTACTCTTGGCTGTACATCTGGATCAAACTATAGTTGGAAAAGACATCCACCCCAACCTACACTACAGTACAGTTTTCAAGAACCAAGACTGGGAAGCAATCAGAATGTCCATGGAGAGACGAAAAAGAAGATACGGGACATATATTCAAAGGAATGTTACTCAGCCATCCAAAAAAAAAAAAAAAGTGCCATTTGCAGCAACCCAGAAGGACCTAGCTATGATGATACTTGGGGAAATAAGTTGGAGAGGAAGAGAAATATCATATGGGATCACTGTTAGGTGGAATCTAAAATGTGACACAAAGGAACTCATTTCCAAAATAACAGAGTCTCAGACTTTAAAAAGCCACTTTGTGTTACAAAAGAGGTCACATCAGGAGGAGGAGGTCGATGAGGACCCTGGGATTAACATATGTACTCTTTAGTATATGAACCTAGAGCATCAAAAAATACTTAGTATAAAGCACCAGGAACCCTATTCAACATTGCATAAAACCTTATAGGGGCAAAGCTCCTAATACAGACTGGATATTCACCTATGAATACCTGAATCAAGTTGCTGGACACTTGAAACAAACTCAACACTGGATATCGACTATATCCCAATAGAAAATAAACGTTAATTGTCAAATAAGTGAAAACAGCTATATTCCCCTCTGCCCTCTGTGATCCGGGCTCCTGTCGCAAACCCAGACACATTCCCACCGGTGCACAGCTACGTCCCACGTCCATTTGTAATCCCAGAACAGAACTTGGCATTCAGCTTTGTTGCTCTAAGAACCAGAGTGGGGCACACAGAAATGCTGCTGCCTAGTGGCCATTCTGTGTAACAACAACTGTAAAACGGTCTGAGAAGAACTTCATGCTCTCAAGATGCGAGGGCATGTACAAGACTCCTGCCCTCAAGAAAGAGCCTTGGAGTGGGTAATCGAATAAGAATTCAAAAAGGGACAAGTATATTTTATACACACTCTTTAAAGACAATCACACCTACAGAGATCCTGGTATCAAATATTAGAGAATGGAAAATGAGATCTATGAGAGGCATTACCTCCACCCATCATAATGGCCATCATCAAAAAGTCTACAGTCTGCTGCAGAGGGCCTGCAGAAAAGGGAATCCTCCTACCCTGATGCTGGGAATGGAAACTGCTGACAGCCAACTGGACTTGAATATGGAGATTCCTTAAAAACTTGAAGATGCAGATCCGTGATCTGAAATGCCACACTTGGGCGTGCATCCGGATTAAACTGTGGTTGGGAAAGACATACGCAGCCCAGCCTTCACTGCAGCATTGTTTCCAAGAGCCAAATTACAGAAAAAAACAGAATATTCATTGAGAGATGAAAAAGGTATGGTGCACATATTGAAGGGAATGTTACTCAGCGATCAAAAAGTAGGAAATAATGCCATTTACAGCAACATAGAAGGGACTAACCATGATTATATTAGGGAAAGAAGGTCAGACAGAGGAAGACAAATACGTGAGATCACTGATAAGTTAATTCTAAAAAGTGACACAAAGGAACTCGTTTCTAAAACAGACACAGAATCTCAGACTTTGAAAAGGCACTTGGTTTTACAAAAGGGGTCACACTGTAAAGAAGGATTAAATCAGAATGCTGGGATTAACATGGGCGTCCCTGGTGGGCAGACAGTAAAGAATCTGCCTGCAGTTCAGGAGACCTAGGTTCAATCCCTGGGTTGGGAAGATCCCCTGGAGGAGGAAATGGCAACCCACTCCAGTACTCTTGCCTGGAGAATTCAATGGACAGAGCAGCCTCGTGGGCTATCTTCCTTGGAGTTGCAAAAAATGGGACATGACTGAGCAACTGACACTTTCACACGCTTTTTCCAAGACTGACATAAGCACACTTATCTAATATATGTGCTGCTGAAGTGAGCACTATGCAGTCTTGAATGTACGAACATATAGCATCAACAAGGACCTAGTGTATAGCACAGGGAAGCCTACTCAACACTGTAAAATCCTATAGCTGCAAAGCTCCCCCAAAGACTGGATATTCACCTAAATATGTCTGAAACAAGTTGCTGGACCCCTGAAACAAACTCAACATCGGACATCAACTATATGCCAATAGAAAATAAACATTAATTTTCCAAATAAAATGAAATAGCTGCTACATTCCCCTTTGCACTTGATGACCTGGGCTACCGTTGCAAGTCCTGAGCCTAAGCAGCCTTGGAGCCCACAGCTGGATTGTCCTGAGTCTGAGGGAATTGAGAAGGATGTGCCAGCAGATGGGCCCCCGCAGGACCTGAAGTGTTTGTCCCCTGTGGATCGAATCACATTCTCGAGACCCTGGCCATTCCTGTACAGCTACAGCAAGTCTAGTGCACACAAGGAGGGTGGACACTATGGGCTGGAAGTCATTTGAAGGGTCACAGGATCCTGCAGGCCTCCCCGTGCTGCAGTGCTGACCTCCAGCCTCCTGCCTTAGGTTCGACCCGCTTGCAGATGAGAGCACCCAAGGGAGGGCTGATTTGGAGGACTTGGGATTTGTTGGGGTGGGGAAGTGAAGAAAGATGAAGAAATAATGAGACACAAGCCCTGGGTGTCTGTTCTGGCAGATTCCATACCCATCTACAATGCAGGCACAGGACTTGCCCTCAGCTTTGTTGCCCCAAGAATCAGAGTGGGGTATACAGAAATGCTGCTCCCTTGTGGTCATTCCGTGTAACAACAACTCTTAAACTGGGGTTCAGAGGAACTTTGGGCTTCCCTGATAGCTCAGGGAATCAAGAATCCGCCTACAATGCAGGAGACCCTAGTTCGAACTTGGGTCAGAGAAGGGATAGATTTCCCACTCAAGTATTCTCAGGCTTTCCTTGTGGCTCAGCTGGTAAATAATCCTCCTGCAATGCAGGAGACCTGGGTTTGATCCCTGGGTTGGGAAGATTCCTTGGAGAAGGGAAAGGCTACCCACTCTAGTATTCTGGCCTGGAGAATTCCACGGACTGTATAGTGCATGGGGTCACAAAGAGTTGAACACAGCTGAGAGGACTGGAAAAGGTCAGTTTTCATTCCAATCCCAAAGAAAGGCAATGCCAAAGAATGCTCAAACTACTGTACAATGTAGTCATCTCACATGCTAGTAAAGTAATGCTCAAAATTCTCCAAGCTAGGCTTCAGCAGTACGTGAACCGTGAACTTCCAGATGTTCAACTGGTTTCAGAAAAGGCAGAGGAACCAGAGATCAAATTGCCAACATCCACTGGATCATCAAAAAAAGGCAAGAGAGTTCCAGATAAACATCTATTTCTGCTTTATTGAGATGTGTATAAGAGACAGATTCAATGGACAGAGCAGCCTCGTGGGCTATCTTCCTTGGAGTTGCAAAAAATGGGACATGACTGAGCAACTGACACTTTCACACGCTTTTTCCAAGACTGACATAAGCACACTTATCTAATATATGTGCTGCTGAAGTGAGCACTATGCAGTCTTGAATGTACGAACATATAGCATCAACAAGGACCTAGTGTATAGCACAGGGAAGCCTACTCAACACTGTAAAATCCTATAGCTGCAAAGCTCCCCCAAAGACTGGATATTCACCTAAATATGTCTGAAACAAGTTGCTGGACCCCTGAAACAAACTCAACATCGGACATCAACTATATGCCAATAGAAAATAAACATTAATTTTCCAAATAAAATGAAATAGCTGCTACATTCCCCTTTGCACTTGATGACCTGGGCTACCGTTGCAAGTCCTGAGCCTAAGCAGCCTTGGAGCCCACAGCTGGATTGTCCTGAGTCTGAGGGAATTGAGAAGGATGTGCCAGCAGATGGGCCCCCGCAGGACCTGAAGTGTTTGTCCCCTGTGGATCGAATCACATTCTCGAGACCCTGGCCATTCCTGTACAGCTACAGCAAGTCTAGTGCACACAAGGAGGGTGGACACTATGGGCTGGAAGTCATTTGAAGGGTCACAGGATCCTGCAGGCCTCCCCGTGCTGCAGTGCTGACCTCCAGCCTCCTGCCTTAGGTTCGACCCGCTTGCAGATGAGAGCACCCAAGGGAGGGCTGATTTGGAGGACTTGGGATTTGTTGGGGTGGGGAAGTGAAGAAAGATGAAGAAATAATGAGACACAAGCCCTGGGTGTCTGTTCTGGCAGATTCCATACCCATCTACAATGCAGGCACAGGACTTGCCCTCAGCTTTGTTGCCCCAAGAATCAGAGTGGGGTATACAGAAATGCTGCTCCCTTGTGGTCATTCCGTGTAACAACAACTCTTAAACTGGGGTTCAGAGGAACTTTGGGCTTCCCTGATAGCTCAGGGAATCAAGAATCCGCCTACAATGCAGGAGACCCTAGTTCGAACTTGGGTCAGAGAAGGGATAGATTTCCCACTCAAGTATTCTCAGGCTTTCCTTGTGGCTCAGCTGGTAAATAATCCTCCTGCAATGCAGGAGACCTGGGTTTGATCCCTGGGTTGGGAAGATTCCTTGGAGAAGGGAAAGGCTACCCACTCTAGTATTCTGGCCTGGAGAATTCCACGGACTGTATAGTGCATGGGGTCACAAAGAGTTGAACACAGCTGAGAGGACTGGAAAAGGTCAGTTTTCATTCCAATCCCAAAGAAAGNTTACCCTGTGATCCAGAAATCCCACTCGTGGGCACATATCCAGATCAAACAATAGTGATAAAACATATGCACCCCAACCTTCACTGAAGCACTGTTTCTAAGAGCCAAGATATGGAAACAACCAGAATGTCCACGGAGAGATAAAAGGAAAATGAGGCACACATATTGGAGGGAAGGTTACTCAGCCATCAAAAAGCATAAAATGATGTCATCTGCAGCAAGACAAGAAGACCTAGCCATGATCATACTAAGGGAAGTAAGTCAAACAGGAGAAGAGGAATATAGGATCACTGATAACCTGAATCCAGGTAGTGACACAAGGGAGCTCATTTCCAAAACAAAAACAATCTCAGACACTGAAAAGCCACTTTGTATTACAAAAGACATATCAAGAGGAAGGATTCAGTGAGGACACTGGGATTAACATATGCACTGTTCAGTATATGAACCTACACCATCGACAGGGACCCAGTGTATAGCACAGGGGACCCCACTCAACAGTGTAAAATCTTACAGGGGCAAAGCCCCCGAGAAAGACTGGATATTCATATATATATACCTGAACCAAGTTGCTGGATCCCTGCAACAAACTCAACATTGGAAATCAAATATATGCCACTAGAAAATAAACATGAATTTTTCAAATAAAATGAAAGAACTGCTATATCACCCTCTGCTCTCAGTGACCCAAGCTCCTATTGCAAACTGGAGCCTGAGCAGTCTCGAAGCCCACGGCTTAAATCTCCTGGGATGAGTGAGCTGCGAACGATGTGCCAGCAGATGGTGCCCCGCTGGACCTGAAGTGTTTGTCCCCTCTGGATGAAACCACATTCTCGAGAACCTGGCTGTCCCCGTCCAGCTACTGCAGGCCTAGTGCACAAAGAAGGGTGGACACTATGGGCTGGAAGGTCTTTGAATAGTCACGGGCTTGCACATCTCCTGGTACTAGGGTGCTTACCTTCACCCTCCTTCCTTAGAGTCACCCCACTTGCAGATAACAGAATCTCAGGAAGGACTGATTTGGAGGGCTTGGGATTTGTTTGAGGTGGGGAAGTGAAGAATGATGAAGAAGTAATGAGGCACAAGCCCCAGGAGTCTATTCTGGCACATTCCACGACCATTTACAACCCAAGAACAGGACTTGCACTCAGCTTTGTTGCCCCAAGAGCCGGAGTGGAGCACACAGAAATGCTGCCGCCTTGTGGCCATTTTGTGTAACAACTCTAAAACTAGCGCTCAGAGGAACTTTACACTGACTAGGCGCTGCTGCTGCTAAGTTGCTTCAGTCGTGTCTGACCCTGTGCGACCCCATAGGCGGCAGCCCACCAGGCTCCCCCGTCCCTGGGATTCTCCAGGCAAGAACACTGGAGAGAGTTGCCACTTCCTTCTCCAATGCATGAAAGTGAAAAGTCAAAGTGAAGTCGCTCAGTCGTGTCTGACTCTTAGCGACCCCATGGACTGCAGCCCACCAGGCTCCTCCATCCATGGGATTTTCCAGGCGAGAGTCTGGAGTGGGGTGCCATCGCCTTCACAACGCCCTAGGAATTGTAAATGACTCTTGCCCTCAAGAAACAATTTTGGGGTGAAAATCGAATAAGAATATGAAAACAAGCAGGCCTTCAGAAAGCCGTTTCATCAGGTACATTTTACACACACTCTTTAAAAACAAATAACGCACATACAAAATTCTTCATGTTGCACATTATCAGAGAAAGGAAAATGAAATCTACAGTGAGTGCCCTTCCACCCATCACAATGGCCATCATCAAAACGTCTGTAAACAGTCAGTGATGGAGAGGGCCTTCAGAAAAGCGAATCCTCTTGCAGCGGTACTGGGAATAGAAGTTACTACAGACACTGTGGAGCACAGCATGGAAGTTCTTTAAAACCCTGAAGATGCAAATATCCTATGACCCTGGATTCCCACACTAGGGCTACATCCAAATCAGACTATTGTTGGAGACGACACATGGACCCAAACCTTCTGTAGCACCGTTTCCAAGATCCAAGACTTGGAAGCAACCAGAATGTTTTGGAGAGTTGAAAGGAAAAAGTAGATGTGGCGCACATATGCAATGGAAGGTTAGTCAGCCATCAAAACCATGAAATAATGCCATTTGTAGCAACATAGAAAGACCTAGCCATGATCATAGTAGGTGAATTAAGTCAGATAGAGGAAGATACATTTATAGTATCACCGATAGGTAGAATCTAAAATGTGCCAGAAAGTAACTCATTTCTAAAAAGCAAACAGATTCACATTCCATGTCCAGTTACAGCCCAGGAACAGGACTTGCACTCTGCTGTGGGTTCGTGAAGAAACAGTGAGGCACAAAGAAATGCTGCCGCCTTGTGGCCATGTTGTGTAACAACTATTAAACTAGCAGGGTTCAGGGACGCTTAAAACTCACAAGGCCTGTGGACTGTAAAATCTGCTGCCCTCAGGAAATGTCCTGGGGGAGGGGGCAGTAATTGCAAAACAATTGGAAAAGGTCAGGCTTTCAACAAGACAGTTTTAGCAGGTACATTTTACTCACACTCTTGAAAAACAAAAATTGCACATACATGTTTCCTCATATCATACATTATTACAGACAGGAAAATGAAATCTATGAGATATATTCCCTTCTACCCACCACAGTGACCATCATCAAAAAGTCTACAAATAGTCAACGCTGGAGAGGGCCTGCAGAAAAGGGAACCCTCCTCTGCCAGAGCGGGGAATGGAAATTGCTGCAGACACTGAGGAGCACAGAATGGAGGTTCCTCAAGATCCTGAAGATGCAGCTATCCTGTGACCCAGCAATCCCACACTAGGGCTACATCGGATCAAACTGTAATTGGAGAAGACACACAAACCCCAACCTTCACTGCAGCACTATTTTAGAGCCAATCTTGTAGGCAACCAGAAAGTTCTTGGAGAGATGAAAGGGAAAAGTGGGTGTGGTACACATAAGCAAAGGAATGTTCCTCAGCCACCAAACAGAAGGGGGCAAAGCCATTTGCAGCAACAAAGAAGGAACTAGCCATGATCACAGCAGGTGAATTAAGTCAGACAGAGGAGGACACATGTCGTATAGTGTCACTGTTAGGTGGAATCTAAAATGTGCCAGAAAGGAACTCATTTCCAAAAAGGATATAGATTCACAGACCTTGAAAAGTCACGTAGGACTACAGAAGGGGTCATATTATAAGGAAGAGTTAGATTAGGAAGCTGTGATTAACGTTTACACTCTTTATCAGAAACCTAGAGCATCAATAAGGACCTATTCTATAGCAGAGGGAACCTGACTCAACACGATGCTGCTCAGTTGCTTAGTCATGTCCAACTCTCTGTGACCCCATGGACTGTAGCCCACCAGGATCCTCTGTGCATGGCATTTTCCAGGCAAGAATACTGGAGTGGGTTGCAGTTTTCTACTCCAGGGGATCTTCCTGATCCAGGGATTGAGCCCACATCTGCTGTGTCCCCTGCATAGCCAGGCGGATTCTTTTCCACTGAGCCACTGGGGAAGCTGTGTTGTAAAATGTAATGTAAAATGCTATAGGGGCAAAGCCCCCCCAAAAGAATGGATATTCATCTATATATACCGGAATCAAGTTGTTGGACACCTGTAATAAATTCGACCTTGGACATCAACCATACTCAAAAAATAAAAAAATAATAATTTGACAAATAAAATGAAATAACTGCTGTATTCAACTCAGACCTTGGTCACCCGGGTGCTGTCACAGACCTGGAGCCTGAGCAGCCTTGGAGCCTGATCATCCTGGCTAGATCATCCTGCATCTGAGGGAGCTGAGAAGGAAGTGCCAGCAAATGAGCCTCCTTTGGCCCTGAAGTGTGTCCCCTCTGGATCAAACCTCATTCTCCAGATCTGGGCTGGCCCTGCACAGCTACAGCAAGCCTTCTGAACACCAAGGAGGATGTCCCTTTGGGCTAAAAGACCTTAAAAAGGCATCAAATCTGCACATCTTCTATTGTTGGGGTTAATATCCCCAGCCTTTTTCCCAGAGTCACCCCACCTGCAGATGACAGCACCCTAGCAGGGCAGTTTTGGAGGGCTTGGGATTTGTCTGGGGTGGGGAAGTGAAGAATGATCAGGAAGAAGTATTGAAATAAGGAACAGCACTTGCTCTCAGCTTCCTTGCCCGGAAACCAGTGTGTGGCATACAGAAATGCTGCCACCTTGTGGCTGTTGCTTGTAACAAGTGTAAAATCAGAGGTCAGGGGTATACATGACTCCTGCCAGCTAGAAACAGCCTGGGGTGAGTAATCAAACAAGAATTTGAAACTGGGCAGGCTTTTAAGAAGCCAATTTCAGCAGGCAAATTTTACTCACACTGTTTAAAAAGAAAAAATGCACTACAAAAAATGCTCATATTGCACATTATTAGTAAAAGAAAATGAAAACTATGAGGTGTATCACATTCCATCCACCAGAATGGCTATCATCAAAAAGTCTACAGTCAGTGCTGGAGAGGGCCTGCAAAACAGGAACCCTCCTCCTGCAGGGCTGGGAATACAGATAGCTAACAGTTACTGTGGAGCACAGCATGGAGGTTTCTTAAAAATCTAAAGATGCAGATATGCTACGATCCAGCATTCCCACACTGGAGTGCACATCCAGGTCAAACAGTAGTTGGAAAATATACATGCACCCAGCTTTCTTTGCAGCTCTGACACAGAAGCAACCAAAATGTCCCTGGAGTTATGAAAGGAAAAAGAGGATGTGGTACACATATTCAAAGGAATGTCACTCAGCCATCCAAAAGTATGAAACTATGCCATTTTCAGCAGCGAAGAAGGACCTAGCCATGATGATAGTACATGAAATAATTCAGACAGAGGAATCAAATATCATATAATATCAGTAGTAGGTGCAATTTTAAAAAGTGATATACAAGGACTTATTTCCAAGACAGATACAGACAAAGAAAAGTCACTTAGCATTATGGAAGGGGTCACATTGGGAAGAAGGGTTAAATACGGACCTTGGGATTTTAACAGGTGGTGCTAATGGTAAAGAACCTGCCTGTCAGTGCTGGAGATATAAGGGATGCAGGTTAAATCCTGGGTGGGGAAGATGCTCTGGAGGAAGGCATGGTGACCCACTCTAGTATTCTTGCCTAGGGAATCCCACTGACAGAAGAGCCTGGTGGGCTACAGTTCAAAGAGTTGCACAGAGCTAGGCAGGACTGAAGCAATTTAGCACGCAGCATGCTCGGGATTAACATATGCAGTCTTCAATATATGAACCTAGATCATCAACAAGGACCTACCATCTAGCACAGGGAACCGTAGTCAACACCCTGTAAAACCCTACTAGGGCAAAGCCCACAGTAAAGACTTGATATTATCTACATATACCTGAATCAAATTGCTAGACACCTATGACAAACTCAGCATTGGAAATCAAGTATTCTCCAAAAGAATGAAACATTAATTTGCCAACTAAATTTAAATAACAGTTATATTCCCTTCAGACCTCAGTGACCCGGGCTCCTGTCACATCCCCGGAGCCCGAGGAACCTTGGGGCCTAAGTCTGGATTGTCCTGGGCTTGAGGGACTTGAGAAGGTTGTACAACAAATGAGACACCACTGTTGTTGTGTTCAGTCACTCAGTTGTGTCTGACTGTTTGCGAGCCCATGGACTGCAGCACACCAGGCTTCCCTGTCCTTTGCCATCTCTCAGAGCTTGCTCAAACTCATGTCCATGGAGTCGGTGATGCCATCCCATCCAACCATCTTACACTGTCATCCCCTTATTCTCCTGCCTTCAATCTTTTCCAGCATCAGGGTCTTTCCTAACGAGTCGGCTCTTCAGATGAGGTGGCCAAAGTATTGGAGCTTCAGCATCAGTCCTTCCAATGACTATTCAGGATTGATTTCCAAGGGACTCTAGAGTCTTCTCCAACACCACAGTTTGAAAGCACCAATTCTTCAGCGCTCAGCCTTCTTTATGGTCCAACTCTGACATCCATATATGACTGCTGGAAAAACCATAGCTTTGACTATATGGACCTTTGTTGGGAAAGGAATGTCTCTGCTTTTTAATATGCTGTCTAGGTTTGTCATAGATTTCCTTCCAAGGAGTATCCTTCAATGTCATGGCTGCAGTCGCCATCTGCAGTGATTTTGGAGCCCAAGAAAATTAAGTCTGCCAGTGTTTCCATTGTTTCCCCATATATTTGCTGTGAAGTAATGGGACCAGATGCCATGATCTTAGTTTTTTGAATGTTGAATTTTAAGCCAGCTTTTTCACTTTCCTCTTTTACATTCATCAAGAGACCCTTTAAGTTCCTCTTTGCTTTTCTAAGGGTGGTGTCATCTGCATATCTGAGATTATTTATATTTCTCCTGGCAATCTCCAGCTTGTGCTTCATCCAGTCTGGCATTTTTCAAGATGTACTCTGCATATAAGTTAAATAAGCAGGCTGACAATAAACAGCCTTGATGTCCTCCTTTCCCAGTTTTGAACCAGTCTGTTGACCCCCTGCTAAACCGTAGTGTTTTTCCCCTCAGGATGAAACCACAACCTCCAAACCCACTTCAACTGTCCAAGTCTATACCAACCCTCTTGCAACCAAACAATGCAGGCTCTTTGGGATGGAAGAGGTAAAGAGTCACTTGGTCGTCGCCTGTCCAGATGACATGGTTCCTAGCTCTAGTCTCTTTCCTGAGAGTCCTGCACGTGTGGAAGATAGCACCCTCAGCATTGCAGATTTGCAGGGCTTGGGTTTTGTTGTGTGGGGAGGTTGCTTTGGGGTGGTGATAATAATGGGGAGGAAGGCATGGTACACAAGCCCTTGGATGTTATGCATATTCCACTCTCACTGATCATTTAGGAACCAGTCTTTCAGGAAGACTGTGGTGCTGGAATAAGAGTTGGAAATGAAGTCTGCTCCCTGTGGCCATTTCCCATAACAACAATGTTAAAACCAGTACTTATAGAAACAATGTTGACGAGGCCTTAGGGGCTGTAAATGACACCTGTCTTTAAGGAATGCCCTGGGGTAGGTAATTGGATAGAACCTGGAAACAGGGTAGGCTTTCAAGAAACCAATTTCAACAGGTACATTTTACTCAGATTGTTTGGGGGAAATGCACAAAGTTCCTCACCATAGCACATTATTAGATGAATGCAAATCAAAACTAAACGAAGGATTACCTCCCACTGCTCGGAGTGAGCATCATCAGAAAGGCTACAGTCAATGGTGGAGAGGGTGTGGAGAACAGGGAAACCTCTTATGCCACTTGGGGGAATATAAACTGGTAACAGCCACTGTGGAGGTTCCTCAGCCTAAAAACACAGATACCATATGATCCAGAAATCCTACCCCTGAATGTACATCTGGAGAAAGCTATAACTGTAAATGACACCTGCACCCCAACATTCTTTGCTGCACCATTCACAATAGCTAAGATATTGAAGCAAGCTAAGTGTCCATGGACAGATGAACGGATAAAGATGATGTGGTATATATATACATATAATAGAATACTACTCAGCAATAAAAATAATAATTCCATCTGCAGAAACATGGAAGGACTTAGAGATTATCATGAGAAGTGAATTAAGTCAGAAAGAAGAAAATATCAGATGATATCATTTACATATGGAAGTATGATAGAAATGAATCCGCCTGCAATGCAGGAAACCCAGGTTCAATCCCTGGGTCAGGAAGATCCCCTGGAGAAGGAAATGGCAACCCCCTTTAGTATTCCTGCCTGGGAAATTTCATGGACAGAGGAACACTGTTGCTCGAAGTCCCTGCAATTCCACTGTTACATATATATATATATATATATACCCAAGAAAAGTGAATACTGTCCATACAGTATGTCCATACAAAAATGTACATGAATACTAACAGAAGCACCATTCACAATAGCCAAAAAGTGGAAGCCATACAGATGTCTTTCAAACGATGAGTTGTGTATGCATACAATGAAATATTTGTAAATCATAAATGTCCCCATTTATTATAAGATCTTTAGAAATTGCAATGAGATCATCCTGATTTTTTTTGCTCTGTGTTTTCTGATACACTGCCTGTCATGCTTCAGATGGTAAAATATTGTTCAGCCATTAACAGGAATGATGCACTGATTCAGGCTACAACATGGATGAACCTCAAAACATTATACCAAGTGGAAGAAGCCAGACACAAAAAGCTGTATGTTGTATGACCCCAGTTACGCAAAATGTTCCCAGTAGGCAAAGCCACAGAGACAGAAAGCAGCCTAGTGGTTGCCAGGATGCGGAAGGGTAAGCAACTGCCATTGACAGCTAAATGGTGCAAAATTTCTTTTTGGGATAATGGAAATGTTCTAGACAACATCGTGGTTACACAATGTATGAACATACAAAAACACTCACTTATTTGTATTATTTTAAATGATGATTTTAGTTATATGAATTTTATCTCTAAAATTAAAAAAAAAATAACAGACACTAAAAAAATGCTCAAATATTTGATCTTAACTGTTTTCTCTCTCAAACATTTGACTTGGCAGCAGTAAATGACCTCATGGCATTGTTTTTCCTCTATTTTCAAATAAATAATTTATACACTGGATCATCTTAAAGCCCACATGCTTTTTCTCAGACATTAGACTGATAAACTTGTTCCCATTTGTATTAATTTTGTAACTTGCCTTGAACTTATTTGAAAGTTTTTATAATGCAAAATTTTAGTATATCATCAGTTCAGTTCAGTTCAGTTGCTCAGTCGTGTCTGACTCTCTGCAACCTCATGAATCGCAGCACGTCAGGCCTCCCTGTCCATTACCAACTCCCGGAGTTCACTCAGACTCAATGTCCATCAAGTCAGTGATGCCATCCAGCCATCTCATCCTCTGTCGTCCCCTTCTCCTCCTGCCTCCAATCCCTCCCAGCATCAGAGTCTTTTCCAATGAGTCAACTCTTCGCATGAGGTGGCTAAAGTACAGGAGTTTTAGCTTTAGCATCATTCCTTCCAAAGAAATCCCAGGGTTGATCTCCTTCAGAATGGACTAGTTGGATCTCCTTGCAGTCCAAGGGATTCTCAAGAGTCTTCTCCAACATCATAGTCCAAAAGCATCAATTCTTCGGCGTTCAGCCTTCTTCACAGTCCAACTTTCATATCCATACATGACCACAGGAAAAACCATAACCTTGACTAGACGGACCTTTGTTGGCAAAATAATGTCTCTATTTTTGAATATACTATCTAGGTTGGTCATAACTTTCCTTCCAAGAGTAAGTGTCTTTTAATTTCATGGCTGCAGTCACCATCTGTAGTGATTTTGGAGCCCCCCAAAATAAAGTCTGACACTGTTTCCACTGTTTCCCCACCTATTTCCCATGAAGTGATGGGACCTGATGCCATGATCTTNAAACAGTTTAGGGTCTGTTACTTGGGACAACTCATTTCTAGTAATAGATTTGGTATCAGGGTACTTCTATAAGCGAAGAGGGCTTCCCAGGTGGTATTAGTGGTAAAGAATGCACCTGCCAATGCAGGAGAAGTAAGAGATGTGGGTTTAATTCCTGGGTCTAGAAGATGCTATGGAGGAGGGCATGGCAACCCATTCTATTATCCTTGCCTGAAGAATCTCATGGACAGAGAAGCTTGGCAGGCTGCAGTCCATGGGGTCCCACAGAGTTGGGAATGACTGAAGCAACTTATCACGCATAAGGGAGGAACTGAAAATATTGATTAAAGAAATAGCACACAACTGGATGTAGTGAGGTGCCTTATAATAGGATTCAACTTGAATGTAATTTTCTTGGTCAGTGTGTTTCTCCAGAGCTAGTAGCAAAATAGCTTCAGTTCTTTCATACACGATATGAATCTGGAATAGAAAGGAATAATATCTTCACAGGTCTTAGGTCTGAGTAAATTTTCCACAAAAGTGCTTTAAAATTCTTATCTTAATAACTAATATAAAATTCTTGAGAGCATATATTTCATAATTTACAGGTGACCACCAATGAGAAGTGATTACTTCATGCTACAAGGAAATCTATTTCTGGGAATCAGGAAAGCAAGGGGCAGAAATATGTTTTAGAGACTCTTGGAATCTAACTCTGATCCAGCTCCCCAGACCATCCCCAACCTCACTCATCTTTGTTAAGATGGCCTTGTTGATGCTGAATTTTATTAAAAGAAACTAAGAAATTTTGAACATCAGAAGCATTTCTTTACAAATAAGAGCACAGATCTTTAGGGTACATTTTTCTGAGATGGTAATATAACCCCAAATATAAAAGGGCAGAGGTAGAAAAAACATTAATCTATGTTTTCAACTCTGTCTAGAGGAAACATGCAAGCCACACATGTATTAATAAGAATATCTGTGTCCTCTTTGGGCTTCCCAGGTGGCACTAGTGATAAAAGAATCCGCCTGCCACTGCAAGTAGATGTAAGAGGTGCAGGTTCGATCCCTGGGTCAGGAAGATCACCTGGAGAAAGGAATGGCAATCCACTCCATTATTCTTACCTGAAGAATCCCATGGACAGAGGAACCTGGTGAGGTCCAGTCCATGGGATCACAGAGAGTCCGACAGGATTTAAGAATTGTGCACACACACACATACACACTGAGACAAAGAAAACTTATGACAGGCCAGTTTAATTGATGCATATGTGAAACTTTTAAACACTTTGAATGAATTATCTTCTTTCTGCAGGCAAATATTTACAAAATTACTATTTGATAAATCAGTTGTGCTCTCAGATTCTGAGGCACCTCAAGAGAAATAAGTACGAGTTGGTTACTTGATGAATAACTTTTAAGAATATACTTAAAATATATTCTCATATATACTCATATATATCCTCATATATACTCAACATCTCAGTTACTTCATCTAGAAAATAGAAGTTATAATCTTCCATACTTCATATAGTTGCCTTGAGTGTTAAATATACGTTCAGTGCAGTGCCTAAGATATGGTAGATCCTTAGTAAGGGACTAACAACTTTTGGTAATAAAATTTTAATAATAAAAATTTGTGATTAGTTATCCTTTTACACTTCATTTTTAAATATATATGAAAAATACCAAACTCATCTATAGAGTTCTTGTGATCATGAAAAATCTGGTTTAAGAAAGTACTTTTCATTTGAAAATCCCATCATGACGTTGAAAGCTAAATTACATAAAACTTTAAACAATTGTTTCATTTTTTTATCTGATTCATAGCTTTGCTAACTACCTGTCCAATCGCTGGTCTAATGTGCCTTGACTTACAATTTTACATGTCTCTATTAAATTACTAAATGTTTTTTAAATATGATAATCAAATGCCAATCATTCAATCACTTCTAACCTCAGATACTTTTGGGGCACGTACTATAGTCCTAGAGTACGTTTTATTTCATGACTTGCTCACTGTGTTCTGTTTATGCACTGCAATATGAAAAATGGTGCATGGTCAAATAAGTTTCGAAAACCTTCGATTAAAAGTAATGAATTCAGGAGAGAGATTTGCTTAGAGGCATAGTGATGGCAGTAACATTAAGTGACACTTGACAGTGTGGCGGTAATTCAAGCTGTGGTCCCAGGATAACAAAGCACAGAGTAATTGATGCTTACAATGATATACCTATCATAAATTAGAATGAAATGTGATTCAATATACTCAAATTAATAAGGTGGGTTATATATAACAGATTTTGCAATAATATCTATTTAACATAGAACTTTTCAAAAAATTTTGAAATTGAAATGAGAACTTCAGTTATACTGAAAATTATGAAATACTTCACTCTATAATGATGCATAACTTGTTAAATAGCTTGTTAATTTTGAAGAATTATTTCTACTTTTATGAATGACCACTAACTTTTAACTCTTTCAGTTAGCTATCATATTAAGGATAGCGTGGTGCCTCAAGCACACTACATTAGCTACTCTAGGTAATAGTTTAGCTAATTACCTAAACTTTAGTAGGTGCATCCAGACTGTAACACAGTTAACCATAAATTACAAAATTATTTTACTTTATTTTAGCCATTTAACCAAATACCATACAGCAGGATCAACTATAACAGTATCAAGTTCAGCTTAAAATTAATTGGTAAATTTTATTTTGTTCATTTTCCATTCAAATGTAGTAGATGACCTATTGACTGTTAAAGTTATTTCTACTTTTCTTATTTTAAATGCATGTTTTTAATTCTTTCTAAATATGCCTATTTTCTGAAGGGGATTAAAGAAACTAATACTATATTAGAAAATAATACTATCTTAGAAATATGGGCACAGCTTTATAATGTCAGACTCAGAGTTAAAGCTCGATAGAGTGGAACTTCTAGGCATGGGGTCAATGATGAGGATGGGTTCATTAAATATTATTCTACTTCACAGTGGCCTGAGTCTTCAAATTATCTATTAAAAGATAGTTAACATTTGTTAGTAACTAAATGATAGTTACTGATCTAAGACTAGAGCCTTATATATGTAAACATATTTAATCTGCATAAAAATCTCAATAAGATAAAAACAATAACAAACGTTAAGATACTATCTTCATATTAGAGATATGAAACATGTTTTGCAATTATACTTTAAAATAATTTTACCCCCATTTACTCTTTCCCAATTACAAGTTAAAGTTGGATTTTCTAGATTCTGAAGAAAGGTAAGTAATTGAAAACTCAATTTCTATTTCATTCCAGAAAGGAAATTCATTAACAGGATGGGATCTGTCTAGAGAAAAATTCAGTGATGTGATAAAAAATTTATGAACAAGTCATAAAAGCAGAGGTGGGGATACACTTCAATGTTCAGTTGACTATCGCTGTAAGGCTTGGTTTTTGTCACATTTTGCATCTTACCTTTGTGTTACCTCTGAAAACTCTCCAGGTTTCAATCTTTTATAAAGTAAGGTATAAATCTAACTTATTCCTAAATTGTCTAATTTTTGTGATACTCTGAAGTTATGCTGCCAAACAGACACCAGAGCCAATTCATTCCTGAAGTGTCTAATACATGTCCTGTACAATACTGCTATGGGAGGGAAGGGAGGAAGGGAGTCAAGAAGCAAGGTGGGAGGGGAAGAGAGTGGAGGAGAGGGAAGGGAAGAAGATAAATTCCTATCTTTCATTATATAATTCAGTTGTCAGAAAAAAAAGCACGTACGTTAAAAATACTGTAAAGAGTCCTTTTATGACAATTAAAGTGCCATGGCAAGTTAGATACTAATATTTGCTCCAATAGTCTCAACCAAGACAAACGAACTGAAAGAGAGTAACAGCTAGTGTGGTAGGTAAGAACACTGGAATAGGAGTGAGAAAATTTCAAATAAATCCCACTTTGCTTCCAAATTGTTCTTCAAGCATCTATCATGAATTAGGTACTTCAGTAACCACTTGATGTTTAATAATAATCCTCAGTTTTATTGAACCAAAGTTGAAGTCTTCAAATTTTACTGATTAAAAGCATGACATTTCTTTTCTTTTTCTGGTAGAAAAATTCTATTTGCGTTATGAGCTTTTTCTTGAATCCTTATATTCAAAAAATTGTAGAAATTGAGTGTGCAGTTACTTAATGATGGCTAGGCAGCTACTTTACTTAGTTTGCCGTATGATGGTAACTTTCCCTGCTTAATTGACAGAAAAGGTCAGTCACCATACCAGCTTTTAATGCCAGTGGATTGTTTTGTGCCGTAGAAAAACCTAATGGTTCAAAATGTTCTATTCTTTGAGGGTATGGAAAATGGCTTCATGTTTGTTTGGTTTGTTTCCTTAAGAGCTGGGATTAACTCTAAAAATCTTTTTTCAGTCTTACAAAGAGTCAGCGCTTATTAAATGTGGCAATCTCCACCAAATGTTCCCTTCAATATAAAAAGCTCCATTAAGCCAGGATATTGGGTCTTTCTCACTGCATGATATGTCTGTGTGTGTGGGTGTGTGTGCATGCATGTGTGTTTCTGTATGTGGTTTAATTTATGAAACCAGTCTAAACACTGCATTCTTAAAAAGCTGGCTACAATCCTAAATTTTATAGAGAAGAAAAGATGTTTAGAAATCATTTACTACACTACCAAATCTGAATGCTAATGAGGTATGATTTACCATTATAATGTATTCTTTACTAATGTTGCCTTCTTTTGCTTTCAAAGGAATGTAAGGAGAGGGCCAGAATTGGCAGCAAAAATGTTTTGTTTTGTTCTTACCTTCTTTTTTTGCTAATCCAGAATTTTTGGTCTCTATACATTTTTCTGAAAGAGATGGGAATACCAGACCACCTGACCTGCCTCTTGAGAAACCTATATGCAGATCAGGAAGCAACAGTTAGAACTGGACGTGGAACAACAGACTGGTTCCAAATAGGAAAAAGAGTACGTCAAGGCTGTATATTGTCACCCTGCTTATTTAACTTGTATGCAGAGTACATTGAGAAAGGCTGGGCTGGAAGAAGAACAAGCTGGAATCAAGATTGCCGGAAGAAATATCAATAACCTCAGATATGCAGATGACACCAACCTTATGGCAGAAAGTGAAGAGAAACTAAAAAGCCTCTTGATGAAAGTGAAAGAGGAGAGTGAAAAAGTTGGCTTAAAGCTCAACATTCAGAAAATGAAGATCATGGCATCTGGTCCCATCACTTCATGGGAAATAGATGGGGAAACAGTGGAAACAGTGTCAGACTTTATTTTGGGGGGCTCCAAAATCACTGTAGATGGTGACTGCAGCCATGAAATTAAAAGACGCTTACTCCTTGGAAGGAAAGTTATGACCAACCTAGATAGCATATTGAAAAGCAGAGACATTACTTTGCCGACTAAGGTCCGTCTAGTCAAGGCTATGGTTTTTCCTGTGGTCATGTNGCAGCCATGAAATTAGAAGACACTTACTCCTTGGAAGAAAAGTTCTGACCAACCTAGATAGTATATTCATGTGTTTGTTAGCCAGCTGTATGTCTTCTTTGGAAAAATGTCTGTTTAGGTCTTTTTCCACTTTTTTATTGGGTTGTTTGTTTTTCTGATATTAAGGTATAAGCTGCTTGTATATTTTGGAAATTAATCATTTATCAGGAGTTTCATTTGCTATTATTTTCTCCCATTCTGAGGGTTGTCTTTTCACCTTGCTTTTAGATTCCTTTGCTGTTCAAAAGCTTTAAATTTTAATCAGATCCCACTTGTTTACTTTTGTTTTTATTTACATTTTCTAGGAGGAGGGTCATAGAGGATCTTGCTTTGATTTATGTCACCAAGTGTTCTATGTTTTCTTCTAAAGAGTTTTACAGTTTCACGCTTTACATTTAGGTCTTTAATCCATTCTGAGTTTTTCTTTGTGTATGGTGTTAGGAAGTGTTCTAATTTCATTCTTTTACATGAAGCTGTCCAGTTTTTCCAGCACCATTTATTGAAGAGGCTGTCTTTGCCCCATTGTATATTCTTGCCTCCTTTGTCAAAAATAAGTTACCCATAGGTGCACGGGTTTATTTCCGGCCTTTCTACCTTGTTCCATTGGTCTACGTTTCTGTTTTTGTGCCAGTACCATACTGTCTTGATGACTGTAGCTTTGTAGTATAATCTGAAGCCAGGAAGGTTGATTCCTCCAGCTCCATTCTTCTTTCTCAAGACTGCTTTGGCTGTTCAGGGTCTTTTGTGTTTCCATCTGAATTGTGAAATTTTTTATTCTAGTTCTGTGAAAAATGCCATCGGTATTTTGATAGGGATCACATTGAATCTGTAGATTGCGTTTGGTCGTACAGTTATTTTCACAATATTGATTCTTCCTACCCAGGAATGTGAATATCTCTCCAAAGATGACATGTTTATGTCACCTTTGACTTCTTTCATAAGTGTGTTATAATTTTCTGTGTACAGTTCTTTTCTCTCCTTAGGTAAGTTTATTCTTAGATATTTAATTTTTTTTTTTGCAATGGTGAATGGGATTGATTCTGTAATTTCTCTTTCTGATTTTTCATTGTTAGTATATTGAAATGCAAGTGATTTCTTTGTTTTGATTTTTGTATCATGCCACTTTGCTAAATTCACTGATTAGCTCTAGTAATTTTCTAATACTATCTTCAGGGCTTTCTATGTACAGTATCATGTCATCTGCAAACAGTAAGAGCTTTTCTTCTTTTCTGATATGGATGCCTTTTATTTCTTTTTCTTCCTTTTGGTTTCTGCCCTCCTAAGTTTTGTCAGGTGGTTTGTGTGAGCTTCCTATAGGGTGAGATTTGTGCTGAGTTTTGTTTGTTTTTCCTCTGATGGGCAAGGCTGAGTGAGGTGGTAATCCTGTCTGCTGATGATTGGGTATTTGTTTGTTTGTTTGTTGTTTACATGGTGCTACACAGGGTGCTACTGGTGGTTGACTGATGTCAGGTCTTGTATTCAAGTGGTTTCCTTTGTATGATTTCTCACTATTTGATACTCCCTAGGGTTAGTTCTCTGGTAGTCTAGGGTCTTGGAGCCAATGCTCCTACTCGAAAGGCTCAGGGCTTGACCTCTAGTCAGGAACAAAGATTCCACAAGTGGCTTGTTATGTTTTGAGTGAGATTAAAACAAATATCCAAAAACAACAACAACAAAAAAAGATGAACCCCAAATGGCAGTTACAAAATCAGGCAAATAATAATTAAAATAATGGAATATACACATATACACACGTGAAAAGTGAAAAGTGGCCCAATCATGTCCAGCTCTTTGTGACCCCATGAACTATACAGTCCATGGAGTTCTCCAGGCCAGAATAATGGCATGGGTAGCCTTTCCCTTCTCCAGGGGATCTTCCCAACCCAGGGATCAAACCCAGGTCTTCCACATTGCAGGCAGATTCTTTACCAGCTGAGACACCAGGGAAGACCAAGAATACTGGGGTGGGTAGCCTATCTCTTCTCCAGGGTAATCTTCTCGACCCAGGAATCATACCATGATCTCCTACATTGCAGGTGGATTCTTTACCATCTGAGCTACCAGGGAAGCCCAAAACATGAAAGTGAAAGTCGCTCAGTCCTGTCTGACTTTTTGCGATCCCGTGGACTATACAGTCCATGGAATTCTTCAGGTCAGAATACTGGTTTGGGTAGTTTTTCCCCTTCTCCAGCAGATCTTCCCAACCCACGAACCAGGGTCTCCTGCATTGTAGGTGGATTCTTTACCAACTGAGCTATCAGGGAACACCCATGAGCAAAGTGAAAACAGTCAAACAAAAGTAAGGTACCATGGATTGACCCAGCGAACAAAGGAAATAAAAAATTATATTTACTAGTTAATAACAAAACTAACTTAAGCACAAACTGGAAAACAAAACTAAACCAAGGTACCAAGTGGGGAATAAGGCAATGAAAGGAAAACTAACAAATACTTTGAGAGGAAAGGAAAGAAAGAAAAGAAAGAAAGAATAGAAATGTAAAGTTAAACAGAGGCAGATGAAGAAGATTTATATACATTAAAGACTAACTGCAAGGGGAAAAGCAAACAAAGGAATAAATTTAGAAAAAATATAATAAGTTAAAAAAATTAAAATTATAAAAAAGAAAAAAGAAGCAAAACGGAAGAAGAAAGGAAAAACAGGAAAACACAGAACTGCAACAGCCCAGTGTAGAGGCAGAGGTTTATGACAACAATAGAAAGTGTGACTGAATAAACATGTATACATATACACCCATAAGCAAAATCAAAACAGTCCAAAAAGAATAAAGTATAATAGATCGACCTGGTGAACAGAGGAAACCAAAAATCATATCTACCTGAACAAAACTAAGTAAAGTGCAAACTGGAAAAAAAACTAAAGCAAGGTGCCAATTGGGGAATAAAGCAATGAAGATAAAACTAACAAATATGTTGAAAGGAAAGGAGAGAAAGAAAAGGTATACAAAGTTAAACGGAGGTAGATAAAAAAGATTTATATACATTGAAGGGTAACTGCAAGGGGAAAAGAACAGTAGGAAAAGCAAAAAAAAGGAATAAATGTAAAAAAAATAATAGGTTTAAAAATTAAAATTAAAAAAAAGAGAGAAAAGCAAAAAAAAAAAAAAGANTTAGTTTCTAATTTTCTGCTTTTTGATTTCTAGTATCTTTCCAAATCTTATTGATGCTAATCAAAGAAGTACTCTGGACTTGCATATTAAAGTATTGTAAAGTAAAATAAAGTAAAAATAAAAATTTAAAAAAAAGAGAGAAAAGGCAAAAAAAAAAAAAAAAAGGAGGGGGGCGGGGGAAATGCCACAGAATTGCAAAAGCCAAATGTAGAGGCAGAGGTTTATGACAACAATAAAAAATGTGACTGAGAAAAGAAAAAGCTCAAAAGCTTAACTGGATTTTTTAGTGCTAATAAAATCAACAACTACAACAGAGGGGAGGGGTAAGGGGGGAAAAAAGAAAAAACAAAAGAATCTACAGAATAAGTCAAAACATAAGAGTAATAAATGTTTTTCTTGAGTCTCTGCTGTCAGAGTCCTTTCCCTCACTGGGAGTCACAGTCCACCTCACCTCCCTAGGATGCCCTCCAGCACTGTGCTGGTCCCTGGACCTGCTGTGGGGCTGCTCAGATTCTAATCTGGTCCTACTCCTGTGTGTTCTTGGCTCCAGTGTCCACAGCTATCAGAGCTTGTGTGCTTTCTTTTGTGGGAGCTCTCAGTGGCCTTTTATATATTCCATTGACACAGAGTCTGCTTAGTTGATCATGTGGATTTAATCAGTAGCTTGTACAGTCAGTGGGAAGGCTTCGGATCTTCTTCCTTAGCCACACTGCCCCAGGTTTCAATTGTGGTTTTATTTCCACCTCTACATGTCAGTTGTCCACTGAGGTTTAGCTCCTGAGCTTCCCTGAGGGCTTGGGTATGCTCCAGTGAGGGCCAGGTGTGGAGGTGGTGCAGCTGGTTGGGTTGAAGGGATTCTGGCAGGTACTCAGAGCAGCTGACAGCGAGGGCAGCAGGAAATATAGTGCTCTAGAAGGGTATGGCAACCAGTATTGGCCAGTTCACTCTAGTAGTCTTGCCTGGAGAAGGCCCTCTCTGAAAGAGAAGTCTAGCAGGCCACAGTCCACAGGGTTGAAAAGAGTTGGACATGACTGAAGCGACCCTGTGTGCATAGACACAAGAATTTTTTTGCCTGTGGCAGCTCTTCCCCAGTGAGGGTTGAGCATGAAGGTGGAGCAGCTGCTTAGCTTGCAGGGACGCTGGTGGAGCCAAGTGTGCAGGGACATGCACTGCCTCTGCCGCAGGAGTTATGGCCCTATCAGAGTCTTTTTTTGAGCCTCTTGTAGCTGGCGATCAGAAGACCTCTTTGGCCAGTCTTTCTCTGTAGCTCTGCCAGTTCAGGCACTTAGAGAGCCCCCTTGCCTGGGGTCCTTCTCTGTTGTTCAGTGCATCAGGCACATAGAGGGGCCCCTCTGGCTGGGGTCCTACTCTGAAGATTGGCATGTCAGGCACTTAGAGGGGCACCCTGGGTGGGGTCCTACTCTGTAGTTCAGTGTGTCAGGTGTTTGATGGGCCAGCCTCTCTATTGTTCAGCTGTTGATACTGGCAAGTGGGGACAGAGAGGCTATGGTGATGGCTCCATCCCCTACCCATGACTCAGGAGTATCGCCTTGCTTCCATGGCTGCCTGGCTTTCCTCCATAGGCATTTCCCTCCAAGATGGCCTCCCTCACATCCCCCAATCCATCTTGCTGCAGTCAACAGCATCCCTCACTCTGGGATTGCTCCACAGTCCCTAAACTCCAACTCCCTGCTGCTGGGCCTTCTAGAAGACCAGCGTTCCTGTCTGGGGTATGTATGGCTGCTGCAAGGACTGTCTGATTCTCATTCCATTTAGGCTGCCACAGGTCAGCTGTTTAACTCTCAGCCTTAAACGTTTCTCCTTTGACTCAGACAATTGCCCTGCTGTGGTGATTGGATTCCTGCTTCAGTTCCCCTACCCACTGAGGGCAGGTCCAGTCCTACTAACATTCCTGTTTTCCCCCCTAGTTCCTTTGTCCTACTGAGCTTTGTGTGGTTCCATGTATACTTTTCCACTGGTCAGGCACTCCTGTCCACTCTCAGCTGGTGTTCCACATGCACTTCTGTGTCTGAAGGTCTATTCCTGATGTATCCGTGGAGAGAAATGTACTCCACATGTACCTACTCTTCCGCCATCTTGTTCTTTTATTCATTACTTTTAAGTAAACTCTGCATATTAAATGACAGTGATTTAACCTCACGAGGGTTGAATAAGGCAAACCTGACCTTGAATCTTCCCTATTTTTATTAATTTATTACTTGGAACAATTTTACTCTCTTCTCTAGGGTGTGGTCCCTTTATCTATAAGATGAGGACATTGAATTGGGATCTAGATGATCTAAATGCTCCTTTCAGTTATAAAATCCTGAATGCCATTGATAATGTTGTTGATCATAAATAGTTTATTACCTACTTGAAATCTCATTAACTTACTTGCATCCATTAAGAATTATGAAGAGTCTGAGATGCTAACTGATATGAAAGCTAACCAGTTAGTCTTCTACAGTTTCATGGATGTTGGCATAAGACATCAGACTCCCAGGTCAGAAACAGGAATTTTGTCACTCACAATAAAAAACATGATATTACATATGTAATGGATCAACAAGGTCCTCCTGTATAGCAGAGAGAACTATATTCAATATCCTATGATAAACCATAGCAGAAAATAATGTATATAAAGAATACATATTATATATACACATACACACATATCTATATAACTGAATCACTTTGCTGTTTAGCAGAAATTAACACAACATTCCAAATTAACTATACTTGATTTAAAAAGTTTAAAAAAGAAACATGAGCTTCTGGTTTGTGTGAGTTTCCCCTGCACCCTATGGCTGCTGGGGATAGTGGGGAGGGCCCCAGATAATGCAGAGTATGAAGAAAGCTTGTGTCACAGCTAAGAACACCCATGTTTAGTGACCCTAGTCATTTATAACGGCTGCAACCAAATCTGCCCAACTTTTGCTGCTGTGGGAGACCTCATCTTAATTATATTTGACAATAAACAAACTTGACCTCTGCTGTTGATGGAGATGCTTTCTTATTTTCTGATGCTTTAGCTATTTAAACATCCTCAAAAGGCTAGTTGGGAGTAAAAGCTGTGAATGCCACTTTTCAGAAGACATGTAGAAATGCAAGAGACTTGTGGAAAATTGTCTTCTATATCAGCTCATCCCAAAAGATAAAATCAATTAATATCTTCTATATTTACATGTATACTATATATCACCACAGACAGATAGAATTTATGTAAATACACAATATACTCAGAGGATCCACTATTTCAACTTTAATATGAAACTATTCACTAGTGCGTTTTATTTCATAGACTCATCTTTACAAAACATCAAGCTGCTTACTGTTAATATAATTTCTCTTATTTTAAAATTAATACATGGTCCAAGTGCTCAGATCTTGCTGCATTACACACACATTTATACGTATATGCACTCACACATACTAGTGCATATTTGCTATCTTTTCTAACATCCTCTTTAGAAACCACCTCTCCACATGGATTTGTGCAGGGGTGGGACATCACGGGACCCAGTACTGGGGCCCCATCTGACCCCATCCCATGAATCCCATGAAACATGGGCTCTGAAATAAGGAAGCAATTACACAGATAGATAGCAAGGGAAGCTTTCAGAGAACTAATTGTGATCCCGTAGTAGAGAAGACTGTGTTCTTATCTCTGGAATCAGTCGTGCTCCACGGGAATACACCTCACAGGCCTCTACACCAGGCAGCCTCCTTAGCTATGTGCCCTCTGCTTCACTGTGAAGTCCAAATGCATCACTCGTGCCTCAAGGCGAGGCTCTCCACAACTGCTCTCAGCCAGCGGCAGCTTGTGATGGGAATGGCAAGACAGTCTCATTCTTGCTTTTCCAGCAACCAAGTTTGACTGGGAGACAACCTGGTGGCCCTTCCCTGGACTCTCCTCAGTTCACACAGCAACACGTTCATAGAACCCTTCTGCCTAACCATCTGTCCTCTCTCTCCTTCTGGCTTAGTTACATTGTGGTCCGACAGCTTACCCACTCTTCCCCCGTTCCTTCCTCATTTTCTCTCTCTGGAATTTTCCCTACCAAAATCCTTACACATGGAAAGAAACAGAGGAAAACAACAGAATGGGTAAGACAAAAGATCTCTTCAAGAAAATTGGAAACACCAAGGGTATATTTCAAGCAAGGATGAGCATAATGAAGGACAGAAATGGTAAGGACCTAACAGTAGCAGAAGAAATAAAGAAGAGGTGCCAAGAATACACAGAACTACACAAGAAAGGGTTTAATGCATGGGACAATCACGATGATGTGATCACTCACCTAGAGTCCTGGAGTGTGAAGTCAAGTGGGCCTCCGGAAGCATGACTACAAACAAAGTTAGTGGAGATGATGGAATTCCAGCTGACCTAACTACAAATCTAAAAAGATGATGCTGTTAAAGTGATGCACTTAAAATGCCAGCAAATTTGGAGAACTCAGCGTGGCCACAGGACTGGAAAAGGTCAGTTTTTGTTCTAATTCCAAAGAAAGGCAATGCCAAAGAAAGTTCAAACTAGCATACAATTGTACTCATCTCACATGTTAGCAAGGTAATGCTCAAAATCTTTAAAGCTAGGCTTTAGTAGTATGTGAATTGAGAACTTCCAGATGTACAAGCTGGATTTAGAAAAGGCAGAAGAACCAGAAATCAAATTGCCAACATCCGCTGAGGGGAATTAAAAAAAAAAAAAAACAGAGAAAGAAAAGGAATTTAAAAAATATATATACTTCTGCTTCATTGACTATACTAAAACCTGTGGCTGTGTGGATCACAACAAACTGGAATATTCTTAGAGAGATGGAAATACCAAAGCACCTTATCTGCCTCCTGGAAACCTGTATGAACAACAGACTGGTTCCAAATTGGAAAAGGAGTATGTCAAGGCTGTATATTGTCACCTTGCTTATTTAACTTACATGCAGAGTACATCATGGAAAATTCTGGGCTGGATGAAGCACTAGCTGGAATCAAGATTGCCACAAGAAATATCAACAGCCTCAAATATGCAGATGATACTACCCAAATGGCAGAAAGCAAAGAGGAACTAAAGAGCCTCTTAATGAAAGTGAGAGAGGAGAGTAAAAAAATCTGGCTTAAAGCTCAACATTCAAAAAATGAAGATCATGGCATCTGGTCCTATCACTTCATGGCAAATAGATGAAGAAACCATGGAAACAGTGACAGACTTTAATTTCTTGGACTCCAAAATCACTACTGCCATGAAATTAAAAGACACTTGATTGTTGGATGGAAAACTATGACAAACCTAGACAGCATATTAAAAAGCAGAGATATCACTTTGCCAACAAAGGTCCATATACTCAAGGCTATCGTTTTTGCAGTAGTCATGTACAGATGTGAGAGTTGGACCATAAAGAGGGCTGAGCACCAAAGAATCGATGCTTTCAAACTGGTGCTGGAGAAGACTCTTGAGAGTCCCTCGAACAGCATGGAGATTAGACCAGTCAATCCTAAAGAAAATCGACCCTGAATATTCATTAGAAAGACTGATGCCGAAGCTCCAGTATTTTGGCCACTTCATACAAAGAGCTAACTCATTGGAAAAGACCTTGATGCTGGGAAAGATTGAAGGCAGGAAGAGAAGGTGACAACAGAGAATGGGATGATTGGATGGCATCACTGACTCAATGGACATAACTTTGAGCAAACTCTGGGAGATGGTGAAGGACAAGAAAGCCTGGAGTGCTGGGGTCCATCAGTTCACAAAGAGTCAGACACAACTGAGTGACTGAACAACAACAGGTGTCTTTTTCTTGGAAGACTTGACTAACAATAGATAGCTGTTAGTAGGATCTAAAGGTTACAGTGACTATTACGATTGTTGTGTGGAATCAGGGTACTGAGAATTAGGAAAACACAGAGTCAGTGAGATGGAGAGAACTAATAAAGTTCTTCAAAGTCCTACAACCAGTCAATCTGAAGCCAGAACTATCTTCTTGGACTTGTAGTCTATAAAGCAAAAGGTCCTTCCCTCTCCTATCTCTCCTCCTCCTTTTCCATGAGAGCAGGAACATCACCTATCTCCTTCCAGGAGATCAAGAACAGGGTTGTTTCAGACTGCCTCTGAATTCTGAGCACTAGTATTTTGCTGGTCACTTGATAGGCACCCAATACATATTTGCTGACTGAATGAAGAAGTTATACTCTAATTCCTCTCTTTGTAATCTCTAACCAGTTTTAGGCTAGATTATTATGGAAGTACAGAGGATAGCAATGGAGCCAAGTGCACTTTAGTTCAGGAGATCCATGAGCAGAATCTTTTTTCTATTTTCCTTTGAATGCAGAAATGAGTCCGAGTAATCCACTCTCAGAAGAGAAGAGCACTTATTAAGTCTACTTTAATATTATATATTTCAGGCGTTACTCTCTAGAGCTAGATGCCCATAACAACAATTTTTTTGTTTTGTTTTTCTCCCCTCTAGAGTCATATTGTCTTGTCTCACTAAATTAGCATTTTCCACCTTAACAGGCTCTGTTGCAGCCAACAAGGATTTCACAAACAATACACTGACTTCTCTACCCATAATCCTATATTATAATTTATAATTATTTTTTCCAAGCAAATTAAACCTTCTAGAATTTACATAAGCTTTAAAAAAAAAGTGAGCAGGAAAGAGAGCTGCTATAAAAATTCAATGGTGCCACTGAAATTCCAGGATAAGAATGATGCTACATTTCAAAAAAGTTTAGATGGAGTTACTGGAAGGTACCAAGAGTTTCCTCTTGATTGATCATAGGTATTCCTTACATTTTGCAGCCCCACCTCCATTGGAGAGTGATTCCTTGAGTCTCAGTCCTAACGGAAAATTCCTAGAAGAATCTGGCTCAATTTTGGGATGCTGTCCACTCCTGGTAGACTGACAGCTTCCCAGCCCCCAGACTTATGAGAGTTTACAGGGATTTATGAGGATTTTATGTCACCCTGTTTATTTATATTGTATGGCAAGAGTGATCGTCAGCATTCTAGGAATCAGCGAACTAAAATGGACTGGAATGGGTGAATTTAACTCAGATGACCATTATGTCTACCACTGCGGGCAGGAGTCCCTCAGAAGAAATGGAGTAGCCATCATGGTCAACAAAAGAGTCCAAAATGCAGTAATTGGATGCAATCTCAAAAATGACAGAATGATCTCTCTTCGTCTCCAAGGCAAACCATTCAATATCACAGTAATCCAAGTCTATGCCCCAACCAGTAAAGCTGAAGTAGCTGAAGTTGAACGGTTCTGTGAAGACCTACAAGACCTTTTAGAACTAACACCCCAAAAAGATGTCCTTTTCATTATAGGGGACTGGAATGCTAAAGTAGGAAGTCAAGAAACACCTGGAGTAACAGGCAAATTTGGGACTGGCATGTGGGATGAAGCAGGGCAAAGACTAATAGAGTTTTGCCAAGAAAATGCACTGGTCATAGCAAACACCCTCCTCCAACAATACAAGAGAAGACTCTACACATGGACATCAGCCAATGGTCAACACTGAAATCAGATTGATTATATTCTCTGCAGCAAAAGATGGAGAAGCTCTATACAGTCAACAAAAATAAGACCAGGAGCTGACTGTGGCTCAGATCATGAACNCATGCGAAGAGTTGACTCATTGGAAAAGACTCATGCTGGGAGGGATTGGGGGCAGGAGGAGAAGGGGATTACAGAGAATGAGATGGCTGGATTGCATCACTGACTCAATAGACGTGAGTCTGAGTGAACTCTGGGAGTTGGTAATGGACAGGAAGGCCTGGCATGCTGCAGTTCATGTGGTCGCAAAGAGTTGGATATGACTGAGCTACTGAACTGAACTGTGTGTTGGAGAAGACTCTTGAATGTCCCTTGGACTGCAAGGAGATCCAACCAGTCCATCCTAAAGGAAATCCGTCCTGAAGATTCATTGGAAGTACTGATGCTGAAGCTGAAATTCCAATACTTTGGCCACCTGATGCAAAGAACTGACTCATTGGAAATGACCCTGATGCTGCTGGGAAAGACTGAAGGTAGGAGAAGAAGGGTACGAAAAAGGATGACATGGTTGGATAACATCACTGACTCAATGGACATGAGTTTGAATAGGCTACAGGAGTTGGTGATGGACAGGGAGGCCTGGCGTTCTGCAGTCCATGGGGTCACAATGAATTGGATATGACTGAGCAACTGAACTGAACTGAACTGATGTGGGCTTTAAAGAACAAGCTCCTCCGAAAAGGTTGGTCATTGTTATCTGGCAGATACTCCCAATGGTGACTTCCGCAGCTGGTATCCAAAAAGCATTTTCATCTTAATAAGCATTTTGAAATGGTGAGATTTTCTTTCTGTTTTTCCTTTTCCTATAAAGTTCTTAACTGAGCTGCATCTTCTGTTCAGTCAAAATGACATGAGAAGGATGGGGCAACATTATAGAGGCATGAAGAATCATTCTAATCATACATTATTAGCATGTGAGTTGATCAGAAAATTGCAGGTTTAGGCTATTGCTAATTAAATCAGTTAAGCTGGGAACCAACAGCTTGGAGAAGATGTATGTCCTGTTATAACCCGGAGGTAAAATGTCTATGTCATCACAAGGGCCCACAAGTGGTGGGAGGATTAAGAGAGGTATTTATAACTGTATTAAGCTATAGTAGTGAAGTTTGTANGCAGGTTTAGGCTATTGCTAATTAAATCAGTTAAGCTGGGAACCAACAGCTTGGAGAAGATGTATGTCCTGTTATAACCCGGAGGTAAAATGTCTATGTCATCACAAGGGCCCACAAGTGGTGGGAGGATTAAGAGAGGTATTTATAACTGTATTAAGCTATAGTAGTGAAGTTTGTATTTTACTGTATAAAATACATGGCTCATGCATTTCCTACTTTTAAAAACAATAATTTTTTTTTTTTTTTTAATGGGAAAGAAGCCATTTTTAAAATCACTCATTAGAGTCAGCTCTGGGGCGGAACAACTTATTCGTCTTCCCATTCAACTGTCTGAATCTGCCTTCATTGCCCTGGAGGCTGCAGTCTGTGACGCTGGCACAGTGCTTATTGCTCTGTGCAAGGAAAACAAATGAAAACATAAAGAGAGCTGCCAAGTGCCTTTGTGGGCATATCAGCAGGTTCAAGAGAAGCCAAATGCTGAATATTCTGTGTATTTAATCAGTCCACATGTGACAGGGAGAGAAACCGTATGTGCACACAGCCTAGATTTAAGTTCCTCTGTTAACTGTCTCTACATTTGAGTTTGATTCATTTCAAAACATGGAAAACCTGTAGTGCCAACACATTTAAAAGGCAAATGGTAAAAACTTCTGCTTGGTCGCCAAAATGTCCAAAGAATACTTCAGAGGCAAACTTGGAGTAGACATAAGTAAAGCTAAAAAGAAAAAAAAAAAAAAGAGGAAAGAAAAAAGTAAAGATTTTGACCAACTTTCTTTTGGACACTTTTTTGTAATGGAACAAGAAAAGTTTTTAAAATGTCTTTTCTATGCACGTATTGCATTCTCAATCCATTCCACTGGATATAAGAACATCACTTATGATTTAAATAGAAGAAAGAAGATACGAGTAATAAATAAGGTTCCTCCACCTACATTTTAAAGTAGACTTTGAATGTTTTCCAAAAAGAGTTTGTTGACCAAGAGAGCTCAAATCATTAAAGTGACTGCTCTGATCTTCAGTAAAGATCAGTATGGTTCTACAAATCACCAGAGAAGAGTTTCTATCAATTTCTCTTAGAAGTATATTTATAATCCCAGTAAAACTGAATAATTTTATACTTATCATGTAAACATGTATTTTTAAAGTAACAAATCCATTTTCTGTTAATTGCAGCCTACTTATCCTATTTGATATCATATGAGGTTATACATCAAGGCCTACACTTAGTAGTCTCTGGGAGCCCCAAGTTATTTGATGAGGCTGAATTTGAATATACTCTCACCTTAAAAGGCCATTTGCTTTGTTATATTCAGATCGTTTTTTTTCCCTCTCTGAGCCATTCATTCATACAGCTAGTAGTTAGTGTACGCTACTATGTGACAGACACTGACTTAGGCACTGGAATTATATCAGAGAACAAAACAGACAAAATTACCTGTTAGTGGAGGAGGGCATTTATAACTTATCCTCCATTGACAGGTAAATAGGTAGTATGTCAGATCTTGAGAAATATTATGGAGAAAAATAAAGCAGAAGACATGTCAATGTGGTGAGAGTTACAATGACAATTTAAAATAGCACAGTGAATATAGGGCTCTTTAGAAGGTGAAATGAGAGCAAAGACCGATGGAGATAGACTCTAGAGGAAGAGAATTTCAGTTAGGGCATAGCTAAACAAGAGCCCAGAGAGGGAGTGAGTGTCCTGAGTTGCAAATTTCTGAAAGATTTCCAAACCACAGATGCCTGAGTGGCTATCCCAGAGTTAACAAGGTAGAGAATGAGTTCAGAGAAAGATAATTTTTCACTTTAAGTCTTTGTACTTTTAACATCATTTAACTGTGCCAACAGTCTAAATAAGCTACTTTGAAGGAATTAATGGTATTTGCCAAATAATTATTCTGACATCCATTATATCAAAGATAACTGAAAACTGTAATTGTAAAAACATGTATTTGAAATGTTGTTAGATGAAATATACCTTATACAGTATATGGTTTACAAGATTTCAAGTTGTAAAACTAAGAAAATCTGTACTCATGGGTTTTTAATTTGTTTATCACAATTAGATCAAATAGAATTACTCCTGTTTCACAGATGATGTAGTAGCTTCCAGGTGTCAATTCGGCTATGTTATCTTTCACTAAGTTTAAATAATTGATTCAGGTATGCTTTCCTCATATGTATTGACATATAAAATATCTAAAAAATACATAAAATACATAGTCTGATAGGGAGTACTGCAATGTCACCATATGACTTAATAGCCTGAAGAAGTGAGTATGTAATTTAATATTCTTATCACAGGTAAGTGTTACGAGAAATGCAGTTTAGGGATTTGCAGAAATGAAGTTGCTCTCTTCCATGTACCCCATCTTTAACCCCAGCAAGTCTGGCCCATAGCCTCAGTAAAGGCAGCCTTTGTATCATATACCAAGTTCTGTAGCCTTGTTAATTTCATTAACAGTCGATGGACAGTGATCCAAGCTGAAATAATCACGTTCTATTTTTGAAGAAATGTGGACAGAGAAACAGAGACTGGATCAGCATAGCACACAGAGATTGGGACAGTAAATTCTTGGAAGAGTAGAGATAATGTCAGGAAAAGAACCAGTCAATTCTGGTGCAAGCTAAAATAACTGACCAGAAAAATTAGGACCTTGCAAAGAGAGCTGGGTTTCTGTGAGAAGAAGATAGATAGTATGTCCCCAGAAAGATAGAGTTTAACAGACTGGCTGCCAGCCAAATTTCTATTTCATGTAAGGCCTGGCTCTGCTTCCTGCTGTTGTCTTTCCATGAGAGTATTCTCTTTATGATAAACATCCTTTTAATTTGAACTCTTTTGAGGGGGATCTGTTTCTTGCAACCAAACAGCCCTTTACTATTGTTAGGGTCTGGTTACTGTAAGGACTGAGTGTAAATTAATTAAGTAGGCTTGTTGCATTGTCTAACTAGGCCTTTAAAATACCTAGTATGATAGCAAGACAGGCTGGGGACTTGGGACTCTTTGCTGTAGTGCTTGCACCTGGACAAATGTCTCCTCAAGCAACAAATATAAAAAAAGTATAATAGACTAAAACTTACTGTGTGGATGTACAGTTGGAGCAAATTATGGGTAAGATATTAAAAATCAAAAAAACAAAACCCTTTAAAAAACAAATCCAACTGTTACTTCTGAATAACTGGGAACAAAGACAGGGTATTGGAAACAAAAGCAGTGTACTTGCACAAGCCCCTTATACCCACCACCATCAAAGGGTGGGCAGACCACTTAAGCCACCCCTCCAGTCCAACTCCTGGACCTCCTCTTTCCTGTATGGAACCAGCTTGCCCCCGCTTGGGGAGCAAGCAAGGGAACTTGTTACTTGTTTTTGCTCTCCCCAGCTGCATCAGGGACCCCAATAAAGCCTTGCCTGAATGTCTCATGTGGTCTCATCAATTCTTATTGATCAAAGAAGGTCAAGAACCCTGATAGACAACAATAGAAATATACTGAGATTTCTGATAGATATCCATAACAGAAATAAGTAAGGCATTTTCTTTATTTGAATAAAATTTAATGACTACCTTGCTACATCTAGACACTGCGAAGCTACACTTGTAAGTGTGTAGTACAGTCACTATTTAGGGGAAATATCTAGACTTGTAACTACCCTCATCTGGATGTGAATGGGTTACATTTCTTCAGTAATTTGAAAATACAACAACTTTGCTTCAAACTACCTCCTTTTACCCCTTTCTTCCCCATTGTATGATAACAGAGAGACCAAAGTATGGGGAGAACAATGATGAGAGAAAAAGTTTGTACTACATTTTATTTTTAAACTTTTAAAAGTAGTGTATTAAAAGCTTACTATTTGCAGGTTTAAGTATAAACAGGACTACAAATGTGATTAATAGGTGGTATCTACATTGTACCTTTGCTTATAGAGTACTTTTGAACTAAAGAAATCTGAAAAGGAAAGGTTCATGTTCTGATGTGTGTGACTGTAATTCAAACTTTGTTCCCTATGATAGCCAAATAATGCAGATCAGTTAACATTCACTTATGGTGGTAACCCATTTTTTTTTTGGTATGAAAAGCTGATCTTGCCACCTTTCTCACAAAATGGGCAAGATGTGTACAATAAATTCAAGTCATAATATCAGTTTTATAAAACATTTAATAAATTTCTTAAAGAACTGTAGAAACTCTTTACCTGATAGATATAGGATAGTCTTTTAGAGAACAAAGCCGATAAAACATAAAACATGCATATGGGACAGGGAGAGGAAATTAACAATATTCTTATTCATCGATCAGTCAGTCAACCAATCAACTGTTAGTAAATAATATTGTAGAAATACAATACGTTTTCTGAAGTGAAGGATAAATGAGTTACTTTGTAAGATGAAACAATAAATACTCTCAATTTTTATTACCTGTGACATTATTAAAATTCTGTCCTAAATTTTTGCTGCTCAGGTTGCAAATCTATGCTATGGTGAATGTGGGAGGGGAAGATATTTTGGCAAATGCAGCGCTCTCGGGATCTGCAGGGGATTAGTTCCAGGAGGATGGATTCTGGGGATGAATGTACAGCTGGATGGATCCACAGATAGTTGACCCTGGGGATGCAGAGCCCAAGGATCCACGTGCCATACTGCATATCTCTATAGATTTTTTCTGTTATAACTTATGTACAACTTTAAAAGCCAATATGAAAAGGATCTTAAGTCCCAACAAACTAAAGTCTGAGACCAGATGGCTTCATAGGTGAATTCCATTAAACATATAGAGAAAACATAATATCTATCCTTCTGGAACTATTCCAAAAAAAACCTGCAGAGCAAGGAACACTTCTGAATACATCCTCTGAAGCCACCATCACCCTGATACCCAAAACCAGACAAAGATCACAGAAAAAGAAAAGTACAGACTAATATCAGTGATGAACATAGGGCAAAAATCCTTAGCAAAATACTAACAAAGCAAATCCAACAATACATTAAAAGGATTCCACAAGCTTCCCAGTGCAGCAAGGATTTAAAAAAAGAGATCACACACTATGGTCAAATAGGATTTATCCCAGAGATGCAAGGAGTTTTTAAGATCCACTAATCTGTAATACACTACATTAGTGAGTTTAAAAACTGTACGATCATGTCAATAAAAGCAGAAAAAACTTTTGATAAAATCCTACATCCTTTTATGGTAAAAACTATCCAGAAAGTGGGTATAGAGGGAATATACCTCAGCATAACAAAAGCCATATGTGACAAACCCACAACTAACATTCTCAGTAGTGAAAGCTGAAAGCATTTTCTGTAAGATCAGGAACAAGACAAGGATGTCCACTCTTGCAACTTCTATTCAACATAGTTTTGGAAGTCCTAGCCAAAGCATTCAGAAAGAAAAAAGGAAAAGAAATGGAAATTGGAAAGGAAGAAGCAAAACTTGTTGTTTCGGTTCATTGCAAAACAATGCTGTGCAAAACACTGTTTGCAGATGACATGATACCATAAATAGAAAATCCTAAAAATGCGACCAGGAAACTATTAGTGTTTATCAATCAATATGGAAAAGTTTCAGGATTCAAAATCAATATATAGAAATTGACTGCATTTATATACACTAACAACAAAAGATCAGAAGGAGAGATTAAGGAAACAATCCCATTAACCATCATGTCATAAAGAATAAAGTAGCCAGGAACAAATCTGCTTCAAGAGGTAAAAGACATATTCTGAAAACTATAAGACACTGATGAAAGAAACTGAAGATGACACAAATAGATGGAAAGATACACCATGTTCTTGGATTGGAAGAATCAGTATTGTTAAAATGACAACATCACCTACAGCAATACACAAATAGCTCACATAACTCAGTATCAAAAACACAATCAACCCAATCAAAAAATGGGCAGAAGACCTAAACAGACATTTTTTACCAAGAAGACATACAGATGGGCACCTGGCCCATGAAAAGTTGCTCAGCATTGCTAGTTATTAAAGAAATGCACATCAAAATTACAGTTAGGTATCACCTTACAGCAGTCAGAATGGCTATCATCAAAAGTCTACAAATAGTAAATGCTGGAGAGGGTGTGGAGGTAAGGGAACCCTTCACTGTTACTGGAAATGTAAATTGGTATAGCCACTTTGGAGAGCAGTATTGAGGGTTCTTAAAAATTAAACACAATCACCGTATGACCCAACAATACCACTTCTGGGCATATATCTGTCCAAGACAAAAACTGTACCTCAAAGATACATGCATCCCAGTGTTCATAGTGTCACAATTTACAACAGCCAAGACATGTAAGCACCTTAAATATCCATTGACCGAGGGATATATAGAGAAGATGTGGTACATATACACAATGGAATATTACTCAGCCATAAAAAAGAATGAAATGACTCCACTTGTACTCCCATGGATGAACCTAGAGATTATCATACCAAGCAAAGTCAGAGACAGAAAGACGAATATATAACATTACCTATATGTGGGATCTAAAAAAAATGATAGAAATGAATTTATTCACAAAACAGAGATAGACTCACAGATGCAGAAAACAAATTTAGTTACCAAACGGGAAAGTGGGAGCGGGATAATTTAGGAATTTGGGATTAACAGTTACACACTACTATGCACAAAACAGATAAACACTATACTGTACAGCACACTTATGTATATTCAGTATCTTGAATAATCTGTAATGGAAATGAATCTGAGAAAGATTATATAAGTGTGTGTGTGTACACACACACACTCACACATATATACATGTATATAAATAAATCACTTTGCTGTGTACTTAAAAGACTGTAAATCAACTATACTTCAATTAAAAAAAAAGATACCCCAGGATGAGGTCCAAAATAAGCCTTACATGTTATGACATGCCATATATATATCAAATATTTGGACACAGTTAACAAGTTGAAGGTTATTTTGAGAAGAAGAGAAGTAATTAGGGATGAGACAGATTAATACAAAATTATGATAATAACTTAAAAATAGCAATTAATTACACTTAAACAGATGACAAAATATTCACTAAAATAACAAAAACATGAAAAATTAAGGCAGAAGTAAATTGATTACCATAGTATGAATTTGGACAAGAAGCTTATATGAAATATTAGGTAAATATACAATGATAAATTTAACTAGACTGACAATCCTTTTAGGAGAAGTGATTTTCTTTATATGAAGCCTATTGCATTTTTATCACTTTTAAGATCTGAAATAAACTTAATAAACACCATATAATTTTTCTTGAGTAATCAGAACAAAAAATCCTAATAGCTCAGATTTTCTGTGAATAGAATGAGGCCAAGGAAAGAGAATTATATATTGAGCCCTCTCAACAATATCAGTAAGAGAAGATGAGAGAACACTGAGATCTTTAGCTTCTCATATTTGTACTTGAGAGAATGCATCCCATTATTTCTGTTTTCATTTGTAGAGAATTTAAATAAACACTCTGTAGAGTTCCCAGAAAGCAATAACAACATCTTTCTCATGTTTCTTGTCTATTAACTCCTCTCTCATCATATCCTTTCACTGTTCTCTCTTATCATATCAACTTCATCACCCTTCCCCATATTTTCCTTCATTTTTCCTCACTTGAATCTTTGTATATTTGGAAATAAATATTCCCATTGTTGATGATCCCTTCAAATTCCCTCCAGTTACTAAACTTACAATATAATTATGTTTTCATATTACCTTTCTCATTTATTTATTCCTTCTCATAAATGCACCAAAATTATGAGAAACTTAAATAATCAAAAGCATCTTAAAAATCAGTAAACATTTGTATGTTTACTGTTTCCACATATGAGGAGCTTGGAGGTCACCATTCTATGCTAGCAATAATTACAAAGCTGAAGACACTGAAAAATCATCCACTTTTCTTGGATTGATAAGGGAGGGTAAACATCAGGCAAACTGTTGACCTCAAGACTGGAGAGACAGACCATGGAATACAGGGCTTCCTAGAGCTTAAACTCACAAATGGAAACTACTGGAGAGAGGAAGGGAACCAGTAGAAAATCCTCAACTGTAAATGACAAGTTATTGGAGGCTTAGTGTATACAAGTGTGAAATTTAAAAGCTCCAGGGGGACCCAGTCATGGGGAGGTGCCCACAAAACTCTAAGACTTACTTTCAGGAGCTTGACCATGTTCCCACAGGAAGTACTGGAGAAAAACTCCCTCACACTTCTGACAGGGAGGCAAACAGGAGCCACTGAAACAGGCCAGAGCACCTTTGTTCTTCTGAACAAGGCCTAACCTCAGGGGAAACTAAATCACCAGACCCTAACCTGCTGGAGTACAGTCAGAACCCAACTGATCANAAAAGGGATATGTGATAAGAAAAGTTAGGAAACAAACAACAAACTGCCATGAAAGAGTGAAGGAGACAAAATGATGGTGTGTATTGGCAAGGGAAACGAGTTCAAGGCCATCGAGCCACCAGGCACTTTCAGACACAGCAGGGAACAAAACGCAGAGAAAGAATGACTGGTAGGTTCTTTCAGGATCAACTCCCTTGAATCTGTACACAAAGATTGCTATCTGTTAATAGTTTTCCTTTGAAGAAATGCTGAGTTGCAGACAAGTTGAGAGAAAACACTTGTCCCACAGCAGAAACACCTGTCACACACCTGCACACTTCCAAGGTAGTTCTGGTGCACAGGACATGTCCACAAGCCTCAGCACACAGGGATACCAGGCAGTTAATTTACCAGCAAAGCGGTGCCAAGGGCTCCCTATGAGGAGCTTGGTTTAAGGGAAATGATTCCACCCACATCTCTGAAGTTCTATCCAAACAGTCCATCTCAGGAGAACCCCTAATTAAAAAAACGCATCCTTTGGTGCAGTTATTCGTAAGACTACAAATTGCAAAAGGGGGAAGGCTGGTTGGAAAGGCATGCATATTTAAAACTTTAGTTATGTGGCAGATTACCTTTTATGATTTTAACCATCTCTACCAGTAACACATATATGTATGTTAATTACCCAGGACCTAATAGCATCTCATAGATGGGAAGAACTCAGTATTTATTCCACCACCCCCTTCATAAATATCCAGAAATAACTTCATGTTCCAAAGACCAGAGATGACCAGATAATAAACATTAATCCTTCACTGGGGAAAGGAATATGAGCAGGGATGCGAAGTACAAAAGCAGTGAAGAAACCACCACAAAGGGGATGGGACAGTTTTAAGTTTACGTCAAAGATCATTACCATCAGTGACAAAAGGAACGAGGAAAAATTACATCAAATTACAGTAACAGATTTCAGGGCCAGCCCTCCCAGAGGCAGCAGATGTCTGGGCTTGGTTTCCAGCTCTCTTGGTGACTGTGTCTTTCTTTTTATTTCCAGGGAGTAAGTAGTATGGAAACCAGGGAGTCAAGCTGAGAGAGGCAAAAATGTTAAGAAACTTAATGATCCAGATGAGGGCAGTGGTGACGGACAACAGGGTGGATTCAGGGCACATATGGGCGCAACTTGGAGACCGACCGGATCTAGGCGTGACAGATCCTCAGCAGTGACCACGCGGCGCACGGCAGTGCCTGGTACCACCAACGCAGCAACTTACCGAGTGGAGAGGAGGGAGCGCGGGACGAGGGGAGGTGTGGGTTAGAAGACAACCAAGGGGGATAACTCAGTCTTTTTAAAAACGGCTTTGTATTGCAATATAGTTGCTTTATCATGTTGTATTAGTTTCTGCCGTACAGCGAAGTGCTGAGTTATACATCAGTTCAGTCGCTCAGTCGTGTCCGACTCTTTGCACACATACATCCCCTCTTTTCTGGACTTCCTTCCCATTTAGGTTGCCACAGAGGACGGAGGTACGAGCTACCAGCACTGTACAGCAGGCTCTCATTAGTTACCTGGTTTATGCAGAGTACTGGATACATGTCAATCCCAACTTCCCAGTTCACCCCACTTCTCCTTTCCCACCTTGGTGTCCATACCTTTTCTCTCTATGTGTCTCTATTTCTGATTTGCAAATAGGTTCATCTGTACCTTATTTCTAGAGTCCATATATGTACTAATATACAATATTATACCCTTGATCTGATAACATACACTTGAATTACAAAGTGTGAGATGTCTTTGGGACCTTGTCCTGTATCTGGGAGCCAAGGGGGATCTCGGGGGAGCACAGATCTGGGAAGTCCACAGATCAGGAGTGGCTGTGGTCAGTCTTTGGAGATGAACCCAAATTCAGATCCCATAGGTCCCACTTATTAGCACATGACCAGTATTTCTAAGCTTAAGTAACATCAATTTAAACTGATCCTTATATGCAGTGGTGGTTTAGTTGCTAAGTCGTGTCCGACTCTTGCGACCCNTGATGCTGGGAAAGATTGAGGGCAGGAGAAGAAGGGGACAACAGAGGATGAGATGGTTGGATGGCATCAGCAACACAATGGACATGAGTTTGGGTGGACTCTGGGAGTTCGTGATGGACAGGGAGGCCTGGCATCCTGCGGTTCATGGGGTTGCAAAGAGTCGGATACGACTGAGCGACTGAGCTGAACTAAACTGAAGCAGCTAGCAGTGCAAACAATTACAGAGACACAGTGTTAAAACAACACTGGAACACGAGTCACACACGTCAGAGACCCAGGTGCCCCATGCAGCAGACCACACACCACTCCAGCACCACGGACAACAGCCACTTCAGCGGGGCCCCAGGACAGAGAAGGGAAGATGAGACAGGATAGCGCTGGGCTGAGAACAGAACTGCTGATAAAGGATGAAGTGTTGCTCTCTAGGTGGAACAGGGAACTAGAATAATGACAAGCCCTTGCCTGTTTCTCACAGAGCAGAATTCATCTTACAGTTGTACAGCTAAGACTTTTTTTTCCAGCAACAAGAAATATATTTTATTCAGAGCCCACCCTTCTCCAATCCTGAGTTCAGTTCTTATGCAGAAAATACCTGCTCAAGCAAAATTTATACAAAAATGCCATTTAAAAAACATAGTTTCCAAAAGAAAAGAAGGAATCTCAGGATTGACTGCAACAAACTGAATTTTCCACCCATTTTCTGAGTTCCATTGAGTCAGTTCTTCGCATCAGGTGGCCAAAATCTTGGCGTTTCAGCTTCAGCATCAGTCCTTCCAAAGAATCTTCAGGACTGATTTCTTTTAGGATGGANATTGAATCCAGGTCGCCCACATTACTGGTGGATTCTTGACCATCTGAGCCACTAGGGAAGCCTTCAGTATGTATATGGATTCAGATTAAACAGTAATGGTAGACAAAATCAAATTTGGGAAGAGAAAGATGACATTGAAAGTAATTCTTTCATAACTGGAGTTAATTTTTCTTTTTATAACTGCAGAGTGGTAAGAAACTAAACAATTTTATGTTTAGTCCAACAGATTTTTTTTTATAGTGGTATAATTTATGTTACATTTAAATTTAGTGGCATTTAATGCTTTCAGTGTTGTTCAACTACCATCTCTCTCAGTTTCCAAAATTCTATCACCACAGAGCACCCTGTACCTATTAAGTAATCATTTCCCATTGTCTTCTCCCACTGTCCTGAGAAAATCGCTGACTTGCTTTCTACGCATATGAGTTTGGCTATTTTATGCATATTTCATACACAAGGCATCATACCGTATGTGACCCTTTGTGTCTGGCTTCTTTTACTTAGCATAATGCTTTGAAGGTTCATGCATGTTGCACCATATATCAGAATGCCATTCTTTTTATGGCTGAATAATATTTCATCATGTTTATATAAATAAACAATATGGTAACCAAAGTTACCAAATAAAATGTGGTAATATTTTATTTATTCTTTCATCCACTGATGCACGCTTGAGTTGTTTCCACCTTTTGTGTACTGCAAACAATGGAATTGAATGGAATATATGCAATAGAAACTGGCATATAAAAATCTGAGCCCCTGTTTTCAATTCTTTTAGGTATATTCCAAGTGAAATTACTGGGTCCTATGTAATGCTATATTTAGCCTTTTGAGGAACTGCCAAAATGTTGTGTGCAGCATTTTTTACTTCCCTACAGAATGAAACTGGACCCTCAATCTGACATCAGACATGCAGAAAAAAACTCAAACTTGGTTAAGGACTTAAATTTAAATCCTAAAACCATAAAACTTCTACGAAAAAAATAGGGAAAAATCCTTTTGACATTTTTGTTTGTTTGTTCCTCGTTGTTTTTTATGCAGATGCATGCTTTATCATCTCTGGAATGAATATGTAACAGTGGAACTGCTGGATCATAGGGAAGATATGCAACTAACAACTTTTTTTTTTAACCAAGATGGTCTTGGCAATAATTTCTTAGATATGAGAATAAATGTATAGGAAACAAAAACAAAAAAATAAAAGTTGGACTACATAAAACTAAAAACCTCTTCACAGCAAAGGCAACAAAGAAGAAAATGACAATGAAATTTATGAAATGGGAGAAAAAATTGCAAATCTTATCTGGTGAGGCAAATATTCCAAATATATTAAAAATTCATACAAGTCAACAGCAAAAATAAGAAAAAAATTAAAAATGGACAAATGATATGAACAGATATTCTTCCAAAGAAGACATAAAAATGGTCAACATATATATGAAAATGTTCTCAACCTCAATAATCAACAAGGAAATATAAATCAAAACCACACTGTGACACTACTTCAAATCAATTTCATTCCTTTGCAAATGGACATTCAGTTTTCCCTACACTTTATCATTCAGACAGAAACCTAATAAAGAACCTCAAACTTGAATAACAATATAGATCAAATGGATACAATAGACACATATAGAACATGCCACCCATCCACAGCAGAATACACATTCTTCTCAAGTGCCCACAGAATATTCTCCAGGATACATCATATATTAGGCCACAAAGCAACTCAACGAGTTTCAGAAGACTGAAATCATACCAAGCATATTTTCTGATCACAATGATATGAAACTGAAAATCAAATAGGAAAATTTTAAAGATCACAAATATGTGAAAATCAAGCACATTACTGAACAACCAGTGGGTCAGAAAAGATATGAAAAAGAAAATCAGAAAGTATCTTCAGATAAACAAAGATAAAAATACAATATACCAAACCATATAGGATGCAGCCAAAGCTGAAAAGCCAAAGTTTTAAGCAAATTTATAGCAATGAATGCCTATGTAAAAGAAAAAGAAAGTTCTCAACAACCCAACTTTACACTTCAAGGAATTAGAAAAAGAACAAACTAAACTCAAGATTAGCAGAAGGGAGGACATAATAGAGATTAGAGCTGATACATTAATAAATGAACTAGAGACAACAAAGGAAAATATCAATGAAACTAGTGTTGTTTTATTTTTTTTTGAAAAGATAAACATAACTGATGCACCTATAGCTCACTAAACAAGAAAAAAGAGAGCAGTCAAAGTTATGAATGAAAAGGCAATATTACAGTTGATACCAATACAAAGGTATCATAAGAAGTTACTAAGAATAACAGTACTTCAACAAATTTGATAACCTGGGAAAAAGAGATAAATTCTTATAAATGTACAATCAACCAAGACTGAATGATGAAGAAACAGAAAATCTGAATAGATTGATTATTACTAAGAGATATAAGCAGTAATCAAAAAATATCCTAACAAAGAAAATTTCATAACCAGATGGCTTTACTGGTAAATTATACCTAATATTTAAAGAAAAATTAATACTAGTTTTTCTCAAATTATTCCAAAAATATCAAAGAAGAGGGAGGGAATACTTCCAAACTCACTTTATGAGAGTAGCATTTCTCTGATACCAAAGCAGACAAGGAGATTATGAGAAAAGGAAACTGTAGGTGAAATTCTCAGTGAACACAGATGCAACAACAATCAAAAAAATACTAACAAAATTCCACATTAAAAGGACCATACATACAATCAAGTAAGATTTATTTAAAGGCTTAGAGGATGGTTCAGTATAAATCAAATCAATAAATGTGATACACAACATTAATAAGATAAAGGAGAAAAAACACAATCAATTAAATAGGTACAGAAAAATTATCTGACAAAATTCAACATCCTTTGATAATAAAAACTCTCAACAAACTGGGTATAGAAGAAATTTACCATAAATTATGCCACATATGGCATAATAAAGGCCATATGTGACAAGCCCACAGTTAACAACATACTTAATGGTTACATGCTGAAAGCTTTTCCTCTACAGTTAAGAGCAAGACAAACGTGCCCACTTTCACCACTTTTATTCTAGTTAATACTGAAAGGTCTTGCTAGAGCACTTAAGCAAGAAAAATAAATAAAAAGCATCCCAATCATAAAAGAAGAAGTAAAGCTGTCTCTGCTTGAAGATGACATGATATTGTACCTAGAAAATTCTAAAGACTTCATCAAAAGCTTCTAGACCTAATAAATTCATGTATGTTGCAGGATACAAAATCAAACTCAGTTTCATTTCTATATACTAGCAGTGAATTATCTGAAAAGGAAATTAAGAAAATAATCCAATTTACAAAAGCATCAAAAATAATAAAACACTTGGAAATAAATTCAACTGAAGAGGTAAAAGTTCTGTGTGCTAAAAACTGTAAGACACTGATGAAAGAATTTGAAGAAGATACACATAAATGGAAAGCTATCCCATGTCCCCACCTCATTCAAGGCACAGCTGAGCTTCAGAAAGATCATAGCAGTCATTCTATGCTCAGCTTGTAGACTATTTTCTGTTTATGTCAATCATTAGGTCTTGTGTTCACTGATATTTCTGTGTATAAACTATAACTATTTTAAGAAGATGACTAATTTCTGGAATTAAGGATATAAATGCACTAAGGTACTGATTTTCCTCTTATATTCCCCACCCTCTGTTTCTGAAAACTATATCTAACAGGTACCCAATATTTGATGGCTTAATTGATTTTCTTCTGAACAGTTTTCATTAAATTTTCCTGTAAAAAGTGGTAGGATTTATGTCAGTGTTCCAACTACAGGTGGCACTGACTGACTTAATTTGTCAGTTCTGTTCTTGGTTATTCTTTTGTAACTTGAAAGTAAACAGAATACTACACATCATGAATAATGTTGAAGGAAAAACCTGAAGAATAATTCCTCTGAGGGAACAGTTGAATGTGGGAAATCATTTTCTCTTTTTATCCACTATGCTCCTAGGAATCTAGCCAGGACCACATCTGCTTTTAAAATATATATATATATATATATATATATATATTAGTGTCTAGCATGGTGATATGAGCATGCAGATATTTGATAAATGCTGTATAGTGATAGCAATTATGAAGCCTACTCAAAAATAATTTGATGCTGTGACTTCATGGTAAGACATGTTTTGTCTCTAGATTTCTCTTTAAATAGAAGACTTGAATGAACTAAATTTGCTTTCAACATTCAGAAAATCATAGAAAGGAGTCATAGATGCCATCTAGCCCATTACATTGTATTACACTGGAAGAATCTGAAAAACAGGGAGGTTTGACTTGTCTAATATAAAAAGTATAGTTAGTTCCAGATCTAGGAGACAAATAAACAGGTCTTCTGATCTTACAGCATTACTCCTACTATACAAAACAAGAAGTTACTATTGCCATTGTGAAATGGTAATTTATAGCTCTTATTCGAAATTGTGCTTCAGAGCTATACTTTGGAATTCACAGTGGCAGAAAAAGAATACTTAACTTAGTGTATTCCTTCCCAACTTGGAGATTTTGATAGAGTTGGTGGACCTATCCCATTTTTATCAACTAATTATTGAAAAACAACAAAATCAAGAGCTGAGAGAATATAACCTAATTATGTCTAGTTGGATAGCTAGTTTCAACCTCAGTTGCAAAGAAAACTTGCAGAATTTAGGTGAACAGAACTTCAGTGTGTGTGTTAGTATTACCTTTGGGGAATTAAAAAAAAAACAAACAGAGACTTATCTCCCTGGTGAGATGGTCTGTGTTGAGAGCAAATCTCCTTAATAATGATCCAGGTATGGATTTCTGTTGGGCTTCAGATAAAAGATGGAGATTTCATAATATAAAATATCATATGTATTCTGACATTTATGATGTTCATTGACTGAGTCACGTTGATGTCGTATAAGATGAAAATGCTATATATCCCAAAGTAGGCTTGATGCAAAATGCAGCTACCACAGCAAACCTCAAAAGACATTTGTTCATTTGGTTAATTTTGTGACCAAATGTTTTATTTCATAATTCTGGAAGTCGACCAATTTTCTGTTCTCTCACTACATTTCAGTACTGAATAAATACAGTGCTGGAGTTGGCCCACTGAAAATGACCTGCTATCACTCATGCAGGCAAAGCCGCGGATTCTGGGATCCTGACATTATTTGGTGCTCCTTCTGGATTGTGGTAGGGAAAATAAACGAACCCAGTGACTTATATCTGTTTCTTCAGGTGACTTTCACCTTGGCTGACTTGATTTGTGCTGAGGGGGCCACAGAGAGACTTTCTTCTGCTTCCCAGTAAGCAGAGGTCAAGCTATTTTCATGTTCTCTTATTTTCCTTCCTTCTGGGATTGATCCTGTTCTTTCAGGCTTTTTATTATTGGCACTTTTTTTTTTAAATCCATCTTTACTTTGTGATTAACTGTAAGTTTCTTTTAAGTATGTATATTTAATTATTTCATAAAAGAATAACTTATGTAGATTCTTCTTGAGGCTCCTGGTTTTGGTCAAGCTGACCACCTGCTATTGTCCAAAAGTATGAGACATCTACTTCTCACACTACATTGTTATTGCCATTTTGCTGTTTCATGCATTCCACCACCACTTCGTAAGCCAGTTTATAGCAATCACTGGATTCTACTTTTCTATTGCCTTTGTCAAGCACAGAGCCTAATATTTAATAAGTACAAGACACAAGACAGATGAATAAACTGGATGGGCTCTTAGAAGAAAGAAAAGTCAGCTTGCTCGAACACTAACTTCAGTTATGTGGCATATATCAAAGAAACACAGGTTTAAAATCAGAAAAAAAAGAGTTGTGGCCCAGGCAAGAATCTTAACTTGCCCTATTTCAATTTACTCCTCGGTAAAATAAAAGTGTACTAAATAATTTCTAATGTCAAAAGAATTCTTAGAGGTGGATTACTTTCATTTGTCATCATAAGAGACAACGAAGTGGTGTAGCAGTTTCTAATCAGTTAAACTATTATGTATTGAGTCTTTAATACATATTTGTCACCGTAAACAAGGAGGCCTGGCGTGCTGTGGTTCATGGGGTCACAAAGAGTTGGACACGACTGAGCACCTGAACTAAACTGACAATGTTCAAAGCGCTTAAAAATAATTCAGAGCCGACTTGACACATTAACGCTAAAATTTTACAAAATGCTGCAACCATGACAAAACCTATTGGCAGAGACCACAGGTTTATATGTCAATGTGTATAGGAAAAAGAAGCACCAACTCAGGATGGTTTGGAGGACTAGTGCTTTAAGAAAGGGATTTTACAATTTAAGGGATGAAGACCAGCAGAGGGTAATAGAATTTTAGAACTGAACAGGTCCTTGGAATCACCTATCTCTTTTGATTTAGAATAAATTCAATTGATGTTTCACAAACTGTAGCCACATCAAAGCATCTGTAGAGTCTTGCTTGGAATTCAGAACCCTTAGTCTGGAATTCTTTAGACCACAACACCTGATCTACTATATAAAAGACTGATCTTCTATATTAAAGCCAGTAGTGACAAAGCACACACAAAATCCAAGGTAGAAAGAAAAGGGTAGTGGAGGTAAAGTTCTGAGGAGCAGATGTAGATACAAAACTCTAGCTGAATATTCAGGACAAAGTTCAGACATATATTTCAAATGCTACATGAAGTAAACACCTGCTTTTCTTGTGTCCTTTCTAGCATCACTTTCTTTAACAACAAAACTCCAATTTTCCTCAATGAATTCTATCTTCCTGACTCTTAGCTGTTATAGCTTAAATGGAGTAACCTTGTTGCTAGTATGTATATTTCTAAGTTTATTGCCCTAGAGTTTTACAAATTTCAAAGTGGATAAAAGAGTTTTTTCCTATTTTAATGTTGGGAGCTCTCAGATCTGACCTATTGCAGATCATCATTCATTTTATAGTTGCATATTTATGCTGCTTTTCAGCTAAATATTTATTGAAGCCTTTTTTCCACCTCTGACCTTGTGAATCTTTGCCTTACCTGCTAATATCATCTTTACTGTATTTAAATCTCATCAGCAACTCTCTTGAATGCATAGTTGCCATCCCAGGCTTCTGCTACATCCTTACAGCCCACACTGTATGGTAACAGTATGACTTTTCAACCAGTGTTTCCATACAGTGATAACTGTATGGTCTTCCTCATTGTCAAGTGTGGTTCTTGAATACCAATTCTCTATTTTAAGGAAGAATTCTGGTCCTGCAGACAGACACCTGAATTTGACTGTTGGGTGCACCGCATGTTATCTACGTGACCTGGGAAACTACTGAACACCTTTAAGCATAATATTATTCATCTTCAAAATATATGATAATTTATATCACGTCGTACAACTATTGTCGGTAAAGACTAGTACAGCCATCTTATGTAATTAGCAGAGTTCGTGGCACTTGGTAAGCACTACAAATATTAGACACTATTGTTATCACTATTATTCTTATTCCAGAGTAGTCACTCTGAGTACTCTTTTCAATATATTTGCTCCACTTTTTAAAAAATATAAATTTATTTATTTTAATTGGAGGTTAATTACTTTACAATGTTGTATTGGTTTTGCCATACATCAACATGAATCTGCCACAGGTATACCCATGTTCCCCATCCTGAACCTCCCTCCCTCCTCCCTCCTCATACCATCCCTCTGGGTCATCTCAGTNGAGAGTTGGACTGTGAAGAAAGCTGAGTGCCGAAGAATTGATGCTTTTGAAATGTGGTGTTGGAGAAGACTTTTGAGAGTCCCTTGGACTGCAAGGAGATCCAACCAGTCCATTCCGAAGGAGATCAGCCCTGGGTGTTCTTTGGAAGGAATGATGCTAAAGCTGAAACTCCAGTACTTTGGCCACCTCATGCGAAGAGTTGACTCATTGGAAAAGACTCTGTTGTTGGGAGGGATTGGGGGCAGGAGGAGAAGGGGACGACCAAGGATGAGATGGCTGGATGGCATCACTGACTCAATGGACATGAGTTTGAGTGAACTCCGGGAGTTGGTGATGGACAGGGAGACCTGGCGTGCTGTGATTCATGGGGTCACAGAGAGTCGGAGATGACTGAGCGACTGAACTGAACTGAATGGTATAGCTCTCCTTTTTCCTACAGATTTCTGTAATACTTGTCTTGACGTTTGCTCCTAAAATTCTTCACTGTTTGGAATAAGAGGAAGACAATTGAGGTAATAGCCATAAGACCAGGATAATAGAATTGGTAACTATCCAAAATTATCCAAAATGGAGACAAAGACTAAGTCTACTAAATTCCAAAACACTTTTTTGCAGGAGGCTCTCTCTTGGTTAAAAGTGCCTCTTTGGGTCATGTCTACTTTTCAGTGTTGGAGATTAGAGAGAATGTGAATATTTCTTATTATGGGTAATAAATGAGAATCTGTCTGTGATGTCAAGAGTGACTTCCTGACAGCCAATTGAAAGCTTGAGATTAAAAACCCTAACATTTGGCTACAGAAAAGACATTTACAACACAAACATTGTGAGGAGCCATGGGGTCGGTGTTGCCTAACAAACAGCCAACATGAATCATTGTGAAACCAGCAGCTTCCTGGAATCATTGTGCTCACGGAGGGCTTTAAGAAAGCCAAGTCACCTAGAAGAAAAGCAACAGATGTGTGCCAAAGATAACTCTGGGACTGGAATGCTGAGCGGGGATAAGTGGAATGCTGGGCGGGGATAAGTTTCTCTTCTTTGTGTAATTCTTTTTCGCGCCACTTTATGTAATCCTTTCGCGTCACTTCCTTATGTAACCTTTGCCTATATATACTGCCTACTTTCAGCTAGTAAAGAGAGACCTTGACATCAGCCAGACTGACTCTGTCATTCTTCGCCGCTTGGTCTCCTTTCTCTCTCTCCCCCATGATTCTTTCAGGTAGCTCCCTCTCGGGGACCCTGGAATAACTGGACCTGCTGGACGGGTCAAAACATTTTAAAGTTTAACTGTATACTTTTTCTTAAAAGTACTAAGTTGTCTATATTAATGACCCCAATTCGGTGCATGATAGAAAGGATGGGGTGAGTAGAATCAGTAACTTACAGCACTGTGTTCAAGACAACAGAGTACACTGGGTGTGCAATAGTAAAAAAATATAAAATGTTACAGGAATATAGTATGAAAATGGGAGTGTTCTATAGAAGCTGAGCAACTGAACTGAACTGATAGAAGCTTATGAATTATAACAATCAGAGTGATACATTCATTGTGAGAACCGTATTACCTAATATTTCTGAATATGTGCAATAATTTTGATCTTCTAATTATGTAAGGCTCACTTTTCATTTTAACATGAACATCTTCATTTTAACCTTTTAACATAATACTTATTGAATATAAAATCACATAATAACTTGTTGTGGTAATAAAATGTATTAAGCATCTGCTATGAACTGGGCCAAGTACTAAAAATTGTTAAAATCTAAACATGTATATGTTTGTAGTCCTGTGACATTGCATATATTTGCAAATGTACAAAATTATAATGAAGATTGTGTGGTATGGGTTGTAAGAGCAATAAATATCATTCTAGTATAGAAGATGAATGGTAACTGACTTCTTTTGAACTTCTAAAGTCAATCTCAGGCAACATGTTAAAATACTCCACAGTTAGAAAAAGCCCAGGAATCTTGTTTCTAAATTTAAAGTCTACTATAGACGGGGAAGATGATTTCCTTAAATTTGCACTTAAGAAATACAGGCACATAGCCAACCAAAAAAAAAAAAAACCTACTTAATGTTAATCTACTTTGATAAAGATTTATATTCCTCTATGAAACCAGATGGTAAAGATTATATATTTTGATATAAAATGGGTAAATATGCCAGGATGGAAAGAAAGGATTATGGAGAGAACTTTGATCTATGGAGGTGCTAGAAACAATTAAAGATATGAAAGAAGTAAGTATCACCAGTCCCAGATGGAGTTCCTGTGAATTCGACTAAGTGTTCCAAGACTGTTTGACAATTCCTCTAGCAGATGGTTTTAATCTTGGGTTGAGAGCCCAGGAATTACCTGGATGCATGAAAAAGGCTACTTTGGAAGTGATGGCAGGAAAGGAATCAGGATCCCGACTCTGGCTCTTCATTTTAATTGGTCTTCCTGACATCAGTTTCTGTCCACCAACAAGCACTCTGGTGATTATCTCTGTAGGATGCATAAGAAAGAATGTGGGTCAAAGGGGTCATCTGTAGACGGTGGTAAGAAGGAAATCAAACATGAGTACACATCCCTTTAAGGTACCCAACAGTGAAGTTTTACATTAAAATAAGCAAATTAAAAGAAATGTAGATTAGCTTCTTTTAATAAAGATAGACTTGGAGGTAGCATGTCATCCTTCTAAATGACAGAACAGTGGACATTTCTCATCCTGATCTGGCCCCCCTATTCTAGACATCTTAGAATTTAATTTGAGAGACTATTGGGAAATTATTATCAGGAAAAAAAAAAAATCTTGGCATAACTCCAAAAAGAGAGTTGTCTATTACTGCAGTCTGGAATTTAGATGCAGCAGACAAGTTCAAGAAAAAAAGAGCTTTTAGATTTAAGGATATTTAAGCAGGCAACAAGCAGCAAATAGTCAGATACTTCTTTACTACTGGTTAATTTGAAAAGAAATACATTTCCAAAGATAGAAGAAATTATCAGTAGACTTTTTCATTCACACAACGCAAGTTTTTTTTGCTAGCATTTTCCAAATCTCATTAGGCAAGTCAAATGTATTCTTGGTAGAATGCAAATGTATAAAAATCCAAAAAGGATTTTTTTCCATGGGTACACAAATTTCACAAGGCAAGTGTGAAATTTAAGTGGCAAATTTCAAAATTGTTAAAACTGCTTTCCTTTATGTTTACAGGGAAGAGTAGAGTCATTAAAATCAATTATAAAATCAGAATTATTCACCAAAAAAACCCTCTCTCCCTCTGCTCTCCCCCTCCCTCTCCAGGCTATCTCACTCTCTCCTTCTCATTCTCTTTTTCATTCCAGACACTTCCATTTAGAGTCCTAGAGAAAGAAACATTTCAGAGAGGAATTCCATGCTTTTTTTGGAGGAAAAATTCCCCAAGAGTTCAATAATGCTCTATAGAAACAGTCAGTGGTGGGAGGCCATCCCTGGTAAATTTAAAACAATATTATCAGGCATGCCCATTAAAACCCTTGTGGGATTGGGTGTGGTGGTGGAAGCAACTTCAGGTCGCTACAAAATACAGAGAAAATGTTCAAAGCATATCTGTAAATGAACAAATGAACCTGGGTCTTTTGCTCCCATTTTAATAGAAATGACAATTCATTCTTATATCTGTTCTGTTGTTGATATAATCTTAAAGTTCTGGCAACATATCTCAGTAAAACTGACCACATCCCCACCTTCTATTTCATGAAAGATGGGGACATGCTGATTGCTATCTGGATATGTTTCTGAGGAGACAGAGAGAGGGTTCATGAACCTCAGCATTATTATAGTTCTCAAGGCAGAATTGTTCCAAGAACAAGTTTGGATAGAAGGAGAGAACAGTGATTTTCCATTTTAGAGCCTTATTCTCTAAGAGTCCTTATGACTGACCACCCAGAATAATAAAGTACTGTTACAGTATAAATGATGGCATTCAAATATTTATGAATCAGTATTATTTAATAAGGGGTCTAAGTAAAATAATTTGATATTAAAGAGAAAAATGATTGCATTTCCATAATTATAAGCCATAACTGTTTTCACATTTTAACATTTCTGCAGTTAGTATGCATTTTTTTATAATTGACATTCATCTTTATAGTGAGCTTTTTTGAAAAGGTTTTAGTAAATCAATGATGCTTTTTCATGTTATCCTAGGTTTGAAAAAGTGTATTATTTGCTACAAAATAACATTGTTTAACTTTCTATGGATTTTTATTATTGTTTCTACTATCTATAATGAAAAAGACCAAGTGACAATCAAATGATAGCTATCACATGATTGCATTTGGAAGACTCTCAACTAACACACACACAAGAAATATGTCATCTTCTCCAAACATCAAAGACAGCTACCACCCAACACTTCAGATTATGAAAGTAGGCCATGAGCCAACGTGTTAGTCTGTTTGGGCTGTTATAACAGAATACCATAGACTAGGTAGGTTGTAAACAAACAGAAAAATTATTTCTCATACTTCTAGAGGCTAGAAAGTATGAGATCAAAGCACTGGCAGATTTGGTGTCTGGTGAGGGCCAGCTTCCTGGTTTATAGACATTTGCCTTCTCTCTGTATCCTCACATAGTGAAAGAGGACTACAGAGCTCTCTGAGGTTTCTTTTTTTAAGGGCACTATTCCCATTTATGAGGGCTCTGCCCTCATGATCTGATCACCTCCCCAAGGCTCCATTGCCAAATACCATCGCATTGTGTGTGATCAGTTGTGTCTGATGGATTTGATCCCTGTTTTGAGAAGATCCCCTGGAGTAGGAAATGGCTACCTGCTCCAGTATCCTTGCCTGGAAAATTCCACGGACAGAGGAGCCTGGTGGGCTATATAGTCCATAGTGTCACATTGAGTAAGTGACTGAAGTCACTCAGTCGTGTCTGACTCTTTGTGACCCCATGGACTGTAGCCTACCAAGCTCCTATGTCCATGGGATTTTCCAGGCAATAGTACTGGAGTGGACTGCCATCTCCTTCTCCAGGGGATCTTCCCGACCCAGGGACCAAACCTGGGTCTCCCGCACTGTAGACAGACGCTTTATCATCTGAGCCACCAGGGAAGTCAGGGTCACATTCAGTTCAGTTCAGTTGCTCAGTCATGTCCAATTCTTTGCGACACCGTGAATCACAGGATTCCAGGCCTCCCTGTTCATCACCATCTCCCAGAGTTCACTCAGACCCACGTCCAATGAGTCCGTGATGCCATCCAGCCATCTCATCCTCCGTCGTCCCCTTCTCCTCCTGCCCTCAATCCCTCCCAGCATCAGAGCCTTTTCCAATGAGTCAGCTCTTCGCATGAGATGGCCAAAGTACTGGAGTTTCAGCTTTAGCACCATTCCTTCCAAAGAAATCCCAGGGCNCCCATGGACTGCAGCCTACCAGGCTCCTCCATCCATGGGAGTTTCCAGGCAAGAGTACTGGTGTGGGATGCCATTACCTTCTCCGGAGGGAGAGTATGGGATTCATATATTACTTTTTATAGACTGAAGTTCATCATTATGCCTGTGAAATTTCAGCCTTTATGATTTCCTCTCTGAGGGGCTCATATACAAAAGTGAGTCGGTACTACGCAGCTGCTTAAAGTTGAGTTATCCTGTCTGGAAATTTTCCTCTAGCCCATGTAATCCCACCACTGTCACGCTGGAGTAACCAAATCTGTACTTAACAGATACATAATTTTCCATGTGACCTGACATTTGTCAGGTACAGAACCTAATTTGGACTAAGTGTAACAAATATTTTTTGATTAAAGTCTTCTTTTGAATTTTGATATGCATGGTAGAAAATGGACAAATAAATCATCCTCATTTCTAAACAGTGTGAGTTGAGATCCTGGACTCTTGGACAAAAGTTCTACAGGATAAGGCATTGGTTGAGGGTAGGAAGAAGACATTTCATCTCCCAAGCATCCTTGGAAAATTATGCATAAAGTCACTTTTCACTCTAGAAAACCTAGTCCGTATTTGCTGCTACTCAAAAGGAACTGCAGTTCCTGAAAGCACTGAACTTCTTCTTTTACTTACTGAACTCTTTCTCTTTTCTTGAGATCTATTACACTGTCCTTATGAATTGGGGAAGTCTCAAAAAGTTGAACTGAAATTTTATTATAGGGGTAAATTTAGGTCAGACTTTATGACAGCACTAAATGGAATAAACTACCCTTAGAGAATTTTAGAGTGGGGAGGAGCCTATCATTTAAACTATTGCAAGTGGAGAAGGAGAAACCTCATAAAAAGAATTACTTGAAAATCGCTGAACTGCATTCCTCAACTATCTTAAATATATGTAGAGATAAAGAAGTATTGTAAGTAAATAGTTTCTCAAGGATACCAGCACTCTCCCTCTCACATGTAGGTTTCGGAATCAATTATGCATAGAGAACACTCAGTCTGAAATATTCTCACTTGGGAGTGGGGAAGAAAGTTATGGGAGAGAATAGCTTGGGAGAACAGAAAAGATGCTTTCAATTGGTCATTTCTCTCAAAAGTTCTATGTCTATTTCTTTACTGAAATTATGTACATGTAAGTACAATACACCCACACACAAGCACACAGAAAAAGAAACCTCAAATAAAAGACTTGCCATGAGTCTATTTGCCATAGACACATCATAATCTTTATAAATCTTGAAACTGAAAGTGGTAGTCACTCAGTTGTGTCCTACTCTTTGTGACCCATGGACTGTAGCCCACAANTGTCTATTTCTTTACTGAAATTATGTACATGTAAGTACAATACACCCACACACAAGCACACAGAAAAAGAAACCTCAAATAAAAGACTTGCCATGAGTCTATTTGCCATAGACACATCATAATCTTTATAAATCTTGAAACTGAAAGTGGTAGTCACTCAGTTGTGTCCTACTCTTTGTGACCCATGGACTGTAGCCCACAAGGCTCTTCTGTCCATGGAATTCTCCAGGCAAGAATACTGGAGTGGGTTGTCATTTCCTTCTCCAGAGGATCTTCCTGACTCAGGGAACCCAGGTCTCCCACAATGCGGGCAAATTCTTTACTGTCTGAGCCACCAGAGGAGATCCTTTTAATATTTACCTCCTTTCCCTATATTTTAAGCTCAGATTCAGATACAGTGCAGGTCTCTGAGCTTTTCCATAGGGATGCGGTTCCTCTGTCAGCTAAGCCTGAAGTACTTGACAATGACATCCTCCTGACTAAATGTCAGTACTCTCATTCCCCTCAATCTGACTACAGATATTTAGTTAGGTAGTAACCAGCTCCCAAACATGTACTTAAGCTAGCTGTTTGACGTCTACAAAGATAAAATCTTGAAAAATATAACCAGCTCTTTAGAACCTGGCCCAGTCTCAAATGAGGAAAGTGTACCTGACTCTCAGTGAAATTTCTAGCATCTAACAGAAGAGACATATCAGTCCAGCCATGTTTAAATTACCTTGTCAGACGTTCACACAGACAGTGGAAACTTTTCAACATTGTACCTCATAAAATTGTAACCAGGCTGATAAATCTGTTTATTTTCTTCCAAGTGTGCCCTGGTTTTCATAACATAAGACACTTTGTAAGTGTGTTAATGAATGGCAGCACCCCATCCGAATCTCAGTCTTCATGCCTTCTCTGCCAAGAAATTTGTTTTGTGAATTTTCAACTTTTGTTTTTCCACCACTGAAAGCTAACCATGAGATTTGGCTTGAAGGCAGTTTTGGCAATTTTTTTTTCAAATACACTTACTCTGATAGTTGAAAATGACTTCAAGGAATGATTAATACCTTGTGGGGGTTGATGACATAAATCTGCTTCAGTGTGCTTGATGCAAGTTCTCTTGGAAGGAATGTTACAGCTATATTGCTGTGGAAACCTGGTGACACTGAGCAGACTACACCAGATATAAAATCTTCAAAAAGCCTAACTACTTAACCTGGACTTGAATTTATGTTTACTCAACTTGCTACTAACAAAAAGCAGTGAACTCTTTTTCCTAGAAGTTGCATAATGTGTTGCAATACTACCAAGGAGAAAATCCCTCTGCTACGAGTTTCAAATGTGCCAATGAAAGGAAGATGAGTGACTTTCTGATGATTTTTATTACTTGGGCCCCTTAAGCAAGCTTTTGTCTTCTATATGAGGGAAGGGTGGTAAAGTGAGGGCAAGGGGTGATGGGTAAAGCAGGAATCAAAAAAACCTGTTCTTAAGTGTGTGTCTGTCTATATAGGATACTGAAACAAAATGATATGTTCTGGCCAAAATGTTTGTGGGGGCAATCTTTAACATGGTTGAAAGAATGATCTTATGGGAGCCTCGGATACATAAATCAACCAATAAAAAGTCAATTCTGTGCTCCCACCTAACAGACTAAATAAATTATGAGTTAGGAAACATTTATGATTATGCTGAAACTACTTGCTTATCATGGTAGTTAAGGAATGTGACCTCTAGAGCCAAGTCACAGGGTCAAAGCCCTGAGTGACTATGGTCATGTTAACCTCTTTGCATGTTAGTTTCCTCAACTGTAAACTGATAGTATCTACTTTTATAGATTTCTAATGAAAATGAAATGACTTAATCTTTATAAATAAGATGTGGAAGAGTAACTAGAAAATGCTCAATAATACTTATTTTAGATTTATATGAGTGGTTTTATCAATAGCAAATACAAACTAAGTAAATATACTCATGGTATATTTTGTGGTAAGTGTTGAATTTATGCAACTGATTTCATACTTGACTGTTCAAAGAACAATCTCACTATTCTACTATGGTATATACACAGATGTGGTTAAACGTTTAGCCAGTGAGTTACAAGAGAGCCCTAACAGGGTGGGTATTAGCAATTTTGTGATGGAAGAGATTTTAGTTGTAATCCAATCTGATTTTCCAGAGTAGGAAGCCAAGATCCATAGAAATTAGGTGTCTTTCCCAAGGAAATAAATTATTGGCAGAGCTAAGCCTTTAATTCAGGTCTTTAATTTTACGTACATTTAGAAAACTAAAATAGTTCAAAAACTTATTGATAGTGTTTTTCAGTCATTGTTATAAAGATAACTTAGATATTAATTAGTATGAGAAAATTATATAATTAAACCTTCTGATTCCTATCGAAGACTTACCATTAACTATGACTGATATTATTTAGCAATCACAATGGAATGATTAACATTTGCATACTTATTTAAAATAGAAAAAAAACTGGCATATTCATAGTGTAAATACTACTAGCATAAGCTGCAATATACAGTATGTGAAGTGAAGTGAAAGTCGTGTCAACTCTTTGCGACCCCATGGACTATACAGTCCATGGTATTCTCCAGGTCAGAATACTAGAGTGGGTAGTCATTTCCTTTTCCAAATATACAGTATAGACATGATATAAAAGTAGAACTCTGTACATTGAAAAAGAGAAAAAAAAATTTCATTTTCGTCACGCTGATGATGTTTTCTCATTTAGTGCTTATGGTGATCTTGCAAGTGGTTGTTACTGAACTTATTATATGAGCAAGTAAATTGATGATCAAGGTTATTCAGGTGATTTTGTCCAGGATTGCATGATGAGTAAGTGGCCCAAATGAATTCAAAGCCAGGTGTCTGACACCAGACCCCATAATATTTCCAATATACTGGATGAGTTTATTCTATATCTAATTATTAATTCTCTGCTTTCCCCTCTGAAAGTATAAAAGCATCTTGGAGAAGATTTCCTTGAATGGTTCAAATATTTTCTGAACAGTAAGGGAAGTTCAACTGGATGATTTCCTTAAGCAAAGACTTCAAAATCTCAGCTATTCAAGGACTGAATAGTAGCAGTTAGAGGCTCCACAGGATGGGCATGACCTGGAAGATTAGAAATACACTCTCCATAGGTGCATGAATTTATCTCTGGACTTTCTATTTTGTTCCATTGATCTATATTTCTGTCTTTTTGCCAGTACCATACTGTCTTGATGACTGTAGCTTTATAGTATAGCCTGAAGTCAGGGAGGTTGATTCCTCCAGTTCCATTCTTCTTTCTCCAGATTGCTTTGGCTATTTGAGATTTTTTTGTATTTCCATACAAATTGTGAAATTACTTGTTCAATTTCTCTGAAAAATACTGTTGGTAGCTTGATAGGGACTGCAATGAATCTATACATTGCTTTGGGCAGCATACTCTCTTCCAATCCATGAACATGATATATTTCTCCATATATTTGTGTCCTCTTTGATTTCTTCCATCAGTGTTTTATAGTTTTCCATATACAGGTCTTTTGTTTCTTTAGGTATATATATTCCTAAGTATTTTATTCTTTTCGTTGAAATGGTGACTGGAAAGCCCAGAGATAAATCCACGCACCTATGGACACCTTATCTTTGACAAAGGAGGCAAGAGTATACAATGGACAAAAGACAATCTCTTTAACAAGTGGTGCTGTGAAAACTGGTCAACCACTTGTAAAAAAATGAAACTAGAACACTTTCTAACATCATACACAAAAATAAACTCAAAATGGATTAAAGATCTAAATGTAAGACCAGAAACTATAACACTCCTAGAAGGAAACATAGGCAAAACACTCTCTTACATAAATCACAGCAGGATCCTCTATGACCCACCTCCCAGAATATTGGAATTAAAAGCAAAAATAAACAAATGGGATCTAATTAAAATAAAAAGCTTCTGCACAACAAAGGAAACTATAAGCAAGGTGAAAAGACAGCCTTCAGGATGGGAGAAAATAAGAGCAAATGAAGCAACTGACAAAGAATTAATCTCAAAAATACACAAGCAACTCCTGTAGCTCAATTCCAGAAAAATAAATGACCCAATCAAAAAATGGGCCAAAGAACTAAATAGACATTTCTCCAAAGAAGACATACGGATGGCTAACAAACACATGAAAAGATGCTCAACATCACTCATTATCAGAGAAATGCAAATCAAAACCACAATGAGATACCATTTCATGCCAGTCACAATGGCTGTGATCCAAAAGTCTATAAATAATAAATGCTGGAGAGGGTCTGAAGAAAAAGGAACCCTCTTACACTGTTGGTGGGAATGCAAACTAGTACAGCCACTATGGAAAACAGTGTGGAGATTCCTTAAAAAATGTAAATAGAACTGCCATATGACCCAGCAATCCCACTGCTGGGCATACACACCAAGGAAACCAGAATTGAAAGAGACACATGTACCCCAATGTTCATTGCAACACTGTTTGTAACAGTCAGGACATGGAAGCAACCTAGATGTCCATCAGCAGATGAATGGATGAGAAAGCTGTGGTACATATACACAATGGAGTATTACTCAGCCATGAAAAAGAATACATTTGAATCAGTTCTAATGAGGTAGATGAAACTGGAGCCTATTATACAGTGAAGTAAGCCAAAAAGAAAAACATCAATCCAGTATATTAATGCATATATTTGGAATTTAGAAAGATAGTAACGAAAACCCTGTATGCGAGACAGCAAAAGAGACACAGATGTATAGAACAGTCTTTTGGACTCTGTGGGAGAGGGCGAGGGTGGGATTATTTGGGAGAATGGCATTGAAACACATATATCATATGTGAAATGGATCACCAGTCCAGGATCGATAAATGAGACAGGGTGCTCAGGGCTTNGTAACGAAAACCCTGTATGCGAGACAGCAAAAGAGACACAGATGTATAGAACAGTCTTTTGGACTCTGTGGGAGAGGGCGAGGGTGGGATTATTTGGGAGAATGGCATTGAAACACATATATCATATGTGAAATGGATCACCAGTCCAGGATCGATAAATGAGACAGGGTGCTCAGGGCTTGTGCACTGGGATGACCCAGAGGGATGGGATGGGAGGGAGGTGGGAGGGAGGGAGGAGGGGGGTTCAGGATGGGGAACACATGTACACCCATGGCTGATTCATGTCAATATATAGCCAAGCCACTAAAATATTGTAAAGTAATTAGCCTCCAATTAAAATGAATAAATTTATTAAAAAATAAATATTAAAAAAATTTAAAAAAATTATTCTTAACTCCCAGCCCAGACTTACTGAGTTGGAATCTGCATTGTTAACAATCACCCAGGTGTGTTATAGGCATACTGAACTTTAAAAGCACCATTCTTAATCACTATACCCTTAAATGCTGCTCAAATACCCACAAGTGATGTTAATAATGGTGGCTGCAGAACTGGTGTTTTACAAACTAAACAGCATTTATTTCTTAGCTCAAAGGTTAATTTGAGTTTATTTATCCCCTAATATAAATATAAATATTTGTATTTATTTATAGGGGTAGCAACCTACTACTATAAATAAATAGTAGCAATAGGAGTATATTTATTTTAGGAGTAGCAACCCACTCCTATAAATATAAATATTTATAATATTTATCCCCTTTAGAATTTATTTCCTCTTATTTTACCTCGAACTCTGCATAGCAATTAAAAAGTGTCAATTAAGGAAGCCAGAAGACTTTATATATCTTTGAAAACAATTAAAGGAATTATTAGATCATTGGTGCCTTTATAAGTATTTCAAAACATCTTCCAGAGAACTGAGAAGACAGGAATAATGGAACATTGAATCACCATCAATCACTTTAATTGTTAACATTTACCATAACTGACAGGAAATTTCATACATATCATTGTCTTAATGTTTCAGATAGTGCAGAGGAATGTTAATATAATTGAACAATCCAGAAACTGAGGTATATGATAGACTTTAAAAGCAATGTATTTCAGTTAGAAAATTTTCTTTTAAAATTGCTGCTTGCGTTAAGTACTTCACATGTCATATAGTTTGTTGCATTATTTCTATGATATAAACTTATTTTCCTTATATTTCAACAGAAAAATTAAGATCAAAGAGGTTAATAAAATTAATAGTAGCCTGAATAGCTATTACTATGTTTTAATGGAATAGGTGAATCCACCTCCAATGCAGGAGACTGCCTGAAATGAACAAGACCTGGGTTTGATCCCTGGGTTAGGATGACCCCCTGGGGAAGAAAATGGCAACCTACTCCAGTACTCTTGCCTGGGAAATCCCATGGACAGAGGAGCCTGGTGGACTGGCTATCGTCCACAGGGTTGCAAAGAATAGGGCACGACTGAGTGACTAAACCACCACCAATGAAACAGATCTGGCTATTTGCAAGTTGATGCTCTTTTCTATTTCAATGAAATTTAGTTCAGAGGAGTTTTCATAAATCACTTGCTTATGACTTTTTTTTACACTCAATATATTTGAAGCTTTCCACATTACCCAGTAGAAACTAATAATTTTAACTATTATTTAAATTATTATTTAACTATTATTTCATTTCAGTCATGTCTGACTCTGTGCGACCCCATAGACAGCAGCCTACCAGGCTCCTCTGTCCCTGGGATTCTCCAGGCAAGAATACTGGAGCAGGTTGCCATTTCCTTCTCCAACACATGCATACATGCTAAGTCGCTTCAGTCATGTCTGACTCTATGCGACCCTATGGACAGCAGCCCACCGGGCTCCTCTGGGCACGGGATTCTCTAGGCAAGAATATCGGAGTGGGTTGCCATTTCCTTCTCCAGCATACCATATTTTTGATAAGTACTCTTCTAAACTATTTTCTGTGATAAACTTGTATTTCCTTTCTGTTTTAGGTGTTACCAGTTAGTGGCTTTCATTTATGTATCTGTTGATCTAAAATAAATAGACTGCCAGATATTGCCTCAGCAAAGATGGGTTTATCAGATACCAGCAGAGGTTTGCAATATGAAGTCTTGCAACTGTGGTGAGTCACATGAAAGTCACCTCCAGGCAAGAGAAAGAGAACATACATATTGAAGGCAAAAAAGAAGCTGGCAGTCCTATAGTAAAGAAAGAGTCTTTGGCTTTTCACTGGCTGAGTCCTTGCCAAGAAACAGAGCTTTTTCTTAGTGACTCAGTTATTATGGCAAGGTGTGAGAGCCCCCTTTGCAGCCTCTCAACTCTACTTAAATGAAGTTTCTGTTTATTAATTTTTTACAATTTTTTCCTTTTTACATTTTGTGTAATTTCCTCGAGGAGCTTATCTGGACTAAAAGAAAATGAAAATAGAATGACAGTTCCCCAAATCACTTAGTTCAGTTCAGCTGCTCAGTCATGTCCAGCTATTTGTGACGCCATGGACTGCAGCATGACAGGCTTCCCTGTCCAGTGCCAACTCCTGGAGCCTACTCGAACTCGTGTCCATTGAGTCAGTGATGTCATCCACCATCTCATTCTCTGCCACCCCCTTCTCTTCCTGCCTTCAATCTTTCCCAGAATCAGGGTCTTTTCCAATGAGTCAGTTTTTTGCATCAGGTGGAAAAAGTATTGGCGGTTCAGTTAAATCATCACTCCTTGCAATGAATACTCAGGATTGGTTTCCTTTAGGATTGACTGGTTTGATCTCCTTGCAGTCCAGGGGACTTTCAAGAGTCTTCTCCAATACCACAGTTCAAAAGTATCAGTTGTTTGGTACTCAGCTTTCTTCACAGTCCATGAAATTAAAAGACACTTACTCCTTGGAAGAAAAGTTATAACCTCCAATTAAGTGTCTTAATTTCATGGCTGCAGTCACCATCTTCAGTGACTTTGGAGCCCAAGAAAATAAAATCTGTTACTGTTTCCATGGCTTCCCCATCTATTTGCCATGAACTGATAGGACTGGATGCCATGATCTTAGTTACTTGATGTTGAGTTTTAAGCGAATTTTTTCACTTTCCTCTTTCATCTTCATCAAGAGGCTCTTTAGTTCCTCCTCACTTTCTGCCATAAAGTGGTGTCATGTGCATATCTGAAGTTATTGATATTTCTTCCAGTACTCTTGATTCCAGCTTGTGCTTCTTCCAGCCCAGCATTTTGCATGATGTACTCTGCATGTAAATTAAATAGGCAGGGTGACAATATACAGCCTTGACATACTCCTTTCCCAATTTGGAACCAGTCCGTTGTTCCATTCCTGGTTTTAACTGTTTCTTCTTGACTTGCACATAGATTTCTCAGGAGGCAGGTAAGGTGGTCTGGTATTCCCATCTCTTTCAGAACTTTTCAGTTTCTTATGATCTGCACAGTTAAAGGCTTTAGCATAGTCAATGAAGCAGCAGTAGACGTTTTTCTGGAATTCTCTTGCTTTTTCTGTGATCCAATGGATGATGCCAATTTGATCTCTGATACTTCTGCCTTTTCTAAATCCAGCTTGAACATCTGGAAGTTCATGGTTTGTGTACTGCCGTATGTTGTACATACTTTGCAAGTATGTAAAATGAGTGCCTTGTTTGGTACTTGGAATATTCTTTGGCACTGCCTTTCTTCGATTGGAAGGAAAACATCTTTTCCAGTCCTGTGGCCACTGCTGAATTTCCAAATTTGCTTGCATATTGACTGAAGCACTTTCAAAGCATCATCATTTAGGATCTGTAATAGCTCAGTTGGAATTCCATCACCTCCACTAGCTTTGTTCGTGGTGACGCTTCCTAAGGCCCACTTGACTTCACATTCCAGGATGTCTGGCACTAGGTGAGTGATCACCCAATCCTGGTTACTGGGTCATTAACATCTCTTTGTATAGTTCTTCTGTGTATTCTTGCTACCTCTTCTTAATATCTTCTGCTTCTGTTAGGTCCATACCCATTCTGTCCTTTAATGTGCCCATCTTTGCATGAAATATTCCCTTGATATCTCTAATTTTCTTGAAGAGATCTCTAGTCTTTCCCATTCTATTATTTTCCTCTATTTCTTTGTGGTGATCACTGAGGAAGGCTTTCTTATCTCTCCTTGCTATTAGTTGGAACTTTGCATTCAGATGAATATATCTTTCCTTTTCTCCTTTGCTTTTTACTTCTCTTTTCTCAGCTATTTTAAGGCCTCCTCAGACAACCATTTTGCTATTTTTAATTTCTTTTTCTTGGGGATTGTTTGGATAATCACCTCCTGTATAATGTTACAAACCTCTGTCCATAGTTCTTCAGGCACTCTGTCTATAAGATCTAATCTCTTGAATCTATTTGTCACTTTTTCTGTATAATCATAAGGGATTTGATTTAGGTCATACCTGGGTTGCCTAGTGGTTTTCCCTACTTTTGGTATGAATTTTGCAATCAGGAGTTCATGATATGAGCCATAGTCAGCTTCCAGTCTTGTTTTTCCCAACTGTATAGAACTTCTCTATCTTTAGCTACAAAGAATATAATCAGTCTATTTTTGGTATTGACCATCTATGATGTCCATGTGTATAGTTGTTTCTTGATTTGTTGGAAGAGGAGAGTTTGCCATGACCAGTGCGTTCTCTTGGCAAAACTGTTAGCCTTTGCCCTGTTTCATTCTGTACTCCAGTACTAAACTTGCCAGTTACTCTAGGTATCTCTTGACAGATCACTCAGGTCGTCTCCTATGTCATTCTATAATATACAGAGACTAAATGTTACTGGAACCAAACTTACACTGTTGACTGTGGTACAGTCATTTTCTGTTCAAACTGGGCATAAACTACAAGTGCTGGTGGGATTTCCATTGGACTTTTGGAGGCAGATTATATTTCTCTAATCTATGGTTCTAAAGGGCTCATGCTGGTATTGTACAAAATTAATGGGAAAATGCACAAGAGAAGCAAGCCTGTCATGTATTTTTCATAAGAATATTGAGCAATGAGTTATTACACGTGTTGTATTTAATATGTGGAATGAAAATACAACAATAGTGGTTGGTAACTACAATATATCCATTTAAACTTACCTTGGTTGGGATTTTTATGAATGAATATTTTAAAAGTCCTTGGTAAAATATAATTTGGGTAACAAGTGGGAAATAATAAAAACATACACTTTTAAAAATAACATTTCTTTTCCTCTATCACTGGCAAGTTTCCTACATATGCAAAAGGGAAAATGGAATACTGTCCAAGCTTTCAGAGAGAAGTTCCTAAATAATTATGGCTGTATTTTACCACAGTATAGCACTTTCAATAAACTATGAAAAAATTTAATAGATTATGCAAATGTGACAATCTGTGATACAGGGAGTTAAAACCTGGTGTTCTGGGACATTCTAGAGGGGTATAATGGGGAAGAAGGTGAGAGAGGTTCAATAGGGAAGGGACATATGTATACTTATGGTTGATTCATGTTGATGTATGGCAGAAACTAATACAATACTGTAAAGCAATTATCCTCCAATTAACAATAAATAAATTTTCAAAACTGATTCAAAGTGTGATATGAAACAAATTAAAGGAGGGTGGAATGAATAAAATTACTTATGGAGACGTGGAGAATAACCAGGAAATGTAAGAAGAGGGAATATTCCAGTCTTCAGGAGAAGCCCTCTTTGAATGACATTTAAGCTGACACCTGAAGGCTGAGAAGAGGTCTTCAATTAAGAACAGAGTTTGGCGTATTGGATAGAAAGATGAGAAAGTACACAAAGAAAAGACAAGGGTCCTAGTTCTGAGTCTTGAGGATCTCTGACACTTGAAGTCTGGTTCAACAAATAAGTAGAAAAGTAATGAGAATAAAGAGTGGTATGAGGAAAACCTGGAGACTTGCTGGCAAAGAAAATAAGATTGTAAGCTCCCACCATGAGATCATTTAAGAGAAGGACAAATTAATAGTGGGGGACAGGAATGAAGAATCCAGAGAAAGATGATTGACAAGTGTTAAATAAGAAGGCAGAGACACAATGGGAAGGTAACACTTTTGTGATAAAAAGAAGCACGTTTGGTGGGCACGAGAATTGGAGAAAGTAGTAAAGGGAGAAGAAAGAACACTGACTGGAAGAGAATAGAGGAATGAGAGGGTTTATGAGTTACTTTTGAGTTTACTTTCCAAATTTACTCTTCTTCAGAACAAAATCGATTGCTTTGATTTCTTTCAGGTCTTCTGAGATTCCATAGGAATTTTCAATTCAGTTCAGTTACTCAGTCGTGTTCGACTCTTTGTGACCCCAGGTCACACCAGGTCTCCCTGTCCATCTCCAACTCCCAGAGTTTATCCAAACTCATGACCATTGAGTCGGTGATGCCATCCAACCATCTCATCCTCTGTCATCCCCTTCTACTCCTGCTTTCAATCTTTCCCAGCATCAGGGCCTTTTCAAATGAGTCAGCTCTTTGCATCAGGTGGCCAAAGTATTGGAGTTTCAGCTTTAACATCAGTCCTTCCAATGAACACCCAGGACTGATCTCCTTTAGGATGGACTGGTTGGATCTCTTTGCAGTCCAAGGGACTCTCANTCTAGGTTGGTCATAACTTTTCTTCCAAGGAGTAAGCGTCTTTTAATTTCATGGCTGCAATCACCATCTGCAGTGATTTTGAAGCACCAAAAAATAAAGTCTGCACTGTTTCCACTGTTTCCCTATCTATTTCCCATGAAGTGATGGGACCAGATGCCATAATCTTCATTTTCTGAATGCTGAGCTTTAAGCCAACTTTATCACTCTCCACTTTCACTTTCATCAGAGGCTTTTTAGTTCCTCTTCACTTTCTGCCATAAGGGTGGTGTCATCTGCATATTGAGGTTATTGATATTTCTCCTGGCAATCTTGACTCCAGCTTGTGTTTCTTCCAGTCCAGTGTTTCTCATGATGTACTTTGCATAGAAGTTAAATAAGCAGGGTGACAATATACAGCCTTGACGTACTTCTTTTCCTATTTGGAACCAGTCTGTTGTTCCATGCAGTTCCAACAGTCCTAACTGTTGCTTCCTGACCTGCATACAGATTTCTCAAGAGGCAGGTTAGGTGGTCTAATATTCCCATCTCTTTCAGAATTTTCCACAGTTTATTGTGATCCACACAGTCAAAGGCTTTGGCACAGTCAACAAAGCAGAAATAGATGTTTTTCTGGAACTCTAACTACCACATATTTTTTATAATGCCAATTTGCAAGCAAAATTGCAAGACATGACTCATACTGGAGAAAATATTAAAAGTCCTTTTAATTGACTTTGAGTGGGCATAATACTGAATTCAGTAGAGAAAATAACTTCAAAGAAAGGAATTATAAAAGTGTTCATAGAATCTACAAACAAATTCAAAATATTAAAATAATATATGCTATCAATGAGTCAACAAAGTGGAAAATCTTAAGAAATGGAAATATAGAAAATAAGTTAATGGAAAATTTAGTGTGAAAAGTACAATAAATTAATGGAAAATTTACTCAGTGAGCTCAAGAAGAAGATTTTAAATAAGAGAAGGAAGAATCAGTGAATCTGAAAGTAGACTATAGAAAATTATTGTAAACAATAGTATAGGAAAAGGTTTAGAAAATGAGCGATGCTTCAGAGATCTGTGGGACAAAGTAGTCTTTCTAAAACACATGTAATTGGTATTCCAAGAAGAGAGATTGAGAGAGAAAGGAGAATAAAAATTAGTTTGAAAAAGTAATGGCCCCCAAATTAACAAACCTGGTTTAAAAAAAAATACTAATAGATCCAAGAAGTTAAAAAAATCCCAAGTAGGATAACAGGAAAAAACAATACACCTGGACATATTATAGTGAAACAAACAATGGAGGTCAGAAGATAGTGACATTACAGGTGTTGAAGGAAAAAAAAGTCAATAANATACTAATAGATCCAAGAAGTTAAAAAAATCCCAAGTAGGATAACAGGAAAAAACAATACACCTGGACATATTATAGTGAAACAAACAATGGAGGTCAGAAGATAGTGACATTACAGGTGTTGAAGGAAAAAAAAGTCAATAAAAAATGCTTCGCAAAAAATACCAAAGGAATCTCTTCAAATTGAAAGAAAGTTACATCAAATGGTAATTCTAAACACAGAAAGAAGTGGAAAGTCAACTAAATGATAAATGCATGAATAAGCAAAAGACTGCATGTGGAGATGTATGTGCATATTTTTCCTTTTCTTCCCGTAAAAACATAATAATTGAAAGAAAAAGTATTATCACTTAATTGTTGAGTTTTTAAGATATACACATGAAATATACAGTACAATAATAACACAAAAGGAGTAGGGAAGAAATTAAACTGTATAGAGACAAAGATGCTATTTTGTATCAGCTATGGGCCAGTAGTAACTGAATAAGACTGGAATTGTTTTAAGTTAAAGATGAATATTATAACACCTGGAACAAACACACACACACACACACACTTATGAAAACATACCTCCTCAAAACAACACAGTAGTTAGAGCTAAAATGGCAGCCTATAAATGTTTTTGTTTTTTAGACCATAAAAGAAAGGAGTAGAGGATGAACAGACAAAAAACAAGAAAAGGGAAACAAAGAGAATAACATAACATTTCTGACATAAACTCAATCTTATCAATATTTCCATTAAATATAACGGGATGGTCTTTTCCCACTTTTTGATTGGGTTGTTTGTTTTTCTGCTATTGAGTTTTATGAGTTGCTTGTATATTTTGGAAATTAATCTTTTGTCAGTTATTGCATTTATTATTTTCTCCCATTCTGAGGGTTGTCTTTTCATCTTGCTTAGAGTTTCCTTTGCTGTGCAAAAGCTTTTAAGTTTAATCAGGTCTCACTTGTTTACTTCTGTTTTTATTTCCATTACCCTAGGAGGTGGGTCATAGAGGATCTTGCTTTGATTTATATCACTGAGTTTTCTGCCTGTGTTTTCCTCTAAAAGTTTTATAGTTTCTGGTCTTACATTTAGGTATTTAATCCATTTTTAGTTTATCTTTGTGTATGGTGTCAGGAAGTGTTCTAATTTCATTCTTTTATATGTAGCTGTCCAGTTTTCCCAGCACCATTTATTGAAGAGGCTGTCTTTGCCCCATTGTATATTCTTGCCTCCTTTGTCAAAAAGAAGGCACCCATAGGTGCATGGGTTTATTTCTGGGCTTTCTATCTGTTCCATTGGTCTATATTTCTGTTTTTATGTCAGTACTGTACTGTCTTGATTGTAGATGTCTTGATGACTTGACGACCTAAACAGACATTTCTCCAAAGAAGACATATACATGGTTAACAGACACATAAAAAGATGCTCAACATTGCTCATTATTAGACAAATGCACATCAAAACTACAATGATGTGCCAGTCAGAAAGGCCATCATCAAAAGGTCTACAAATCATAAATGCTGGAGAGGGTGTGGATAAAAATCTTGCACTGTTGGTGGGAATGTAAATTGATATAGCCACTATGGAAGACAGAATGGAGATTCTTTTAAAAGTAGGAATAAAACCACCATATACCCAGCAATCCCACTCCTAGCCATATACCCCGAGGAAACCAAAATTGAAAAAGACATGTATCCCAATGTTCACTGCAGCACCTATTTACAATAGTTAGAACATGGAAGCAACCTAGATGTCCACTGACAGATGAATGGCTAAACAAGTTGTGGGACATATACACAATGGAATACTACTCAGCCATAAAAAGAACACCTNGACATGTATCCCAATGTTCACTGCAGCACCTATTTACAATAGTTAGAACATGGAAGCAACCTAGATGTCCACTGACAGATGAATGGCTAAACAAGTTGTGGGACATATACACAATGGAATACTACTCAGCCATAAAAAGAACACCTTTGAGTCAGTTCTAATGAAGTGGATGAACATAGAACCTATTATACAGAGTGAAGTAAGTCAGAAAGAGAAAGATAAATATCACATTCTAATGCACATATCTGGAATCTAGAAAAATGGTCCTGAAGAGTTTACTCATAGGACTGCAATGGAGAAACAGAAATAGAGAATAGACTTGTGGACATGGGGAGAGGAGAGGAGAGGGTGAGATGTATGGAAAGAGTAACATGGAAACTTACGTTACCATACGTAAAATAGATAGCCAACAGGAATTTGCTATATGGCTCAGGAAACTCAAACAGGGGCTCTGTATCAACACAGAAGGGTGGGATGCAGAGGGAGATGGGAGGGAGGTTCAAAAGGGAGGGGATATATATATGTATACACACACACACACCTATGGCTGATTCATGTTGAGGTTTGACAGAAAACAACAAAATTCTGTAAAGCAATTATTAGGTTCAAAAGGGAGGGGATATATATATATATATATACCTATGGCTGATTCATATTGAGGTTTGACAGAAAACAACAAAATTCTGTAAAGCAATTATCCTTCAATTAAAAAATAAATTAATTTAAAAATATGTAAATGGAATAAATATTTCCAAGAAAAGTAGAGAGTTTTAGACTACTGAAAAAAACAGGATGCAACTATATATGTTCTACAAGATATGCTCTTGAAGTTCAAAGTGACAAATTGATAGGAAAATGATGGGAAATATGATTTCAAGCAAATAACCATAGCTTAGCTAGTGTGGCTGCATCACTATTAGATTAAAGGGGTTTTAAGGTTTAACTAATAGGAAAGAATATTATTAGAAACAATGAGGGACATTTTATACTTATTAAGTGTCAATATACCTAGAAAGTATAACAATTAAAAATATGTATGTGTTGAAACTTCCCTGGTAGTCCAGTTGCTAATACTTCATGCTCCCAATGTAGGGCATGCAGGTTCAATCTCTAGTCAAGGAACTAGCTCCTACATGCCACGATATGAGTTCTCATGCTGTAAGTGAGAATTCTCATGCTGCAACTGAGAGTTTTCATGCCACAGTTAAAGATCCCACATGCTATAACTAAGACCCAGTGAAGCCTAAATAAATTAATTAATATATTTAAAAAACACATACATGTCTAACAATAGAGGTCTAAAATGCCTGAAGCATTTTGAAAGAAGTACACAATTAAATTGAAAGAATAAGTAAAAAAATTGACAATTATAGTTGGAGAGATGAATACTTCTAACAGCCATGTATAGAACACTTTGAAACAATACCAGAATACTCATTCTTTTCATGTGCATATATACCAAAAATATACTCTGGATGATTTCAATCTTTTAAAATTTATTGTTTTACTTTGCGGGCTAACATATTATCTATCACATCAAATATTTATTTACAGATGTATATGCAACTGATGAAAATTATCAATTTGGTCCTTTCAGTTATGAAAGAATGGACATTACTAAATATCCTACAAAAATTAAATGGATTTAAAGGAGCTGTTATAAGCAAATTCAAGTGAACAAATTTGACAACTTATATGAGATGGAAAAAAATTTTAAAACACACAGATACACAAAAACAAACTTATTCAAATAGGAATAGAACAGAGGAAAGCTCTATGACAATAAGAAGCTGAATTAGTCATTATAAATACTCTCACAAAGGAAAGTCAAAGCCCAGAACACTTATATGTAGAATCCTTTCAAACATAAAAAAGAATATCATTTCTATACAAAGTGCCAAGGTAATTCAACAAGAATCCTTTCCGAGTAAAGGTGATGGAACATTTGGATACCCATATGCAGATAAATAGTTATTTATCATTAGCTCACATCACACACAAAGATTAACTTGAAAGGGATCATAGAGCTAAGATAAAAGCTTAAACAAACAATTTCCAGGAGAAAACCTTTTTTAATTTGACTAAACAAATATTTCTCAGGACGCCCCTCCCCCCCAAAAGACACAATTAATAAAACTAAAAATAGTAAATTGTAATTAATCAAAATAAATTTTCTGTTCTNATTATCTCAGATGGGAATGCTCTTATACAGCCCAGATGAAAAGGTTCCTAACCAAATGCTGCAAGTGAGATATATTCCTGACAAGGGGCTTGGTAAAAATCAGCAGAGAATTTTTTCTCCATTAGAAATGGTTGATAACAAGAATAGAGAAGGTTTAGGATATTCAGATTTATCCTAGAGGCTGTTGCTCTTGCTGCTGACCCTATTACCTGGAAATCTGATGATCCAGTAGGAGTGAAGCAATGGCCATTAAAAGCCAAAAAGCTACAAACAGCTGAGGATTTATTTATGGAAAAACTGACAGCCAGCCATATAGAGCATTCTAATAGCCCCTGGAATACTTCTATTTTGTCATTAAGAAGAAATCAGTAAAATGGAGATTGTTATAAGATTTGAGAGCTATAACTGCAGCTATGGAAGACATGGGGGCCAATAAGCCGGGTCTCCCTTCCCCATTAGCTGTGCCCTTTCAATATAATGTGCTAGTTACAGATCTACAGGATTATTTCTTTACCAACCCCTGGCTGTTCAGGATTGTAAAACGTTTGCTTTCAGTTTCCCTTCAACTAATTTTAAACAGCCCTATAGAAGGTTTCAATTGAAGGTTTTGCCTCAGGGAATGAAAAATATCCCCACCTTGTTTCAAAAATTTGTGGATCAAGCTGTGCAGGATGTTAGCGGAAGATACAAAGATCTATATTTAATACATTATATGGGTGATATTTTGGCTGCCAATAAGGATAGAGCCTTATCGGGACAAATCTTACCTGAGTTGATTGAGGCCTTGGAAAGCTGGGGTTTGAAGATAGCTGCCGGGAGCCAGTGTGAGGAATCCTGCCCATGGCAAAGGTCATGAGGAAAGAAGCCTGACAAAACACAAAGGAGNAATAAGGATAGAGCCTTATCGGGACAAATCTTATCTGAGTTGATTGAGGCCTTGGAAAGCTGGGGTTTGAAGATAGCTGCCGGGAGCCAGTGTGAGGAATCCTGCCCATGGCAAAGGTCATGAGGAAAGAAGCCTGACAAAACACAAAGGAGTGATGAGGCTTCAGGAGTTCCCCCTGGAATCTCCTGAGCATCTAACCCCCAAAACAGAGTCTGCCTGCCTTACTATATTATGCTTTTCACCTACTCTTTTGACATTAACAGGGGACTGTCCCCCCACCACCTTCTTTTAGTAAAAAGTTAATTTAAGAGCTTTTAGGTAATAAGTCTCCTGGGCATAATAAGAGTGTTTTCAATCCAAAANTTACTATATTATGCTTTTCACCTACTCTTTTGACATTAACAGGGGACTGTCCCCCCACCACCTTCTTTTAGTAAAAAGTTAATTTAAGAGCTTTTAGGTAATAAGTCTCCTGGGCATAATAAGAGTGTTTTCAATCCAAAAACCCCTCTGATGGCTCTGTAACTTGCCTTACCCGGACGTTTACAACTACACATGTGGTTGTTTACAGCCCCTCCAACTGTGAGAGAAATGGGAAGCCTAAAACATAAAGCCTTTCAAAGAGCTAAAAGTTATTAGAGTAGCGCTGATGTAAGATTTCACTGTTCAGCCAATGTTTGTTGCTAAGTTCCCATATCTCTTATCCACTGTGCACCTGGGACCACATTCGTTAACATAGTTAGAATGTAAGGGAAAAAAAGTGTAGTCTTGAAACTGACCACATCAGACTTTTGAGCTAATTGGTTCTTTCTTCCTTGTAACTTGTTGCACCTTTGCTTCATGAAAATGTAACTTTGATTCTTTCTGAGGCTGATATAGATTAGAAATATAAAGGAAAAAACACTTCAAGGGAAAATAAGTTTTCTGGTTGAGCAGTCTTTATCAAAAGAGCATCTTAAAATGTTTCACAGGCCTCCAAGGCCAGAAGATAATGTACACAACATCGNCTCATTGGAAAAGACTCTGATGTTGGGAGGGATTGGGGGCAGGAGAAGGGGATGACAGAGGATGAGATGAACTCTGGGAACTGGTGATGGACAGGGAGGCCTGGCATGCTGCGATTCATGGGGTCACAAAGAGTCAGACATGACTGCGAGACTGAACTGATTGAAAAGGAAAATGGGAAAAACATAGCTTTTTATAATGATACTACTGAGTCAGCCCTCCAAATGAAAACAAATGCTACAATAACGACAAAAAAAAAAGTCTAGCATAACAAAATTCTAAATTATAAAGAAAATTGACCTTTAAAAGAAAACTGTTAAAGAAAGAGGAAAGCTAAAGAACCTTAAATAGTATCAAATACCTTTTGTAGACTATGACAAATGTGTTTTCAAGAGATGATTCACCAACATATGACTGCTAGCAGAAATTAATAACTAGCACCTAATGTTCTGGAAAAAAAATCGACACAATTGCATTGAAGACAAGTAAAAGGGTTTTGTATTTATTATGTTAGCAAATCTGGAAGACCTAGCAGTGGCCACAGGACTGGAAAAGGTCAATCCTCATCCCAGTTCCCAAGAAGGGTAGTACCAATGAATATGCTATCAGATAATTGCACTCATCTCCCATGCTAAAATGCTTAAAAGCTTGTATGCTAGGCTTCAGCATTATGTGAACCAAGAACTTCCAGACGTCTAAGCTGAGTTTAGAAAAGGAAGAGAAACCAGAGATCAAATTGCCAATGTTCCTTGGATTATAGAGAAAGCAAAGGAATTTTAGAAAAATACCTTTCTCTGTTCCATCAACTACGCTAAAGTCTTTGACTCTGTGGATCATGACAAACTGTGGAAAGCTCTTAAAGAGATGGGACTACCAGGCCATCTTACCCGTCTCCTGAAAAAACCCATACGTGGGTCAAGAAGCAAGTTTTAGAACCCTGTATAGAACAACTGATTGGTTCCAGATGGAGAAAGGAGTATGATAGAAGTGTCTGCTGTCACCCTGATTTTTTTAACCTATACGATGAGCACATTATGAGAAATGCTGAGCTGGATGAGTTACAATCTGGAATAAGGATACACAGGAGAAACATCAATAACCTCAGATATGCAAATGATGCCACTCTAATGGCAGAAAGTGGAGAGGAACCAAAGAGCCTCTTGATAAGGGTGAAGGAGTAGAGTGAAAGAGCCTGCTTAAGACTAAACATAAAAACACACACACACACAAAAACTAATATCATGGCATCCAGCCCCATTATTACATGGAAAATAGAATGGGTAAAACATGGAAGTAGTGACAGATTTCCTCTTCTTGGGCTCCACAATCACTTCAGACAGTGACTGCAGCCATGAAATCAGAAGACAGTTGCTTCCTGGCAGGAAAGCAATTACAAACCTAGACAGTGTGTTTAAAAGCAGAGACATTGCTGTGCTAACAAATGTCTGTATAGTCAAGTCTATCATCTTCCCAGTGGTCACATACAGTTGTGAGAGCTGGACCATCAAGAAGGCAGAACACCAAAGAATTGATGTCTGTGAATTGTAGTGCTAGAGAAGGCTCCAGAAAGTCCCTTGGACAGCAAGAAGATCAAAACAGTCAATCTTAAGGGATCAACCCTGAATATTCACTGGAAGGACTGATGCTGAAGCTGAAGCTCCAGTATTTTGGTCACCTGATGTGAAAAGATGACTTATCAGAAAAGTCCCTGATGCTGAGAAAGATTGAGGGCAGAAGGAGAAGAGGGCTTCAGTGGATGAGACGGCTGGATGGCATCACTGATGCAATGAACATGAACCTGGACAAACTCCAGGAGATGGTGAGGGACAGGGGGCCTGGCATGCTGCAGTCCATGTTGGACATGACTGGATGACTGAACAACAAAAATTAAAAGGGATTTACTATTTAAAATTTCTTCCCCAACATCCCCCACCCTGACCACCACCCAAAAATAGTAGTGGAACGTAATTTTTTTAAAACTTATTTTTTTTCCTTTAAGTTGAGTTTTAAATGCATACAAAACTCTGTATCATATTTCTTGAGAATTGTGTGGGATTCTTCTAATAATATATTCCCAAGTGAGATACTAGCTATCACTTTTATTTTTGTATTTTCAATCAGGTAATAAATAAGTTGACAATGCTGAACAGAGTCTTTTTGTCTCTTTTTCTTTTTTTTCCAGGTCCTGAAATTATAGCCCAGGTAGAGTCCTAGTTCCCAGCTGCTCCTTCATTATTTGGGATCTCTGCTTTTCCGAGATAACTAGTCTTTTGCACCAGGATGCAGAATTATTCCATACAGTAATTTGACTCTCCTCTTTCAGCCAGGGATGATTTCTTAAGGTTGTGATTCAGTCAGATGATATTTTATTGACTCAGCCAAGTTACATATAACAGGGAGGATTAGAGTAATACATCTTCAATTATTATTTTAAAAGCTATCAAGTTATTTGCCTTTGAAAAATAATCTGTTACCAACCAAATAGAAGCTTTTAACTACAAACACAGTTTACAGAAATGAGTAACGAAGATTAAAAAATGGCCACAGATTTTTGAATTTTTGACTAGTGTTTGATTTTGATGTTTAAATCCCAAGCTATGGCTAATTCTAGAACTGAGTCAGGGAATATACAAACAAGATAATGTTAGGTGATCTCAGACTGCCCGAGATCTTTCAGTGCAAGAAAACAATGAAGGCTAAACAATGTTGGTGGAGGGTGAGAAGGTATGTCAAAGAGACAGAGGAATCAACTCAATGAACTCCCAATTGCCAAAGCTGATACGACTTAAACAACAAAATAACAATGCATTGGTGATAAATATCTGTGAGTGTATAGTAATAAAAATAAGTAATTGAATAAATAAATGAGAGAGAATAGACAACTATCTTGTAGAGAAAAATGCCAAATTCTTTATGTAGATACTCCCACTCAAAGAAATGTTGGTTGTATGTAGTCTTCCTTCCAAAGAGTACAGTGTGAGAAGGTGGAAAGAGAAGTAACTTCACCATGAGGAAATGTGACGCACACCACTCAATCTAGTTAGTATATGTTGGATTTATCTATGTAGGCTTCATCCCCAAAATCTGTAATGCCTGTATAATCATAAAAGAGACATCAGATAAACAAATCCAGGGATAGTCTAGAAAATATCATTCCACTGCTCCTGAAAATCATTACAGCCGTAAAAAGCAAGGAAGGTCTGAGAAGCACTTAGAGCCAAGAGGAGTCTAAGGAGACAAGAAAACTAAACATAATGTGGAATTCTGGATGGTATCCTGAACCAGAAAAAATACACTGGCTAAAATCTAAGAAAACCTGAATGAAGAAAGGACTTCAATTAGTATTAATGCAACAATATTGTTTCATTAGTTGAAACAAATGTATCTCACTAATGTAAGACATTAACAACAGGGGAAACTGGGTATATATAAACTACTATCTTTGCAACTTTTCTATAAACCTAAAAGTATAATTTTTAAAAAGTTTATTTAAAAAGAGCTAGATGTCATACCTAATTTTGAATACATCCTGAGTGGATGGTTATATCCTAAAGCATAGTCATCAAATATAATACATTTTGAAAGGGATTCCACATACTTTTCAGATGCATCAGCTTTAACCACATGGTAAATAAGCATAGCAATGGCGCAGATACCTCCAAAAGATTGCTAACACCACAAAACATTTCCTCAAGAAATAAGCTCACAGGTCAGTAGCAACTTCAGATTTTAGGATAATACAGGTGGCTATTAGTTTAGTAATAAAAGTAAGTCTCCCAGAAATCTTAACCTTAGATAATCTTTTGATCATCTTTAGACCAGCACCATCGCCTCCTCAGTAAATGGCCCACTTAGTTATTTGCCCACTCCCTTGTCTTTCACAAGCTTGAATACAAATCCAGTCACCAATTCTATTAGCATGTCAGGATCAGCATCAGCATTTCAACATTTATTTGTATGATCAAAGGCTCAAATTGGAAGAATTGCAGGTTCCATATGAAACTAATATCCCCTTCAAGGAGCTGCTGGAAAGATCTGATCCAATTATAACAGAAGTCAAATTCCCAGGCTTTTCACAGTAGCTAGACTGCCCTTCAAGTCAGAAGCCAAATACAACCCTCTTGCCTTGGCAACACCATCACTTGGACTGTCTGTCTTTCACTTTGAGACAGCATGGACTATTGAACTGCCTGCAGATCTGGGGACTAAACTCATGAAAGATCTGGGAACTTAACTCAGTTTTAGTAGCACTTATGGGTATTGGGACTGCAAAAAAAGATTCTGTACTTAAAAACTGAAAAGCAGTGTACTTTAACCCTGAACAATTCACATTCCAGCTGCTTTCTGTAATATAGAGTAAGTCATGCAGACAAAAAGACAGTCTACATATTCACCATTATTATTCAGAATGCAATAGGGCAATGAAAAATGATTACTCACCACAGACCAACTGATCATTTGCAATGATTCTCAATGGAGGGAGTAACAAGAAAATGCCTTTCTGAGAAACAAATTGTGTGTTACTGAAAAAAAAATCATATTTGACAGGTCTATTGTTTTCAAAGAATAGGAATTTTAAATTCCACAAAACAAGAATTCAAATTTTTGTCAAAATATTTGGGTGAGAAAGAACTATGTATTAAAATAATTGAGAAACAGTTTTGAAAGATTCAGATATTGAGTTTAGACAGAGAAACAATGATTTCCAGTTTCAGTTTCTCCACTGACTGCAGGAAACTTTACTTTGTAGAAATACAGCCTGTTCCCTTTGGGTTCTCTTCTGTGATCAAAGATAACTGAGACTTTTCTGACTTAGGGTATAAATTATATGCCTCATTTTGCTTACTTTTAGAGTACATGTACTATATTACACCTATGAGATGTTTTCTTAACTTAATTTGAGAGAAACAGGAGGAAATAATTAGAGAATTGAGTTTTCGTTCATAGTAGAACTCAAGAGTCACCTGGATCCCGGGAGTTCTGGAAAGTGATTGACTCAGATATGTAGGGCATCATTCTGTCCTTTGAAAAATAATTATTTTTCATAATTAGAAGCCATAGAGACAAAGTAAAGGAATCCAGCACCCTGACTGATATAAGAGGAATCTTGGTGTGTGTGTTATTTTTGCACCAGATCCTTACTGGTCAAATCACACTGGTCAGAAAAAGTGGGATTTTTGAAGTTATAATGTCCCAGCAAGTACACTTAGGTTAATATATTCCTGCCATGTTTAATTTTGACCAAGACATATTTTTCTTTTCTTTTTTTTTTTAATTTAAATTTATTTATTTATTTATTTTTAAATTTAACTTTACAATACTCTATTGGGTTTGCCATACATCGACATGAATCCACCACAGGTGCACACAAGCTCCCAATCCCGAATCCCCCTCCCACCTCCCACCCCACAACGTCTCTCTGGATCATCCCCGTACACCAGCCCCAAGCATCCTGCATCCTGTATCAAACATAGACTGGTGATTCGTTTCTTACATAATAGTATATATGCTTCAGTGCCATTCTCCCAGATCATCCCGCCCTCTCCTACTCCTTCTGAGGCCAAAAGTCCATTGTCTATGTCTGTGTCCTTTTGTTGTCTCACATACAGGGTCATCATTACTATCTTTCTAAATTCCATATATATGTGTCAGTATGCTGTATTGGTGTTTTTCTTTCTGGCTTACTTCACTCTGTATAATAGGCTCCAGTTTCATCCATCTCATTAGAACTGATTCAAATTTATTCTTTTTAATGGCAGAGTAATACTCCATTGTGTATATATGCCACAGCTTGCTTATCCATTCATCTGTTGATGGACATCTAGGTTGTTTCCATGTCCTGGCTATTATAAACAGTGCTGCGATGAACATTGGGGTACATGTGTCTCTTTCAATTCTGGTTTCCTTGGTGTGTATGCCCAGCAGTGGGATTGCTGGGTCATAAGGCAGTTCTATTTGCAATTTTTTAAGGAATCTCCACACTGTTTTCCACAGTGGCTGTACTAGTTTACATTCCCACCAACAGTGTAAGAGGGTTCCCCTTTCTCCACACCCCCTCCAGCATTTATTGCTTGCAGACTTTTGGATCGCAGCCATTCTGACTGGTGTGAAATGGTACCTCATTGTGGTTTTGATTTGCATTTCTCTGATGATGAGTGATGTTGAGCATCTTTTCATGTGTTTGTTAGCCATCCGTATGTCTTCTTTGGAGAAATGTCTATTGAGTTCTTTGGCCCATTTTTTGATCGGGTCGTTTATTTTTCTGGAGTTGAGCTGTATAAGTTGCTTGTATATTTTTGAGATTAGTTGTTTGTCAGTTGCTTCATTTGCTATTGTTTTCTCCCATTCAGAAGGCTGTCTTTTCACCTTACTTATAGTTTCCTTTGTTGTGCAGAAGCTTTTAATTTTAATTAGATCCCATTTGTTTATTTTTGTTTTTATTTCCAGTATTCTGGGAGGTGGATCATAGAGGATCCTACTGTGATTTATGTCAGAGAGTGTTTTGCCTATGTTCTCCTCTAGGAGTTTTATAGTTTCTGGTCTTACATTTAGGTCTTTAATCCATTTTGAGTTTATTTTTGTGTGTGGTGTTAGAAAGTGATCTAGTTTCATTTTTTTACAAGTGGTTGACCAGTTTTCCCAGCACCACTTATTAAAGAGATTGTCTTTACTCCATTGTATAGTCTTGCCTCCTTTGTCGAAGATAAGGTGTCCATAGGTGTGTGGATTTATCTCTGGGCTTTCTATTTTGTTCCACTGATCTATATTTCTGTCTTTGTGCCAGTACCATACTGTCTTAATGACTGTGGCTTTGTAGTAGAGCCTGAAGTCAGGCAAGTTGATTCCTCCAGTTCCATTCTTCTTTCTCAAGGTTGCTTTGGCTATTCGAGGTTTTTTGTATTTCCATACAAATCTTGAAATTATTTGTTCTAGTTCTGTGAAAAATACCGTAGGTAGCTTGATAGGGATTGCATTGAATCTGTAGATTGCTTTGGGTAGTATACTCATTTTCACTATATTGAGTCTTCCAATCCATGAACAGGGTATATTTCTCCATCTATTAGTGTCCTCTTTGATTTCTTTTATCAGTGTTTTATAGTTTTCGATGTATAGGTCTTTAGTTTCTTTAGGTAGGTATATTCCTAAGTATTTTATTCTTTTTGTTGCGATGGTGAATGGAATTGTTTCCTTAATTTCTTTTTCTACTTTCTCATTAATAGTGTAAAGGAATGCAAGGGATTTCTGAGTGTTGATTTTATATCCTGCAACTTTACTATATTCATTGATTAGCTCTAGTAGTTTTCTGGTGGAGTCTTTAGGATTTTCTATGTAGAGGATCATGTCATCTGCAAAGACATATTTTTCTTATTCCCTTTCTCCACTCATCTTCTATTTTCTACCAATAACTTTAGGAAAAAATGAATCTAGTTACACTGCAGACTCTCTACAGCAGCCCTCTTTCCTAGCCTAAATTAAAGAAAGGAAGGAGAGATGGAGAAAATATAGACTAGGAGAGATGGAACTTCCTTTGACAAACGCGGCAGAAAAAGGCTGCGTCATGAATCAAAAGCCTTGAAGACTTATTCAAGGATGCCACCAGCATTCTGGAACTTATAATTTTTAGGAATGCCTTCAGTTGGAAAACTCTATTATTATTCAATCTCTTTTTATTTCACTACTTTTCTAATTCTTCATTCTCTCTTGAGGATCTGAAATATAGTTACTTTAGGAGAACATCTCTGATTTATATTAGTTCCAGGCCACTAAGTTAATTTACTGATATTATTCTTCAGATTTAGAAATAATTACAGAAAAGGCTTTTTCCCCATGGATACAGTATTCACTCAGTTTCTCATCAATTCAAAAAGCATCCTTTGTCTACTATACATAAGCCACTATAGAATATAAAAATTAATAAAATCCAGTCTCAATCCTTAAGTAGTTCTGACTTTGATGACAGAGTCATGGAAAAGATAAAAGAAAAAGTAAAGAAAACCATTGTGATAAGCAGTGGGGCGTTAGAAAAGTTAAATGTCCTGCTCTCAAGAGATCAAAAGGACAATTTCAAGATGCCAGTGTGATATCACTGAATATGGAACTGGGAATAGATGTACAAAAATGGCTCCATCATACCTGCAAATCAGAGAAGAGATCTACACAATACTTCATGTCCACAGTGCAAGCAGTCAGAAGACAGATACCTGATTCTTTGTGGTAGGTCAGGGAAAGCCTGCAGAACAAGAATCCTGGAGTTGAGACTGAAAGGACAAGTAGGTATCAGTCAATAGGGTAAACTAGAGAAAAGTGTTTTAGGCAGAGGGAACAGTATGTGCAAAGAAAGAGTGACTTCTAGAAAAGAAGATGGATTTTCTTAAGTGGCTATATATAGTAGGCTTTGAGAGCCCAGAAGAAAAAACTGAGGATGTTATGTAGACAGTCATATAACTATAAAATTCAGCCATTTGAGACTATAACAAATAGCTTGTGGACTGTAAAAAACTAGACAACTGACTCAATTTGGCCCATGGGCCCTAGTTTGCTGAAACTAGAAAAAGATAGAGACTGCAAGCAAATTATTCTAAAGTCTCTTTTCTACAAGACTGGATGTGTTTTTCCCATTCTCTTAAAATATATGAGAGACAAAAGTCCGCCTAACAGATTTCTGGAAATAGCATTTTGTTTAGCTTGATCCCACACTCCTTGATCCAGCAGAACTAAGGAGTATTGGTGAGAAACATCAGGGACATACAATTCTCAGTCATTTTATAACCAAAATACACATCACTGTCAATGGGGTACTGTGATACTCTTACTTAAGGAGGAAAATGGAGATCAGGAATTATTTAAATGGTGGTATACTGATGTACTTAAACAATCACCCTTATGTAAAATGAGGAATACAGGAAAACTCAGGTTCTTTAATATGGTTAGTTTAGTTTCAAAACAGTTAAGCGCTTGATACAATGTGAAGCAAAGACATCCATTGGCATTAATCTTTCCTGAATAAAGTCTTATAGGATAAATATTTACTTGTTTCAGCATTTAAAAAAAATATAAAAGTTACACTCTCCAAGTACCCAACTGCCTCCCCTTATAAGTAGAGAGGCATATGATGCCAGAAAGTATTCAGAATTAGACAGGCACATGTCAAAAGGGACAGGAGTTAAGCCCCCAAAGTTCCTAATGGTCAAAAATAGAACAATTTGAATAAAAATATTACTGGATTATAACCACAGCATAAAACAAAAATCCATAAATTTACAATAATTGGATAAATACACAAATGAAAGAGAAGAGACAGTTCTTCATTACAGAAGAACAGTTGAAATAAATGTAGAGGAGATGAGGCAGAGTAATCACTAATGGAACACCACTGCAAGCAAAATCTACCAATGGATGCTAAAATTAGTGGGTAAAATTCTCAAAGTATCTCCTCCAAGATGTTATCATTTACAAAGACAAAACCTGGCAGACACCCACTTAATCAAGTGATCATGGTTGTATTACCAGTAGTAAAACATGTCAACATCTTGTTCCCCTTCATATGGTACACTTAGAAGATTACATCACTTCTTTGCTATACTTGCCAAAATGCACAACCTCAATCTAATCATGAGAAAAAATATCAAACAGAAGCAATCTGAAGGACATTCTATCTGACCACCATGCAATGTGATATTTTTGGACTGGATTCCAGAAGAGAAGGGTATTAGTTTTTTTTTTAATTGGTTTATAATCCCTATAGTTGAATTTTTGTACATTATTAGTATTGATTTCTAGGTAAGATATTACCACTAGGGGAAACTGCTGCTAAGTCACTTCAGTCGTGTCCAACTCTGTGCAACCCCATAGACAGCAGCCCACCAGGCTCCCCTGTCCCTGGGATTCTCCAGGCAAGAACACTGGAGTGGGTTGCTATGTCCTTCTCCACTAGGGGAAACTGGGTGAAAGGTATACTAACCTCTCTATACCATCTTTGAAACTTTTCTGAAGTCTAAAATAATTTCAAAATAAAAAAGTTTAAAAAGAGAGGGAGAGATGGCGAATTAACATTTTTCATTGCTGATATACTTCCTGCTGACTTCTATTTGGGTTTTTTCCACTGATTTTCAGAAAGATCACAGCTTAATTATACAGGAGGATACATTGGAACTGAAATTTCTGATCATTAAAAACCCATTATTTAACCTGTTTTAAGGCAGAGATTAGAGCATCTCATGTGCATAGTGTATTTCTAGGTCAGAGCTAATTTTATAAGATCCCAGGAATTCTCCAATAGAAAGAAATGATTATCCTCATTTAACATTCAGTGATACTGAGCCATTAAAATGGAAGCCTCTTGAGGAAATAAATTTTTGTTTTCTTTGTATGCTGCCATATCTTTGACCTCTAATATATTTCATGGTATAGTTATAAAAGCAATAAACATTTTGAAATAAACAAATGAAACTTAAAGAGATTAAGCAACTTCTTCACATAGCTGGAGAATGAAAAGCCATATTTTTACCCTGGAAATGTCTGATTCTGAGAATAAACACTTACCCACTCTACTAGACAACATAGGTCTTAAGATCTGAGAAGTCAGAATGGTTGCAATCCAGTTCTGTGTTCACTATTCACTTATATCAATCAATCCATAAGAAATATAAGAATCAGGAAATCCAAGGAGTCTATTAGTCTGACTGCAGCATCACTTGTTTTTCACCCATTTGCTCAAGCAAGTAAAAAGTGGAGATATCTAGAAAGAACCCAGTAATTTCTCCATAAACCAGCACTGTGTAGCAGGGTGCTACAAGAATACATCCTAGGAAATGGCAAACAGTGCAGTACCCAGAGCAGCGCGGCTTCTACTTTAAACAGCAGTAGGACATTGCTGATGGTTTTGGCTCAACTCGATTCACCTTCCCTGGAGCAGTCCTAGTTTTCTCCAAGTATTTGGCTGAGTTTGTTTGAATTTGTCTCAAAGGTTAAACTTGAATAATATTTTCATTTCTTCACCACAGAACGTGACAATTAATTTAAATCACATCTCATATTTTAGCATTGAAGCACCTTTGGGACTAGACTTTTTATTTCTGTGTTACTTTGGCAAAACTTCTGCTGCAAATTGAGGGCCTGGGTAATGCAGTGGAAAAAGCCCTGGACTGAAACTCAGAATAAAGAGTTCTATGGCTTGTTCCATTGCTAACTAGCTATGGTACCTCCAGCAAGTGATTCAAACATATCTGAAACTCACTTTCTGCACCTCTAAAATGGGAACAAGAATTTCTTGAGTTTTTTTACACAGGATTGTTTTTAAAAAATGATATATGTTTGGATATGTAAACTACTATGCCTGTTTTTTTTAAGTGAGAATTCAGAAAAATAGCATATTTGTAAAAGGAAGTAAATGCAAATTCTTTTTTTTTTTATTTTGACTTTATTCTACTTTACAATACTGTATTGATTTTACCATACATCGACATGAATCCGCCATGGGTGTATACGAGCTCTCAATCCTGAATCCCCNTTGGCAATAAGGAGTTCATGATCTGAGCCACAGTCAGCTCCCTGTCTTGTTTTTGCTGACTGTATACAGAGGGCTTCTTAAAACAGTTTCCTGTCCCTCCCCCATCCCCCTTGCGGTTCTGATTCTCTGGGTGAGGATGGATCTGTGGATGCATTTGTAACAAGCTCACAAGTAACATCCTAATTGCTGGTCCAAGGACATACTTAAAAACCACTCCTCTAGGATAATACAGGAATCTCTTCTACAGAAACCCTTGCCAACTTATGCTTATGACACCTAAGGTCAGGGAGCCCACAACTACATTTGTTATTGGGCAGCTTTATTATCTTTCCCTAATAGTGAAGTCAAAGCTTGCCTCCCTATGCTTACCACCCATCATTTGTATTAATAATTCTGCTTTCACTGCCACTTGCAATAGCAATGCCTGTGGCTCTGATACCAGGTGAAAACTGGTGGCTGGATTGTGGTCAAGTAGTTCGTATTCCTGTCCTCTTGGTTATAATCACCATTGAACAGTTGTCCTTCAGCTACAGGCTAGACTAGTAATATATCACACTTTTTCTGATTAGTACCTTAGCACTTTTTCAAATTTTTTTGAGATTATCAAAGGTTGTGAATGGCAAGCAGAGGAGAATCATCAGCTCATGAAACTGCAAAATGCTGGGGAAGACCAAGCTTTAGAAAGTGAAAGTGTTAGTTGCTCAATAGGGTCCGACTCTTTGTGACCCCATAGACTGTAGCCTGCAAGACTCCTCTGTCCGTGGGATTTTACATAAAGAATAATGGAATGGGTTGTCATTCCGTTCTCCAGAGGATCTTCCCAAGCCAGGGATTGGACCCATGTCTCTTGCATCTCCTGCTTGGCAGACATATTTACCACTGGCACCACTTGGGAAGCCCAGACCAAGCTTTAGGAAAGAATAGAACCAGGTGTTCAAATAATGTCCTCAGGAGTCTTTTTTTTATTTTCTGGATTGACTTGATTCTCAAAGTCTTTCCACTTGGAGACAAAGAAAATGAACGATTTCAGGCTTACTTTCTATCAGTGAACAATCCCAGCAGAAAGATATTATCAGACCTCCTTCTCAATGGTTCTAGAACACACCCCAGGCTTGACATTCATTGGATCTCTTCGGTTCTATGCTCATCTGTGAATCAATCATTTTGACCAGAGGGGATAAAACATGCTAATTGGCTGGGCCTGGGTCATGTACCCAAGCCAGAACTGGGCAGGATGAGGGTATGTGTGTCTGGGCGGAGGGGGTGGGGGAAGGCGGTGGTTAGATCACTTCACAGAGACCACAAAGAAGTAATTGCCCAACGGAAGAATCACAGTGCTATCATCAGAAGAAGGGGAATGGATACTNATGCAAACTAGTACAGCCACTATGGAAAACAGTGTGGAGATTCCTTAAAAAATTGCAAATAGAACTGCAAATTCTTTTCTAAAGTATCTTGTCTAGTTTTAACTTGTGAATGATTTGCCTAATTTTTTTTTTTCCCATTGAACTATTAAAAGTTTTTCTTTCTGCACTAGATTTTTATCATAAGTATCTATAATTTTTGGAAAATTTATATAATCCCTTAGCCCATGAATTGTTCCTAAATTATTACTACTTAGGAACAGCAGGACAATGTCTCTAATTAGAACCTTTTTAAATTAAAGGATATAGTCTTTTAAGATTGCATAAAAGGTTATACATTTTTTAAAATGCATCTGATTGATTAATCTCTAGACAATGATTAGATTATTTTAAGCATCTTCCAAATTAACTGAAGAGTAACAATGCAAACTGATTACCAGTATGCATTAACTACTACCAAAGAGAGAGGAAAAATAAAAACAAAATTCTTATTATTCAAACTAGTTATTCATCTGAGTTGATTAGTTAATTCAACTTTTTAAACATATTCCATTGGTGAGTATCATGAAGATAAGGGTAAATCAGATGTCCACCACAGCATATGCAGTATGAACAATAAAGTAAATGTAAATAAAGTAAACTGGGTCAAGGAGACTGGGAATCCTTGCTGCCTGTGAGGAATGCACTCAAACTGAGCATTTGATCCTTCAAAACAAGTTGAGCACGGCCTGTCAGTGAAGTCTTAAATCAGTTAACAACTAATTTGGAACTTTATAATACTGTATGTGCCAAAGAAAGTGTCCATGGTGTTACTGGTTTGGGACCTGTGCCTTTTTTTTTTTTTTTTTTTTTGGTTTCTACTGATCCATTGCCTCAGATTATGAATTCATTATAGAGACAGAGAGTCATTTTAGACTTTACAGCTATTTGTGGTTATTAGAAAGTCATTTCAGGAACCTTAAAAAGCCATAATATTGGAATCCAACATCACTAGTATGAGAAAACGATTCTCTGCTTCACAAAAAGACTCACCTTTGGAAAATAAATACACAGAGGGCTGCTCTGCCACATTTAAAATAAACTAAACCTATGAAATGCAACAATAACATATAAACGTTTCAGCTTCCACACCCTGCATACCTCTATTTCACCATACTTACAGACTCTTAGATTTTAATTATACAACACCGAAACAACAAATTAAAGATAAGTGAATAAACCTCACACTGGTAAATCGATATGACGTTCCTCTACCTATTACCAAAGTTCCTCAAGTCTCATTTACTAAAAAGAATTAGCTTTGACTGAAAATAAAAACTGAACAGCTGTGTCTTCTGACTTAGGAGTGTCTGGCCCACCTTGGCAATATCTGTCCATCCACTAGATAGAAATTTAATGGCATTTTCCAAGTCAAGTGACTGCCATTTCCCAATACTCATTTCCCAACTCGTTACTGCAAAAGTTACCAAGACTTCCAGTGTTGAAGGTATGGTGATTCTTCCAAATTTTTCCTTTTTAATCTTTACCCATCCCTACCTTCCCACCATTCCAAGGCCTCCACTATTACAATTTTTCTCTCACCAGCTCCCCTTCCACTAACCAATCTCCCCTACCTCCCTCCCCCTGCTCCCATCAAATACTTTCGTTATCCAAGCTTTCTGAGAAATGAAAAGTGAAAAGTAGTTCTTCCTATCAAAACCAGTTGGAAATTCATGCCTTAATATTTGTCTGGAGCTTTGCTTTTATTTTCCAAATGATCTGGGTTTGGCAAAACCCTTTCAGTTAAGTAATAGACAGCAGCACAGCGTTCCAAAAAACAGACGGAAAACTCAGGCAATCTAGGCTTTCATGAAGACTAAACATTGGACACTTACTGTCCAGCCCAAAAAACCCTCCCCCAGATGGAGAACTGCATCACTTTTTAAATAACTGGTAGCGTAGAATACACATTGCTGTCGCTTAAGTTGGTATTTTATTTTATCCTCTCTCCCTTTACATATGGGCCTCTCTGGTGGCTCAGATGGTAAAGCATGTGCCTGTAATGCAAGAGACCAGGGTTCTATTCCTGGGAAGATCCCCTGGAGAAGGGAATGGCGTCCCATTCTGGTATTTTTGCCTGGAGAATTCATGGACAGAGGAGCCTGGCAGGCTATAGTCCATGGAGTCATAAAGAGTCAGAGAGTCAGACAGGACTGAGAGACTAACACTTTCTCACCCTTTATATATAGATGACGAGCAGGAATCTACAGTCATATCTCGGCTCTTAGAGTAGGACTCGAACTCAAAGTAAAAACCTCAAACATTTTTTTTTACCTTGTGGGTAGATGTCATTATTATCCTCATTTTACAGAGAAAGCAATTGAGCCTAACTGACAATTGAGTTGGTTAGGCTAACTAACTTGAAGACGATCCCATGATCTAAATTTTGCATCTGCTTTCAGAGTCCCTGCCCTTAATTAACCCCGTACTAAATGCCTTTCCACTGCTCTTTTTTTTTTTTTTTTCAAACAAAATTCCCAGTTCTGAGAATGTGTTTCCACTTTGAATTTGAAACAAGCCATGAGTATTGGTCTGAGACTGGATTTCTTGATTGTTTTGTAGTATATACATATTTCTCCACTTCTGTTCGTCACATNTTTTTTTCAAACAAAATTCCCAGTTCTGAGAATGTGTTTCCACTTTGAATTTGAAACAAGCCATGAGTATTGGTCTGAGACTGGATTTCTTGATTGTTTTGTAGTATATACATATTTCTCCACTTCTGTTCGTCACATGTAGAGTCAGATTTTTATTTTCAATACAAGGACCATCCAAGTCATTAATTCTTTCACAGGCAAGTACTTAAGAGGAAAGCTCTTATTAAAAGATCCTTTGTTTTTAAATAATATTGGAAGTGAAAATTTCTGATAACAGAAGTTATCAGAACTCTTTATAAATAAAAGCAAAAAAGTAGACTCCAAGGGAAAAGAGGAGCCTCAGTTAACAAACCCCCCAGGTCACTTTATTGTGCTCTTTAAATTTACTGTGTCAACCTCAGTCATTCTCTCCAGCCTGAGGCCAGGGCAGCTCCTGGGGTTGTTGGGGCCTGTCTCATTATTCCTGGAGGCTCTCTGTCTCTGCTATGGTGGGGCTCGTGATCTAACAGGCATCATGCACCTTCAGTGGGGGTGGGTTTCATAACCCTGAATTATCAGAGGAAGTCTTCTAGGGTGCTTCCTATCCCCTGGAAGCCTGGTTTCCTGCTCTATTTCCAGTAACATTCAGGATATGGAACCTGATCGACATTCAAGCCTATTAGGGCTTCCCAACCAGTCACTACAACTAATGATAATATTAAATTTTAGGAGGAGGCTGCATCTCTTGCTCTTCTTGATTGAGACTTCATCACCTCACACCTTTTTCATATTGCTCAACAAAAAGCAGGTCCCTGCGAAACACTCAAAGATGTACCTCTGAAATCTTAAAAAGGCCTAAACATTTCTCTGTCCCTTGCAGGCCACTTCTTTCATCCTTGGAGTGACCAGGAAATTCACAATTCAGGAAAAAAAAAATAAAGCAAAAAAGAAGAATTTCTGGAAAATAAGGTCCATCTTGATGTGGAAAACATAAATTATGTACTATCAAAAACAACTATTAAAAGTTTCGTGAATAAAGAAGAGCAGGTACAAGGTACATACGCTGATGACCTTACAGCATTCACAGCAGACTGCTCATGAAACTAACCAAAGATGGACACCTTGCCCGTCCTCACCGAGAGGCTCTTCCCCACGTCCTTAGCCGTAAATAAGGGTATACTGTGGTCTCAGATACATATGTTCTACGTTTCACTACATGGCTTTCCAGTGAATAGCTCTAACAAGTCCAGTTTATAACACTGTCCTGAATAGTACAGAGCATTACCCACCATCTCTAGCCCACAGATCTCCCTCTGCAGAAAAACAGGGAGAAATGACTGCATTGAGCTGCCCTCTTCTAGTGGGGGTGCAACTTCCCCGAGATTCCTACCCTATCAGTGCCAAACTAAAGGTAGTCAGGCAAATAACCCTGCAAGCATTTGCCCTTGGCCTCCTCTGAATTGACATGGCTCCTGGGCCAACATGAGATCAAAGGTACAGGTTCAGGCATGGAATCTGTGGTGGCCTCTCCCACCTCCAAATGTTCTCATTATTCTTCTCTTTGCAAACACTGAGCTACCTTCTTTCAAAGCCCATTCCTATTTTTTTTTTCCAGGAGCTGCTTTGCTCACCCTCACCTTTCTGCCTATGCCAGCAAAACACATCAAGGAACCCTGATAACCTGACTGGGTTCCCAGGACCCTGAGTTCTTCGTATTTACCTCCATAGCTGTGACCTTTGTCTCTCTCACCAGAATCTTACTTCCAGTAGCAATTGTCAACATCCAAAGACTCTTTTCCAGATATATAATCTATATACAACTGAGAGACATTCATTTGAGAGACAACAGAATGACACAGTTTCATACTCTTACAATTCCTTCTCATCTCTCCTTTCCTCAGTGGCATATCATTATATTCTGGGATTGCTGTAATGGGGAAAAAAAATCTACTATATCAGGTAGATGGCCCTCACCTTTTTCTGCTTTGTGCCTGGGGTCATGACTGGGACCTATAAATGGAGGCAGAGAGGGTATGGTATACATAAGATGCAAACTTCTAGTGTAAATAATTATACAGTATTTTGAAAAAGAAAGGTTTCTGTCACATTTGGTTAGTTACAAATTCTAATTATATAATAAAACCTTGTCTAATAAATTCCTTTTAGGAATATTTGGCTTTTACATCTTACTATTATGAAAATGACTCTTCTAACACATTTAAGAGATTAGTCACTTCCTCCTCTTGAGTCACATAAATACCCTCTGTAAGCATCTTTACCTGATGAGTTAGTTGGTTTAGAAATTCTTTCCTTATAAAACACCCTTGCCAAAAGTATCAAAAACTCTCAGTCTATAGGATTCAACTGTACTCCTAAATCTTATTTCATCTCTGAGTACTGTGTCTTATACAACTAAACAGTTGATGATCTCCTTGATATCAGCCTGTGACATTTTCAGAAACAATAAGTCTTATTCCATTTTTACTACTTCAAGGAGATGCAATCCAATTGTTCTTTGTGTCCTCCTTATGATGCACAGAGAAATCTTAAAAAGTTCTATCAAGAGAACGTTTACAATTTCCAATTCAAATGGAAATAGCTTTCACTTTTGATCTTGTAGAAAAACCTAAGCAAGTGATGAAGTACAATACTTTCTTTGTGTTGGACGAGGCTGCCTGACTGTTACAGAATATGTTTGAGCGTTTGAGCTAAGAGGCCAGAAGAGGCTTTCCAGCCACATGTTTAAAAGAACAGGCAGCAAAAAATGGCTTAAGTCAATTATAACCCTTCTTTCAGAACCATCTTGTGGGACGAATACTACTATTATCCAGATACTTCTATCTCACAGTCAGCCAACTCTCCTCTTAACTGGCTGTGTTTTTGAAATCTACTTACTCTTGAGACTGACCATAAAATCAACACACTGACAAAGCAACAGTTTTAAATTCCAAACATGCACAAAACCCAGAACCATAATGACCTCCACGCTAAGCCCAGTGGGAAAGTGAAGCATGTGGCCTACTATGTTTTATTCAGTACAGGGGACCCTGTCAGTACTTCACAGATGCCAAATAAATCCTCAAAATAATAATCCTCAGATTTGAAGGCCTGTGTCCACCTGGGCAGAAATCAAGACAAGGAGAAATCTGTTCCCAAATGGAGTGCACATCCTAGATCTGTTGTCCACTTCGTGATAAGTGTTTCCATTTCTGCCAGGGGCCACTCAGAGGGGAACATAAAACCACTACCCTGTAGGAACATGGTGCTCCAAAGAGTTGCTGGGTCATGCAAGCTGCAGACATGGGGAGTTGATTCTGAGTACAAACTGAGATAGAGCTGACATAAGTCACAACTGGTTAGGTGATTGAAACCTTGCAGATTCTAAGTCCAAAACTAAGGAGGCTAATGAACAAACACCTAATTGCCCACAACAATCTCAGAAAGAAGAAACGCTTGAAACTCTAGGTAAAATAGAGAAATTGATTTTTAAATATGTCATCATATTAGAGCCATTATTTTGAAAGTTCTGAAAACAAGTTATGACTTGAGAGTAAAAATACTGCTGACTTTACACAGCAGTAATCTGGCTCTCTTTATATGGGTGGACGTCAAGAATCATAACAAGCCAGTGAGTTTATACTGAATAATAACAGTTAAGTAACTACTCACACAAATGTATAATTTTTTAAAGTATTTAAACAAAGAAATATCAATTTCCTACCGCGTACTAAGCACTATGCTAAAGGCATTGTGTATACTGTAGTGAACAAAAAGAAAAATGTGGACTTTATCTTCTTGAGCTTCAAGTGTCATGAGGAAGACACACATTATCAGATGAGATGCTAGGTTATTATTCAGTAGGATAATTTTAAAAATGACTCCTCCAAGTCCTATAAAGACAATGTGTTGAAAAGTTGTATTCTGGGTCCAATGTACTTTCCTTGGCGTACCTTAAAGGAAAGTGGAACAAGCGTCTCTGGTACCCGGTTGCCTCTGCCATGAGAAAGCCCTGTTAGGCACGTGGTGACTTGGATCATGGAAGCAGTTGCCAAGTCTCCTTATCAAACTCTTAAATGAAAAGACAGCGCCTAGTGGAACTCTGCTAATAGAAATTCCCAAGGTGAGAAACACATGGCAAGGCCTCTGTGGTTCTGGTGGACCAACTACACATATGCGGCCCCCAGGGCAGGCTTTGATTGCAAAATAAGAGGCTGAATCTTGGTTTTAGGAACTCGACCTGTACCACAGGATCAAAGGCTCAGAAAGCAGCTCTCAACTGTTTCCTAGCAGCCTGCCCAGATAATATGTTAATGAGCTGAGCACTGAGCTTCCAATTAGGAAACTACTTCCAGAAGTACAGTTTCAAACGGAGTAACTGTGATAGGTGCAGTTATTAGTGATCTCAGTTGAGAGACTCGAAGTTTGACTACCTCTGAGTCACAGGCTACTAAAAAATGATGATATTCAAAATTCCTTGATCATGCTGCACATAAAAAGGAAAAGTTGTATTCTTTCTCACTACAGTGCAATGGACACACTTTTTTTTTTTTTACAAGCTATCCATTTTAAAATGATGGAACAATGAAAAACAATTAAAAAGTAGTGGCTCTTATTTTAAACTGAATACTGAAATTTCAATCTATTATCTTTATAACTACAATTGCCATAAATAAATGCAGCCTTTTGGTGTGTCAATGTATATTCATGTTTGTATGTGTGTGCTAAGATGTATGCATGTGTGTGTGCATCAGTGGATTGAAAGTTGTTATACAGTGAGAAAAATTCTAGGATAACTGCTCCCAACATTAGACAACTGGAATAAGAATGTGCTACATAATAAAGTAAGTGTTGCCATTTTCTACAATCACTCACAGAGGTTTTTGATTCACTGCAGTTTCTGTATTACTGAGAAAAATGGCAGTTAATTACCTCCAACACCTATGCAGGAACAGCTGGGGAAAGAAAAGGACCATGAAATTAGCACTCTGTGACTGAGTTAAATATACCACTAAGCTCAACAGAATCAACTCTCATAAGTCAAACTTGGGTTATAAAGAATTAATTTCTTTTTTATGCCAAAACGCCTTTGTTTTGATCCATAAATCCCTTAATGCACCCTGACTTTTATTGATTTTGTTCCTAAAAAGGGTCCACTGCTAAAAGCTAAACTGCAAGTAGGTCTTTCCAACAGAGTTTTATGAATAAACCAGAACACATAATAACCACTTATTTCTATGATTATAGAAATGGTTTTACATTGTATTCTAGTAACATGATGGAAGAGTATGCTTATTTTTTAACCCCCTCTCGTGGGGGAACGTTCAGTTTTTGAGAAGTTAAAAAAATATTTCAAAATAGTAGTGTACAGAAAAAATGATCTTCGGTTTAAAATAATTGTATTGTGTGTTAAATCTTAAACAACTGTGAAGTACCAAAACAGAATGCGGGTTATAAATTACTTAATATAGCTTCCTACATTTATAGGAAATGCTGCTATAGAATCAGCAACTTTACTGCCAAGCTATGTAGTCATGTAGTTCTCCATTTGCTCATTTCACAGATGTTTATGGATCATATACCATGTACATGACAACATGATAGGTGCTGTGGATGCAGAGCTGTGATAAAGACTGACATGAATGATGTGCCTGCATAAATTTTAAATTTCCTTCCAGAGACTATTTCCAGTCACTGTCATCATCTGAGTTTTCCAGTAAACTGGTTAAAATTGGAGAATAAGGCACACACGTGTATGTGTACTAAGTCACTTCAGTCGTGTCCGACTCTGTGTGACCCTATGGACTGTAGCCTGCCAGGCTCCTCTGTCCATGGGATTCTCCAGGCAAGACTACTGGAATGGGTTGTCATGCCCTCATCCAGGGGTTGTTCTCAACCCTGGGATCGAACCCCTGTCTCTCATGTCTCCTGCATTGGCAGGAAGGTTCTTTACCACTAGCGCCATCTGGAAGCCAGGCACACATCCCTAAATGCAGGAAGGCGCAGCAAACATCTAGAATTATTTCTGTTATCCTCTATGTGTAACAAAATGACAGACTGTGCTTCTCTGGTAGCTCAGATGGTTAAAAAAAAACACAAATCTGCCTGTAGTGCAGGAGACCAGTATTCAATCTGTGGGTTGGGAAGATCCCCTGGAAAAGGAAATGGCAATCCACTCCAATATTCTTGCCTGGAAAATCCTATGGACAGAGGAGCCTGGCAGGCTATAGTTCACAGGGTCAGAAGAGCAGAACACAATTTAGTGATGAAACGACCATAAGAAGCTTAAACAGAGTATATTTTGTTAAAGAATCACTGAAATAACATACTATTTGAAAGCATTTTAATCAAGCCATTCCTGTGTGTGTGTATGGAAAACTTTAGTAAACCTACCAAGTTCTGCAACCATCATCACAATTCTGGTTAGAACAGTCCCATTGCCCCATTCAGATCCCTGTGCAATTTACAGTTAACTTCTGTCCTTACCCACAGCCCCAGGCAACTACTAACCCACTTTCTGTCTTTCTGACTTTTCTAGACATTTTGTATAAATGGGATAATACAATATGTGGTCTTTTTGTGTCTGGTCAATCCAGTCTTTTAAAACATAGCTATTTTAAGTACTTACTAAATTAGATTATTTAACGATTCACTTATGTGACATAACTTTGGGAGCTCTCATTAGGCATAATTGGAAGGCTTAAGACTTCAAGTTTACACGTTAAGTAACAAAATGGTCTAAGATGATTTTTTGTTTGGATGACCAATTCATAGAAACTAGAGATAAACACAGTTGTTGCTGTGTATATTTATTTATAAAGTGATTTAGTGTCTCAGCAATTTGCTTAGTGATGACCAGGGAGTTATATACTTTACAACCAAATCCATTGTTGAATGTAGTCCCAGAATCTCATTAGATGACATATTTGAGTATAATTTGAGAAGGAAAATCTGAAAATTTTGATTTATCTTTCATGAAATTTAGTACATGTTTTACATATCATTAACATGCTCATGGATATATTTCATTCCAATTCAATATAGCTTTATTGAGCACCTATCACATGTTAAGCACAATATTTTGGGCTAGAGATACAGATTAATAAGATGGCCAGAGGGGGGAAAAAAAGTGAATAGGTAAAAAGATGCAGTTGCATATAGTTTTTAATTAGTGCCTTTATTTTACTCTAGTTTTATTTTTTTGAGTACACACTAATGAAAGCAAGTAGAAGCAAAGACTTTTCTCCCTATAATTTTTCTTGCATAAAAGCAATAGAAACAGGAGGATTTTTATTGGCAAAGTGCTGATATTAGGGATATTTTTAATACTCCAGTCTAAATAGACAAGTTAGTAACCACAAATCCAGGGTGAAAGTGGCCTGATTAATAAAGGTATAGGTTTTAAAGAGATCCAGTAAAGTGTAGTAAAGACAGCCTGAAGAGTAGCAAGTGAGACCAACAAAAGTAGATGGTTTTTAACCATGTAAAAGCACCTGGAGTAACAGATAATTTGGCCTTGGACTACAGAATGAAGCAGGGCAAAGGCAAATAGAATTTTGCCAAGAGAACGCTTTGGTCATAGCAAACACCCTCTTCCAACAACATGAGAAGATTCTACACATGGACATCACCAGATGGTCAAAACTGAAATCAGACTGATTATATTCTTTGCAGCCAAAGATGGAGAAGCTCTATACAGTCAGCAAAAACAAGACTGGGAGCTGACCGTGGCTCAGATCATGAACTCCTTATTGCCAAAATCAGACTTAAAATGAAGAAAGTGGGGAAAACAAGTAGACCATTCAGGTATGACTTAAATCCCTTACGATTATACAGTGGAAGTGACAAATAGATTCAAGGGATTAGATCTGAAAGACAGAGTGCCTGAAGAACTATGGACAGATGTTCGTGACTTTGTACAGAAGGCAGGGATCAAGATCATCCCCAAGAAAAAGAAGTGCAAAAAAGCAAGATGACTGAGGAGGCCTTACAAATAGCTGTGAAAAGAAGAGAGCCAAAAAGCAAAGGAGAAAAGGAAAGAAATACCCATTTGAATGCAGAGTTCCAAGGAAGAGTAAGGAGAGATAAGAAAGCCTTCCTCGGTGATCAGAGCAAAGAAACAGAGGAAAACAATAGAATGGGAAAGACAAGAGATCTCTTCAAGAAAATTAGAGATACCAAGGGAACATTTCATGAAAAGATGGGCACAATAAAGGACAGAAATAGTATGGACTTAACAGAAGCAGAAGATATTAAGAGGTGGCAAGAACGCACAGAAGAACTATACAAACAAGATCTTCATGACGCTGATATTCACGATGGTATGATCACTCACCTAGAGCCAGACATCCTGGAATGTGAAGTCAAGTGGGTTTAGAAAGCATCACTATGGACAAAGCTAGTGGAGGTGATGAATTCCAGTTGAGCTATTTCAAATCCTAAAAGATGATGCTGTGAAAGTGCTGCACTCAATATGCCAGCAAATTTGGAAAACTCAGCAGTGGCCACAGGACTGGAAAAGGTCAGTTTTCATTCCAATCCCAAAGAAAGCCAATGCCAAAGAATGCTCAAACTACTGCACAATTGCACTCATCTCACATGCTAGAAATATAATGTTCAAAATTCTCCAAGCCAGGCTTCAACAGTATGTGAACCATGAACTTTCAGATGTCCAAGCTGGATTTTAAAAAGGCAAACAAACCAGAGTTCAAATTGCTAACATCTGCTGGATTATTTAAAAAGCAAGAGAGTTCCAGAAAAAACATCTATTTCTACTTTATTGTCTATGCCAAAGCCTTTGACTGTTGTCACAGCAAAATGTGGAAAATTCTGAAAGAGATGGGGATACCAGATCACCTGACCTGCCTCTTGAAAAATCTGTATGCAGCTCAGGAAGCAACAGTTAGAACTGGACATGGAACAACAGACTGGTTCCAACTCAGGAAAGGAGTATGTCAAAGCTGTATATTGTCACCCTCCTTATTTAACTTATATGCAGAGTACATCATGAGAAAAGCTGAGCTGGATGAAGCACAAGCTGGAATCAAGATTGTTGGGAGAAATATCAATAACCTCAGATATGCAGATGTCACTACCCTATGGCAGAAAGCAAAGAAGAACTAAAGAGCCGCTTGATGAAAGTGAAAGAGGAGCCTTAAAACTCAAGATTCAGAAAACTAAGATCATATCATCTGGTCCTATCACTTCATGGCAAATACACAGGGAAACANATGTCACTACCCTATGGCAGAAAGCAAAGAAGAACTAAAGAGCCGCTTGATGAAAGTGAAAGAGGAGCCTTAAAACTCAAGATTCAGAAAACTAAGATCATATCATCTGGTCCTATCACTTCATGGCAAATACACAGGGAAACAGGGGAAACAGTGACAGAATATTTTTGGAGCGGGGGGGAGCTCCTAAATCACTGCATATGGTGATTGCAACCACGAAATTAAAATATGCTTACTCCTTGGAAGAAAAGTTATGACAAACCTAAACAGCATATTAAAAAGCAGAGACATTTACTTTGCCAACAAAGGTCTGTCTCTAGTCAAAGCTATGGTTTTTCCAGTAGTCATGTGTGGATGTGAGAGTGGACTATAAAGAAAGCTGAGCACTGAAGAATTGATGCTTTTGAACTGTAGTGTTGGAGAAGATTCTTGAGAGTCCCTTGGACAGCAAGGAGATCCTACCAGTCCATCCTAAAGGAGATCAGTCCTGAATATTCATTGGAAGGACTGATGCTGAAGGTGAAACTCTAATCCTTTGGCCAACTGATGCGACAAACTGACTCATTTGAAAAGACCCTGATGCTGGGAAAGATCGAAGGTGGGAGGAGAAGGGGATGTCAGAGGATGAGATGGTTGGATGGCATCACTGACTCAATGGACATGAGTTTGAGTAAACTCTGGGAGAAGGTGAAGGACAGGGAAGGCTGGTGTGCTTTAGTCTATGAGGTCGCAAAGAGTAGGACATGACTGAGCAACTGAACTGAACTGAAAAGCACTGGATAAGGAAAATCAGCATAAATAAGGAATTAAGGGTCATTAAGATAAGAATTCTAAATTTAAAAGACTGTAAGAGAAAACAAAACAGACTCCAAGCTCTTCACACTGTAAGACAAGTGCAGAGATATTTTTTTCAGTACAATTACTGGTTTTAAGTTAGTTAGATACATTAAATTTGTGAGTTGCACAAATTAATGATTCTAAACATTTCCATAGCAGTGACTAGAGCTAGCCAAACGAAAAGGGAATTACAAACATCATAGTATCATATAATTGTGCCCAAATAACAACAAAAGTGGTTTATGGCAAAAACTATAGGCATGGGTAGGTAAAAACTCTACTACACTACTCAAGAGAGACAGCTTTTGTAATAGGCCAGACTGAGGCTCAGTTTTTTTCTTTAAAAACTCAAAAAAGCCTTCAGCCCCAATTCAATTCTTAGATAACTTCGAATTCAGAGGCATAGTCCCTGGTTCTCCATGTGAGAGGGTATCCTTAGCACTTGTTGCCACTGGCCATTGGTAAAGCCAAGCTAGGTTAGGGCTGACCACTTACTGTGCTTCCCCAGTTCTTATGGATCTTCATACTTTGCCTCTAAACCCTCAGATTCAAGTAGTTCTCATCTAAGCTGAGACACTAAATACCTGTTCTGACTTATCTAGAAGATTTATCCGGTTTGTATGGCCTTTATTTAGAAGGTCAGATTCACTCTGTGTCAATATAAATTTGTTCACAGAAACATATAGCCTCCTCTTTGGAGGAGAGTTCTCTTTGTAGCAGACTATTTCAGGTGAGATTGTTTCATAAAGAAATGGAGTACCTTGCAACTTTGAAGAACCAGGTCAGATGAATCTTCACATTGGTCAGATCATTCATCTTGCCCTTGAACGTGGGATGAAAAAGTGTAGGTCAAGCCTCCTCATTCTCATCTAGAGAAACTGTAAGAAAAAGAATTAGAGAGCCCATAAGGAGAAGAATAAATATGTGATTCAATCATATATTCAATTGTTCATTTATGTAGTCATGAATGGACACATGCAACAAATATTCAACTGAATGTGGATTCCATAAATAAAGTCAAGTTAAATCCTTTATCCCCCAGGGATGGCTGAATTCTCTAAGTTGTTCCTCCAAATAGTGACATGATGCAGCTGAAGATGTACAGAGCACATCCCAGGTTTCTCCTGGAACTGCAGGTATCTGGTAACCTTAAATGTAAAAATAACACTACATCAAAACTTGTCAAGAAACAAAACTCATCTGGATAATAGAGACATTGAAAGTTCCATTTCTCAAGTCTAACCTTAGAGGCTAAGTGCTAATTTGGAGATTTGTGACATCACCCTGAGGCGGGGAGACCCTCATCAGTAGTTCTTCACAGCTTGCCGTTAGGCTGACTTGTGTGGGCTTCATCTCTCAGTGTGCCTGACTCTTTGCAACCCCACGGACTATGACCTACCAGGCTCCCCTGTCCTTGGCATTTTTCAGGCAAGAATACTGGAGTGGGTTGCCATTTCCTTCTCCACTAGGCTGACTGACCCATCATTTTAAAGACACTTTCCATAAGCTTTAATCCATATATAATATGCTTTATGGAAAAGTATTTTTTGCAAAATATTTTCTAGCCTCCTTCCCAAAGATGTGGAAATATAAAATCTTCCTCAGTCATTCACAACTCATTCATGACATATTAGCCACTGCTGAAGAGCAGGGAGGCTTTGCCTCATTTTTCCTTAATATTTTCTCATTCTTTCACAATAATTCAGAAATAAATACATACTTATGGAATGTTGGAAAGTTGGGCAGAGGTCATTTCCCAAAGAGTTATTTGGGTGGTGTCTTTGTTTACTAATCTATAAACAGTGGATTTAAAAATCACTATGTTTTTAAATATTCAGTTCAGTTCAGTTGCTCAGTCATGTCCAACTCATTGTGACCCCATGAACTGCAGCACACCAGGCTTATAAAGATAATATTAACATAGCCATATTACTAAAAATTTTGAAAAGCAGAAAAGGAAAAATATTCTTAAAACATTGCCCCCAAATTGCAGCTACCATTGTTCTGGAGTATTATTGTCCATCTATTTATCTGCATATTTCTAAGTATCTGTAGTGTGCACAAAATTTTTATCCTGTTTTTCTTTTTGTTCCCTAATGTTAATATTAGTTCATAAGCTTTTTTCCACATTGGCATATGATATTTATAATTATAATTTTAATTATTGACTAATATGCAGCTAGGTGATGTGTTATAACTTAGCCATTTGATTTTCAGACACTTTCATGTTATCAAATTTTGGCAATTATAAATAACGCTTTTCTAACCATCTCAGTTATTTCTCTTTGACAGGTAACCACAGATAGGATTGCCAAATATTAGAAATGGTTGTATACATTATGAAATTGGCTTCTGAAAATTATGTCTCTTTTTAACACAATGAACAATATGTGAAAGTATGAACTTTACTGATGTTGGTTATCATTTATATGTTTTTTAAATAAACAGGTATAAAATGGTTGTCCAATGATATCATTATTCATATTTCTCTAATAACTAGATGATATTTTCCCTAATTTTTTCTTTATTATTTTTCCCATTTTATGAATAGGCTAAAACTTTCCCTTGTTTGTCAACATGATGCAATATAATTGACTATTTTTAAAATTTCAGCTAAGTTATTTGATGGTTGTATGTTGTGTGACAATAATTAAGACTTTCTGAATTAGACTTCAAAATAAGCAACCAAGTTATTAGACTCTAGCTTAAAGGAACTGTAGTCAACATACAGTCCTGTGAATTCAGAGAGGCCTCTTTTCCAAATCTGAAATGCTAAACACATCTAAAAAAGTATCCAGTCTAAATGAGCAGTTGGAAAAGCAATCAGCCTTTCACAATGGAACAAGCAACAAACATGTGCAACACCCTAGCATTTCTCCTCTAATTTATAGCCGTCTTGGAAAGGAGCTTAACAAGATGGCATAGAGCTTCAAGGGCAGTTGCAGTCAATTTATTGTCTGAGTTGTTAAAGATGTTAATTAGATTAGGAATTTGCTGAGGCCCTTTTATTCTGTGCAGAAAGAAGAGTGTTTCTCATGTTTCTCTTTGAAACTTAGTTTTGTGGCATAAAAACACAGGAAAGAAGAAATCCTACACTCAAGGAAATTGTAGGGTCCCATTGAATTCCATAATATTGTAAAAATTCCAATAATAACAGTTACAAAAGAGCCAAGAAAGTACCAGACCTGTTTTTAAAAATAATATACTCCAATGATGCGTGCATTGTTTGATGTATAGAAGACAAGAAGTGAACAGATCAAGGATGGTATATCTAGGAAGTCTGGGCTCAAGGAATAAAAATCATATTGCGTAGCAAATCCAAGTATGCAGTGAGACAAAGAAAAGAATTTCTGGAAAAACAGCATGCAGGGCTTTTTATTCCAGAGCAATAAACATCACTCTGTACGTCATTTTAATGCCCTAGACAAATGTTTTAATACTGAGCTCTTGCAAAGGCAGTGAAGAGGTTATTAGATACTTTGCTTTTGACACAATTCCTCTGCAACAGTCCATTCCAGAAATGTGTTTTGTCTTAAACAAAAGAAAACATGAAACAGTCCAATAAATTACTTTCTCACCTCAAAAAAATGACATACGTAGAAAACTCTCTCAGAAATGTAACTAGGAAGGTTAAAAAAGAAGAGTGCTAGGTTTAGGTAAAAAGTGAAATATCAGGATAATCATTTAGCAGAGTTCAGTAAAGATTAATTTATAAAAATTGTCACAATCCTTAGTTCAAGGCAATTTTCATAAAATTATTTTAGGTAAAGTGTGAAACAAATATACATATATAAATTTCACAATAGCACTTAAAGAACAAACACGTACAGCAATAACAAAGTTAAATATTTTAAGCATGTAAAATCTAGGCAAGCCCATTCTTAGGAAAAGAGCTTGTTGCAAGCCCCAAGGAATCTAACAAGGTTGGCTATTTACTCAAAAGTGACAGTGCTTCGAACAAAATACTTTAATTCTAACTATAACTGTAACTATTTTTGAGAAGAGTATTTAGATTTAGCAAACAAGCTTTTTGGCCAGTCCATGAGATACATTTTGGTCATTACCACATGTCCTAGAAATCCCACTCCTGGACACATACTCAGAGAAAATCATAATTCAAAAGAGATACACGCACCCCAATGTTCATTATAGCACTATTTACAATAGCCAGGACGTGGAAGCAAGCTCAAAGTCCATCAACAGAGGCATGGATAAAGATAATGTGGGACACATATAACAATGGAATAGTACCCAGCCATCAAAAGAAACAAAATAGTGCCATTTGTATAAATGTGGATGGTCCTAGAGACTGTCATACAGAGTGAAGTAGGTCAGAGAAACAAACATTGTATATTAATGCATACATGTGGAATCTACAAAACGGTAGAGACGAACTTATTTGCAAAGCAGAAATAGAGACACAGACATAGAGAACAAATGTATGGACACCGAGGCAGGGGAAGTAGGGGAAGAGGGAGAGGATAAATTGGGAGATTGGGATTGACATATATACACTACTATGTATAAAACAGATAACCAATGAGAACCTACTGGATAGCACAGGGAACTCTACTCAGTGTTCTGTGGTTCCCTAAATGGGAATAAAATCCAAAACAGAGGGCATATATATATAAATATAGCTGCTTCACCTTGCTGTACAGAAGAAACTAACACCACATTGTAAAGCAACTATACTTCAGTTAAAAAAATTTTTTTTTAAGTTTAGAGTGCACCACTTGTACTGTATATCTTGGATTTTCCATCCTCCACTCCTACTTTTGCTACCTCCCTGGCAGATCATGGAAAGCACCTAGGGTAAAGCTGAGAATCAAGCAGCTTTCAAAGTGGTCCTAAGCATGGAAGAGCCTAAAGCTGATTTAAACTATGGATCTCTCACGTCGATGTATGGCAAAGCCAATAGAGTATTGTAAAGTAAAATAAAGTATAAAAAATTAAAAATTAAAAAAAAATTAAACTGTGGATCTCAAGTATTTAGAACTAATTTAAATAGCTCCAAAATGGCACGTATGGAGAGGATTACTTCTTAATGAAGCTAAGCTATTTTTNATGGGATCACACAGAGTCAGACACGACTGAAGTGACTTAGCAGCAGCAGCAGCAGCAGCAGCAGCAGCATGGCATACAGAATAAATCCAATTTTGCTTTTCTATTCCAGCAACACTTATTTTATTTTATATATTTTTTGAGTTTATTTTTTGTGTGTGCTCTTTATTTTTTATTTAGTTTTTTTTTCACTTTACCAATACTGTATTGGTTTTGCTATACATTGACATGAAACCACCACAGGTGTACATCAGTTCCCAGTCCTGAACCCCCCTCCCACCACCCTCCCCATATCATCTCTCTGGGTCATCCCAGTATACCAGCCTCAAGCATCCTGTATACTGTATCGAACCTAGAATGGCGATTCACTTCTTACATGATAGTGTACATGTTTCAATGCCACTCTCCCAAATCATCCCACCCTCTCCCTTTCCCACAAAGTCAAAAAGTCTGTTCTAGACATCTGTGTCTCTTATGCTGGCNGCATCCTGTATACTGTATCGAACCTAGAATGGCGATTCACTTCTTACATGATAGTGTACATGTTTCAATGCCACTCTCCCAAATCATCCCACCCTCTCCCTTTCCCACAAAGTCAAAAAGTCTGTTCTAGACATCTGTGTCTCTTATGCTGGCTCACATACAGGGTTGTCATTACCATCTTTCTAAATTCCATATATATGTGTTAGTATACTGTATTGGTGTTTTTCTTTCTGGCTTACTTCACTCTGTATAATCGGCTCCAGTTTCATCCATCTCATTAGAACTGATTCAAATGTATTCTTTTTAATGGCTCCATTGTGTATATGTACCACAGATTTCTTATCCATTCATCTGCTGATGGACATCTAGGTTGCTTCCATGTCCTGGTTATTATAAACAGTGCTGTGATGAACGTTGGGGTACACGTGTCTCTTTCAAAACTGGAAATAGAACAGCAACACTTATTTTAACCTTTTTTTATTTTTCCTGGTTATTTGTATTGCTACCTATAGCATATTCTAAACTTACATATGTAAATCTAACAAAACACTATCATTTCTTCAAATAAAAGATGAAACAAACAAATGGAAAGATATTTTATGTTCCTGAATTAGAATTAATACTGTTGAAATGTGCATACTACTTAAAATGATTTAGGATTCAATTCAATCCCTATAAAATATTCCAATGGCACTTTTCACAGAAAAAAATTCTAAAATTTGTAGGGAAATACAAAAAAGCTCAAACAGCCAAAGCAACTTTGAGAAAGAAGAAAAAAGCTGAAAAGAATCACACTTCCTGATTTCAAACTATCTTACAAAGCTATAGTAATCAAAATGGTATGGTGTTGTGATAAAAGAAGACACACAGATCAATGCAACATAATAGAGTCCAGAATTAAACCCATGTATATACTGTCAACAAGAGCACTAAAAATACACAACAGGAAAAAACCTTTTCAATACATAGTGTTGAGAAAACTGGACATTCGCATGCAAAAAAACTTTAATTGGACCCTAATCATATGCTACACATTCAAATGGTCTTAGTATGTATTAGAGTCCTAGAAGAATACTCAAAAAACTCTCCTTGACACTGGCCTTAACAATGATTTTTTAGATATGACACCAAATGTAAAGGCAACAAAAACAATAATAAAAAATGGGATTACATCAAACTAAAAATAATAAAGGAAATAGTCAATGAAAACACAACCTATGAAATGGGAGAAAATATTTGCAAACCATGTATCTGATCAAGGATTAATTTCCAAAATACGTGAGGAACACATACAACTCAACAGCAAAAAAGGAAGGAAGGAAAAGAAGAGAGAAGAGAGGGAGACAGGGAAGGGAAAGTGGGGGGAAGGGAAAGGGAGGGAAGGGAAGGAAAAAGAGCCTTGTTAAAGAGTAGGCAAAGGATCTGAAAAGACATTATTCCAAAAAAGACATACAAATGGCCCACAGGTATATGAAAAAATGCTCAGTGCCCCTAATTAGTAGAGAAATGTACACCAAAGTCACATGAGATATCTCTTCACACCTCTTAGGATGGCTGTTATAAAAAGGCAAGAAATACAAGTGTTGGTGAGGATGTGGAAAAAGGGAACCCTTGTATACTACTGGTGGAAATATAAATTGGTATAAGCACTGGGGGAAATAGTACAAAAGTTCCCACCCAAATTAAAAACAGAATTAGCAAATGATGCAGGGATTCTACTTCATGGTATATGTCCTAAGGAAACGATATCACTATCTTAAAGCAATATCTGCACTCCCATGTTCATGCATCATTATTGACAATAGTTAAGCATTGGAAACTACTTGCTCCTTTGTACAACTCAATTTCAAAACCTAAATAAATTAGCATTTTTCAGAAATAGAAGAAGTAGAGAATATATTTGGAGAAGGCAATGGCAACCCACTCCAGTACTCTTGCCTGGAAAATCCCATGGATGGAGGGGCCTGGTAGGCTACAGTCCATGGGGTCGCGAAGAGTCAGACACGACTGAGTGACTTCACTTTCACTTTTCACTTTCCTGCATTGGAGAAGGAAATGGCAACCTGCTCCAGTGTTCTTGCCTGGAGAATCCCCGGGATGGGGGAGCCTGGTGGGCTACTGTCTATGGGGTTGCACAGAGTTGGACAAGACTGATGCAAATTAGCAGCAGCAGCAGCAGAGAATATATTTTAAAAATCTGTCCACGTAAAAAACCAGTCATGTGGTTTCACAGGACAGTTCTATAAAACATTAAAAGATCAAATAATCTAATGCTACCAAACAATTTAAGAGTACAAGAAATACTTTCAAATTAATTTCATGAAGTATTATAGTCATCAAAACCTGATAATGAAAAAAGAAATCTATCCCAATATCACTTATGCATATCAATGCAGAAAATCTTAAATGTTAATCTACAGAGTCTAACAGCACATCAAAAGATAGTACATCTGATGTATGGCAAAATACATCACTTACAATATTGCAAAGCAATTATCTTTCAATTAAAAATAAATTAAAATGTTAAAAAAAATCTCCCACTATAATTGTGGATTTCTATATTTGTATTTCTTTTTTCAAATTTTACTTTGTTTTGATGTTATGATATTATGTGACTAAAATTAATACTTGCTATATCTTCATGACTTAAAAAAAAGAGACAGTATATCACAGCCAAATAGTTCAAAAGTGGCTCAGTAGGAAAAGCATTAATAAAATTAATATGATATCTATATATGAAGAAATTAATATATTTCTTTATTCATTCATCTGTTGATGGACATTTTTGATGTATCTGAAAAACATTACTTTATTTAGATTTCAACCTGAGCTGTACAAAGCAATCTCTTAAGATGTGTTTAAATTAAATCTTTTGATGATTATGTCTCCTGTGTGATTGCTAATTTTGTGTATTGGTTTTTCATCTTTTTGTTTCTATTTGGTTTTGTTAATGGTTTTCCCATTTTGTTATTTTTCTGCCTCTATTGGCTTAGAGTGCCTCATTCAAGGCTATGGTTTTTCCAGTAGTCATGTATAGATGTGAGAATTGGACTGTGAAGAAGGCTGAGTGCCAAAGAATTGATGCTTTTGAACTGTGGTGTTGGAGAAGACTCTTGAGAGTCTCTTGGACTACAAGGAGATCCAACCAGTCCATTCTGAAGATCAGCCCTGGGATTTCTTTGGAGGGAATGATACTAAAGTTGAAACTCCAGGACTGTGGCCACCTCATGGGAAGAGTTGACTCATTGGAAAAGACTCTGATGCTGGGAGGGATTGGGGGCAGGAGGAGAAGGGGACGACAGAGGATGAGATGGCTGGATGGCATCACGGACTCGATGGACGTGAGTCTGAGTGAACTCTGGGAGTTGGTGATGGACAAGGAGGCCTGGCGTGCTGCGATTCATGGGGTCGCAAAGAGTCGGACACGACTGAGTGAACTGAACTGAACTGAACCCATTAATGAGAATACATCTTATTCTCACAAATTTGAAAAAGTAGAAATAACACAAAGAGCTTTTTCTGACTATAGAACAATGTAAAATAAGGAATATCACTTGCCATCCAGTTCTACATAGAATGTCATTGGCTGCTGCACTCTCTGATCTACAGTACACCCTGAAAGGAATTCAGGGCAAACGACAGACTGAGTCACTCTGTGGTTTGGAAAAACAGGCCCTTAGATAGTTATACTTTAGGAAGAATTGTAATGGGTTCAGTATGTGTATTTATCTGGAGAAGGAAATGGCAACCCATTCCAGTATTCTTGGTGTATTTATCAGAATCATCGTACTGACTTTGGGACTTAGGTCTTCAATAACACTTTTTCTGCATTCCATCTACCTTTGAAGGAGTGACATGTTAAAATCCTCCTTTGTTAAGTTATCTATCTCTCTAAATATCATCTGTTGTTTTTGCTTTAAAAAATTTGTTCAGTCAGTTCAGTTCAGTCACTCAGTCGTGTCCGACTTTGCGACCCCGTGAATTGCAACATGCCAGGCCTCCCTGTCCATCACCAACTTTCGGAGTTCACTCAAATTCACATCCATCAAATCAGTGATGCCATCCAGCCATCTCATCCTCTGTTGTCCCCTTCTCCTCCTGCCCTCAATCCCTCCCAGCATCAGAGTTTATGTGTATCTCTCTCTTCCTCTCTCTCTCTCTCTCTCTCTCTCTCTCTCTCTCTCTCTCTCTCTCACACACACACACACACACACATATATATGTTAGGTATATAAGTATACCAATATACTTCCTCTTTATTTTGAATTATGGCCAAGCATTAAAAAATTGTCCTTTGCATTTTTAATTCTATTTTCTCATCTACACAATCAGTTATTAATTTCATGAGCTCTACTTTATTTCATTTAAAATTGCGTAGTGTATTACTTTCCTCTCAGTTTCTTTCTAATTGCTCTTTATGTGTGTCTCTCACATAAGCATAGTATCAAATGCTGATTTTTGGACAGTATAAAACCTCTTGTCTCTTAATAGATTTGCCAGTCTGCATGTATTTATCCACATGATTGATATTCTGGACTACATTCTGTCATATTCTATGTCATATTTGAATGTACATGTCTTGATACACACAGTTGTTTATCATGCAGTCTATTTTAGCTACTTCTGCTTCCTCTCTTTTTCTTACTTCCTCTTACCCTCCTTTCTCTTTCCCCTTCTTTTCCTTCTCCTTCCCTTCCTCCTCTTCTTCTTTCTAATACCCTCCTCCGCAAAGCAGAAGAGAGAACTCATCATGAGTTCAGGTCTCAAAATAGGATTTCTAATTTAAAAAAATCAACAATTCTGTACTGTAATAGAGCATATCCGTAGGTGGTGCATAGACCACCAGACACGGCTGCTCTTACCGTGGTCACTGAAATCTTGCTATTGAGTAAGCCTGTGTGTCCCTTGGTGTTGCACTAGTCTTAGATCTGGTCAATTAAAGGACTGCTTATTTAATTCCCTGAACATATTCCTGCAGTATCAGGAAGGCACCACTTTGGAATTTAGGAAGCATGATTGATCTGTGGCTCACCTCTCCAGGCTCCTTAAAACATTTCAAATGACCAGTCCTTTGTACTCCCAACTGCCTCTTTCAGCCTGAGGAAGCGCAGTATGCAGGGAAGTAGTTAGAATGACTTTTACAAAGGACTCCGGGGGCTATTGCTGAGAGGGAAGGGAGGTGAACATGAAAGCAACAAAACCCAAACAGTGATTTGTTACCATTTCAAAATGCCGCTGGATTTGCCATCACGGGGGCAGTGCAGTTCCATAGGCAAACACAAGCTTCTTTAAGAACAATCTTTGTGTCTGAACAGAAAACATTTTGTCTTTTCAGGCAGGAAACCTAAGGCAAGGCTTACCCAGAGACATATTTTCCATCATGTGGCCGGGACAATAAACATGGGGCTTTTGATCTGGGTGGCAATAGTGACAGAGCCAGAGTTCCAAAAGGAGAAAAATGGGAAACAAAGCTGCCAGAGGTGAGTGCGTGTCCTCAGGTTATTTTTTCACATCTAGAGTTCACCAAGCAAAGCCAGAGAGATTTCAAATAAACATGTCTAAAGGAGTCATAAAAATCCTAACCAGTGTGATAGTTTAAATCCCAACGTCAAAACACAGAAATGCATGGCCTATATCACATGAAACTTCTTTGGCCCCAGGTTTATAAATTAAACTTCTTTCAAACTCTTATTTTTACAAGCATAAATTTATAAATACCCTTCCTCCCTACTACCATCTTCCTATTATAAATAACAGCAAAAGTATCCTCTGGTTCTGCAGGTGAAATAATTTTGTAATTAAAACGGAGATAAAAAGTGTGTTAAAAGTGAACCTTCTAAATTTTCATTAGGACACAACTGCATGCCATTGTCACTGTATAAGTGTTCTTTTTATTTTAAACTGTTATCCTAGAAACCATTGAAATTCATTATTTTACATGTTCCTCCATTTACAAATCAAAATGCCAAAGAGAAGCTCAGTTTATTTCAGCTCTGTTGGAAGAGATTGCTGTTATTAGGAAATGTGAGTGGGCTGAAGTGGGACTCCCTGTGGAGTTACTTGGCAGAGTGGAGTTCCTGGCTCAACCTGATATTAAAAGTGAGTCATCAGTTTACCCACACAGCAGGGTCTTCACTTTGTACTTTTTAGTCTGAGCAACTCAGCAGCGGGTCCAAGGATTCAAAGTTAATTCCTATAATTAATAATCAAGTGAAAGAAACTCATCTCATTTATTTTGAAAAAATTATTCATAAATTCCTTACTTACTGACAAATAATAACTCAAATAAAATCTCTATCAAGAAATTCAGTTTGTATATTCAGTGTGATTTATGTATTATAAAGGCCAAAGGCATCTCTGTCCACATAAAAGTGATTTTCCCCCCCTTTATGTCCATTAAGAGACATTTGAAGGGCAAAAGTTTCAGGCACCTCTATCCTGTGTTTTAGAAGAAAAATTCAGTAATTGCTGTGTACTCATAAAAAGATACAAAATTAGAGCTATTATAATATTCTAGCTTTAATAAAAGAATGCAAAAATGATTTAAGATTAATTCTTCATCGTAAGAACTAATAGATAAGTACAATTTAATTTTTCTCTCATTTCATGTAATAAGAAATGCAAGGTTTTATTCTTAATCTAAACTCAGTAAATTTCTAGTATATTTTTCAAGGCAGCCTCATGTTATTGGTGAAAGGACATGAATATATTCTGCTCCTAAGTAGACAGTATCTGTTCAAGATGAAATGAAGTACATTATTTAATAACTATTAGTTTGACAATTCTGTTAGAGGTTGGTGTAACATATAAGTGGCTGGTAGAATAAGCAAAATTGAGCACTTACAGTTCTGTTCTTACATCATGTATACCTACAACCCTCACATCCATTCATCTATATATTTAATACCTGTTTTCCTAGAATTAGCAAAATCCTTAAATGAGACCTCATCTACATCTCCAGCCTTGGCTCTCACTATCTGTATGATGAACTCCAGTTACAGAAAGAATTTAATCCTGAGCAAGCATTCTTCTATTTTGCTTCTTTGCATACACTGATTTATCTTCAGAAATACTTTCTCCCTCTTTTCTAATTGTTACACTGAAAATATCCTCTTTTCAAATCTTAAGTACCTACTAATTTGTTATAGTAGTCTTTTCTATGCCATGAACATTTACTGAGCATGGCCCTGCCCATCAGAACAAGACCCAGTTTCCCCCACAGTCTCTCCAATCAGGAAGTTTCCATAGGCCTCTTAACCTTATTCATCACAGGGCAGACAGAATGGAAACTGCAATCATAGAGAACTGACCAAACTTATCACATGGATCACAGCCTTATCTTATTCAATGAAACTATAAGCCATGTCCTGTAGGGCCACCCAAGATGGATGCGTCATGGTGGAGAGTTCTGATAAAACGTGGTCCATTTGAGAAGGGAATGGCAAACCACTTCAGTATTCTTGCCTTCTGAACCCCATGAACTGTATGAAAAGGCAAAAAGATATGACACTGAAAGATGAATCCCCAGGTCAGTAGGTGCCTGATATGCTACCAGAGAAGAGTGGAGAAATAACTCCAGAAAGAATGAAGAGACAGAGCCCAAATGAAAACAAGCCCAGTTGTGGATGTGACTGGGATGGAAGTAAAGTCCAATACTGTAAAGAACAACATGGCATAGGAACCTGGAATGTTAGGTCGATGAATCAAGGATAATTGGAAGTGGTCAAACAGGAGATGGCAAGAGTGAACATCAATATGTTAGGGATTAGTGAACTAAAAACGATTGTATAGAGCTTCTGTACACAGTCCACTTTAATTTAACTTAGATGACAATTATATCTACTACTGTGGACAATAATCCCTTAGAAGAAATGGAGTAACCCTCACAGTCAACAAGAGTCTGAAATGCAGTACTTGGATGCAATCTCAANAGTCCACTTTAATTTAACTTAGATGACAATTATATCTACTACTGTGGACAATAATCCCTTAGAAGAAATGGAGTAACCCTCACAGTCAACAAGAGTCTGAAATGCAGTACTTGGATGCAATCTCAAAAATGAGAGAATGATCTCTGTTCATTTCCAAGGCAAACCATTCAATATCATGGTAATCTAAGTCTATGCCCCAACCACTAATGCTGAAGAAGCTGAAGTTGAATGGTTCTATGCTGACCTACAAGACATTCTAGAACTAACATCAAAAAAAGATATAATTTTTTTCAGAGGGGACTGGAATGTAAAAGTAGGAAGTCAAGAGTTACCTGAAGTAAATGGCAAGTTTGGCTTTGGGACTACAAAATGAAGCAGAGCAAAGACTGACAAGAGAACACACTGGTCATAGGACACACCCTCTCCCAAAAAACAAGATCTGACTCTACACATGGACATCACCAGATGGTCAATACTGAAATCAGATTGATTATATTCTTTGCAGCTAAAGATGGAGAAACTCTATACAGTCAGCAAAAAAAAGAAAAAAAAAAAAAGACTGGGAGCTGAGTGTGGCTCAGATCATGAACTCATTGCCAAATTCAGACTTAAATTGAAGAAAGTGGGAAAAATCACTAGATCATTCATGTATGACCTAAATCAAATCCCTTATGATTATACAGTGGAAGTGAGAAATAGATTCAAGGGATTATATCTGATAGACTGCCTGAAGAACTATGGATGGAGCTTCATGAAACTGTACAGGAGGAAGGGATCAAGATCATCCCCAAGAAAAGAAATGGAGAAAGGCAAAATGGTTGTCTGAGGAGGTCTTACAAATACCTGAGAAAAGAAGAGAAGCTAAAGGTAAAGGAAAAAAGGAAAGATATACCCATTTGAATGCAGAGTTCCAAAGAATAGCAAGGAGAGAAAAGAAAGACTTTCTCAGTGATCAATGCAAAGAAAGAGAAGAAAACATTGGGATTGGGAGCTCGTGTACACCTGTGGTGGATTCATGTCGATGTATGGCAAAGCCAANCTACCAGGCTCCTCTGTCCATTGGATTTTCCAGGCAAGAGTACTGGAGTGGGTTACCATTGCCTTCTCTAATACACACACTACAACATGTAAAATCAATAACCAACAAAGACCCACTGTGTAGTACATGGAACTCTATTCAGTATTCTGTAACACCATATGGGAAAAGAGTCTGAAAAAGAGTGAATGTATGTATGTGTAAATTGAACCACTATGCTGTACACCTGAAACAAATACAATATTGTAAATCAACTATACTTTAATAACATTACAAAAAAAAAAAGGATCCTCATAGTCTTAAATAAATTAGATTTTGTTGCAATTAATTTTAAATTATTTATTGTGATCCCTAAATTCAATCCCTTAAAATGTGCTGTGGAGTGGCCTAATTGTATATCCTGCTTTCTGGTTTCTATTTCCATTCCATTGCTCCCATTTCAAAGTATCTACTTAGAGCTCTGTCTCTATTCTCAGCACCACACATACATTTCTCATATTCATACATATATTTCAGCTACTTGCTACCTGTTCTAATTATGAAAGAAAACATGTACAACTCTTATCCTACTAGTTTCATTTACTATGCCCTAAAACCTTGTCTCCCTACCCACTAGCAATCCCACACACCCTCATTTATAAAATTAAATATCACTCCTGTGTCACCTCCTCCATGAATCAAAGGAGAATGTTTGGAATTTTTCACTTTAGGCAAAATGGCTTGGTTTCTGTGTTAGAGTTGAAAATTTTCACACTTGCCCTAATTTTACATATCAGCAGACCCTGATGCTAACTAACAATGATAACAATAATATAATTACTAATGATAAATTAGCTTTGGATTGAATTTGCAAAATTTCTTGAAAATAGCTATGGGAATAAGCAATTTGAATTTAATGATAGCTCTGTGGTCATGCTGTGATGGAATTTGTTCCCACTTATTTTTTGGAACTATCTAGACACACAGGTAAAAAATAAATCATATGAATAAAAACATCCTTGTATTATCAAAAATATTGATCAATAAATAAATAAATTCAATCTTAAACAGGAAAAAGTAATTTCCAAACATTTTAAGTCTAGTTTTTTCCTGCTACAGGCCAATATTTTAATATTCTTTTAATTGCTTACAAGTTTCAAAGATACAACTGATATTCGGCTTACTTTGTTATGTATGTTCTTAACACAATCAATTAATAATAAACTGAAAGTCAAAATTCTAATTCATTTAAATTATTCTTATCATATTAAAAAAATTATTATGTCAGACTGGGTTATTTGAAGTGTAAGACAGAATTTCAAATTGAAGGTCGTCTGTGTTAAGTATACTATTATTTTTAAGTGATTTCATACGCAAATTAGAACAGATGACATTTATTTTGAGAAGCTGACAATTCCAAATCAGCTAAGTGAAAGACAGAAATATTCTCATCTATTTGAGAATAACTAGAAATTCTTAATGGTGGTGAATTTAGTTGTGTCCTACTCTTGTGATCCATGGACCATAGCACACCGGGGTCCTCTGTCCATGGCATTTTCCAGGCAAGAATCCTGGAGTGGTTTGCCATTTCCTGCTTCAGGGGATCTTCCCAACCCAGAGGGATTGGACCCGGGTCTCAGAGAAGGCAATGGCAACCCACTCCAGGGTTCTTGCCTGGAGAATCCCAGGGACGGCGGAACCTGGTGGGCTGCTGACTATGGGGTCACACAGAGTCGGACACGACTGAAGCGATTTAGCAGCAGCAGCAGCAGCAGCTGCTCCTGGACTGCAGGCAGATTTTTGACCGATTGGGCTACCAGGGAAACTTCTGAATATTTCTGGTGTTTTCTGATCTAAACATACTCTTACCCCTAAAAGAAAGCTGTGTGAGCTTAGGTGTGATTTGCTATTGTTTTGAGTCAGGAATGTGCGGCTTCCAAAATCCCCAAGTGAAAGTAAAAAGTGAGTGTCACTCAGTAGTGTCCAACTCTTTGCGACCCCATGGAATATATCCTGCTAGGCTCCTCTGTCTATGGAATTCTCCAGGCAAGAATGCTGTAGTGGGTAGCTATTCTATTCTCCAGGGCATCTTCCCAACCCAGGGATAGAACCCAGGCTTTCTGCATTGCAGGCAGATTCTTTACCATCTGAGTCACCAGGGAAGCCTTTTTTTTTTTTTCAGTCTACAGATATTGATGTATAATGTACACTGACTGGTATGCACCCTAGTTTATGTAGGGTCAGCATCCAACATACTGGATTCAATAGCACAGAATCAAAAGAAAGCACCAGTATTCCCTGCTCTTCATCTTAAAGTTGATGAAAATTTAGAATACCTCTCAAATTCTGGCTACATTATATAGTATATATTATCAAAGTAAAGGCTAAATGATGGCTTAAAACTCAGAATATGCTAATGAAACCACAAACAACTAGCTGTGTGAGAGTGCACAGATAATGTCCAATTGATCTTTGGAATCTAAAGTATCCATGAAATGTTGGACTTCATGCCAAGAAGTGGTATATTGCCATTATAGAGACACTAAAGCAGAAATAGAAATCTTTGCTCTGGGAGGTGAGTAGGGGAAATGTATATCATCTCAAAACCCACTCTGCTTCAAGGAATGCCATAATCATTCCCACATGCAAGGTACATGCGTGCAAATTAAAAATGCTAAAGCACGAAAGGGCTCTGGGTGAAGAAGTCCCAAGTGCTAGGTGGTTCCAGCAGAAGAGCTGAGAACCTGGAGATTCTGGGTGCTCTTTCAATTCTCTCTCAGAACAATTAAAAGTTTAAGTATCTACTTTCCCCTCACTCTCTCCAAAAAAAAAAAAAAAAAGTTTTACTACCAAGGTTCCAATTGCTATCAGATGCTAGTAATTGCTATGATAAATGTATTACAAGATAAACCCTTTCATTCATTTAAAAAATTTTAAAACTAAATGTTTATTCATCATAATTTTATTCATATATCACATTTTATCATAATTTTAGCTTATTCTATATGCCATGCCACTCAAGCTGACTGTTTTAACCCTGCTTTCTCTATGCTGTTCTTAGATGACCTGCTGGCAGAGGTAATGAGGGGAAATCCATTAGCTGCCTGTGTGGAAGATGTCTGCTGCTTTGTTTGTATTAGGTAGGTGCAAAAGTAATTGTGGTTTTGCATTTGTTGAACTTTGCTGTTCGATATTGGAATACTTAATTAAATGTGGTTATGTTATACCTTATTTTAATGTGCATTTGTCACTTTATGTTTTTTTGCTAATGCATTATTACTTGCTGTTTATTTGATATTTATTTTAGACTATAGAAATGATGTTAGATAAAAAGCAAATTTGAGCGATTTTTAAATTAGAGTTCTAAATGGGTCATGGAGCAGCAGAGACAACTTACAACATCAACAACACATTTGGCTCATGAACCGTTAAAGAACATACAGTGCAGTGGTGATTCACAAAGTTTTACAAAGGAGCCTTTAAGATGAGGAGCACAGTGGCCAGTCCTCGGAAGTTGACGACAGCCAACTGAAATGATCGTTGAAGCTGATCCTCTTACAGCTATATGAGAAGGTGTTGAAGAACTCAACATCTACAATTTTATAGTTGTTCAGAATGTGAAGCAAATTGGAAAGGTAATAAAGCTTGATAAGTGGGTGCTTCATAAGCTGACTGCAAATCAAAAACATCGTTATTTTGAAGTGTCTTCTCTTATTATATGCAACAAAAAGGAATCATTTCTTGATTGGATTGTGACATGTGACCAAAAAAAATACATTTTTATCCAACAGTCAGAGACGACCAGCTCAGTGGTTGCACCAAGAAGAAGCTCCAAAGCACTTTCCAAAGTCAAACTTGTACCAGAAAAGGTTATGGTCACTATTTGGTGGTCTACTGTCCATTTGATCCACTACAGCTTTCTGAATCCTGGCAAAACCATTACATCTGAGAAACAAATCAATGAGATGCACTGAAAACTGTAAAGCAAATAAATGAGATGCAGTGAAAACTGTAAAGCCTATAGCCGGAATTGGTCAACAGAAAGAACCTAATTTTTCTCCAGGACAAGGCCCGACTGCACATCACACAACCGATGCTTCAAAAGTTAAAAAAAAAAAAACAAACTGAGCTATGAAGTTTTGCCTCATCTGCCATATTCACCTGACCTCTCTTGAACCAACTACCACTTCAAGCATCTCGATAACTTGCAGGAAAAAAGCTTCTACAACCAGCAGGAGACAGAAATGCTTTCCAAGAGTTCATCGAATCCCGAGGGATGGACTTTTATGCTGCAGGAAGAAACAAACATTTATCATTGGTAAAACTGCATTGACTGTAATAGTTTGTATTTTGATTAATGAAGATGTTTTTGCACCTAGGTATAATGATTTGAAATTCAGAGTCCAAAACTGCAATTACTTTTGTCCCAACCTAGTAAGATGCCTACCCTCACCTGACTGACTTCTTGACAGGGAAATATTAAAACTCACTGTTTTAATGCAGTTAAAATACATTTTGAGATAATTTTGACTTGGAATGTTTATATGCTTCAGTTTTTTTTTTAACACTTAAGGTGAGCATATTAGAAGTGTAAATATATCTGTGCAGTTATATGAGGAAACAAAGTGTAACTTCTGATAAAACAGCAGCAAAAGTAGGTTCAAAATAGAAGCATGATGTCTACATATTTTCTAACATTGTCTTTTAGATGAAGTCACACAAATATAAACTTCACATTCTACTGCAAGTTTTATGGTTAATTTTGATATGATTTGTGGTTAAAGCACAACGATTTTTGGATCTTGGCTTCCCTCTCATATTTTTATAAAGAGAAGCATTACCTTAAATACTATAACAGATTTCCAATTTGTTGTTCTGAAAGATCATTCCTACTACCACTGGCTATACTCATTATTTGTCTTTTTCAGAAATACCTTCCTGTCAATAATATATAAAAAATAAAATAAAACAAAAGGCAAAGAAAATAATCCAATTCAATATGATGGAAGTTTAATAGCCCTGTGAAGTCCTGACACTGACATTAGAATAGAGTTTTACTGCTATGTAAACATAAACCCAATTTAAGAAAAGTGTTTCTGGTTAGCAGGATGTGTGTTATTTAAGCTGGTGGCTAGAGGGAGCCCTTTTTTCTCAGAAGCAATTATCGAAAGGAGAAATTGAGCTCTACACTTAAAAAAATTGAACTGACTTTAAAACATCACAGCAACATTACTGAAGTACAATGCATAGCTGGCATTTGATTTAAAATGTGTGTTCCTGTTTTTGTTTTCCTTTTGCATAAGAAGAATGGATAAAAGCGAATCAAGCCAAGTTTAATGTTGGGTGAGGAGCCAAGTTCTGATGCAGCCAATAGCTCAGATTTATTGTTTAGAAGTTGCTAGTCAGTTTATGTGAGCCTGAAGACCTGGCTATGAAAAGCACATAGTTTCATTTTGCAGAAAGGGGGAAGGGGAAGGAGATGAGCCATTCCATTTAGAAGGACAAGGGATCTCCTTGCATGGCTGGAGAATATATGTATTTTTAGGGGGACTTGCCAGGCAAATCCTGCCTCTGGCTGGAGAGGCAGCACCTCAGAGCGGGGGTCACCTGCCACCCTCTCCCTTCCTGGCTTTCCCTCCAGGGCTGTGTGGGAAAGTCTAAGGCACATGTGAAAGAGAAACAGTTACAAAAAGGGATGAGGAGGGAAAAAAGCTTATCCTCTCACCAATTAGTTTGCTTACTTTTGCCTTTTCTGTCTCAGACCACCGGGTGCCTGGAATTAATATATGGACGGCCAAATCCACTTCAACTCAGCCACAGTTCTGGCAAACTGAGCTTCTGCTGTGTGGTTTGGTGCGTCTTTGGCCTCCTCTGTCTGCTGGTCAGGTAGTTAGTTCTCTCTAACCATGAAATTTGTGGGCTAGATTCCTAAGCCTTCTCCTTACTCTTTCCATAGCATAGAAATTGGCCCATTAATATTTATTTAAAAATCAGAATCCTGAGTGTTGGGGGAAAAAATTCATGGAGCTTAAGATCCCCTCCCTCTGAATATATATGCTTGGCAGACTGATTTCTTGGGACCTTTGCCAGACGACAGTTTGACTTAATTAATTATAAAAAGCCATTGGTGTCATCGAGCCCATCCCTGGTATGAACTTTTAACTGTGAGTCTAGAGGCCCTGACCACACACTAGGCCTTCTCTAAACCTGAGGTAGGCTCCAAGGGTGTGGTCTGTACTTTGCAGTCTCCAGTGTCCGGGTTAGAAAAACAGGCGGCAGCTTTCTTAGAACATTACAGTCATTTTAAAATTTACTCTTGCCTAACGTGAAAGGCAAATATTTTATTATTTTTTTATGCTGCACATTTCAAATATTAACCAAGACACTAACATGTAGAAAAGGTACAGTTTATTTGTAGCGAAAGGAGAGTAAGTTTAATCTCAGCTTCTAATTTTTATTCAGGGATCTCAAAGTACCACCAGTAGTAATGTAATGAAGCATCTCACTGATTTTCACTATGTGGCTCTTGGATAATTGGAACCCATGAAGGTGTTCCAGGTGGTCTGGGACAAGCCCAGAACGCAAGTTATACACACTCAACAACGTATTTTTATAAATGTATTTTCCACTGTAGATCTGAGTCTGTGCTGGAGAGCATGAAAATGAATGTTTAAAAAAACTCTAACCACAATAATGATTACAGAGCCAAGCAAAAACACCACAAAATGGTACTGGGAGCTTTGGGATATCAAAGAAAGTAATACACTTGAGTAGGTGGTCCACAGGGCCTTATGCCCTGCCGAAGTGGTCTGTGGAAACTGGTGCAGAGTGGCGCAACTGCTATAATCTCCCTAAAGTCTCTTGCAGGTGACTGTTTATCTCAGAGAAAGAGCCACATTTTTTCCAGCATGGGGAGTTTTTCTATACTTTTACTACATGCTTTTATGATAGATTAAGAATTCTGTGCACATGATACTCAAAATTTATCTCAAAAGTCTTCTAAACTTAGAATGCAGAAGTAAAGTGTTTTGAGTGAGGGGATCCACAGGTATATGTAGACTTCAATATAATTTGCAACCCTATATTCATCATGTATATAGTCATATTAATTTTGAAATTAATTTTGCAAGGTATCTTGGTGCATTATGGTAGTGTTGAACATAGAGTAGCTATTGTTTTATAGCAGATATTTTTGAAGGATTGGCATTCTATCAGATCAAAGGCAAGTTTGTATCAAGTACTCCATATCTGGATAGATGTAGAGTTGGGGAGGGGAGGGGTAGAGAAACATGTGTGGGATACCTACTATTTTATAAACACAATGTTAGTAGCTTTACAAGAATCTCATTCATATCTCTTAATATTCTTTAGAATAGGCATTATTATTTTCATTAAATAGATTTAGAAACAGAAGCTCAGAGAGTTTCTCACAGATAATGATCTGTCAAAAATCACACATCTGTAGAGGTACAGGGCAAACCTGGAACCCTACTATAACATAATCAAAGGTATTTCCATTACATTTTTTTTTAACCTGCCCTCCTAAGCTTTTTCAGGGATTCTGAGTTGACACTTATCTATAATATTATTATACAAACAGTAGAGACTATGCTCTAACCACCGATACTGTATAGAATTTGATTGTCAGACTTATTTCTAGTCCTCTCTCTCTCTATTAAAATTCATGGAGCACACATGCAACTGAAAGTCTGATCCACAAGACATCTTTTACTTCACTGGTAATGACCTGTGTAATAGATTCAGGGTTAATTTGTCATTTGAGGTTCCATGAGTTTTGGGAGTTGGTTAGAAGAGGGGGTCCTCTCTGGGTCTCTTGTCCCCTGCAATTCTTGCTAACTGTGCCAAGAATGCAATGCTCTAGCCACTCTTTATGTGAGTCACATCTCAGGGTTGTGTAATGCGATTGAGAGATAAAACCTTGAAAGATGAAGCAGTGTCTCTCCATGAAACAAAAGACAGCCTTTCCTACTGCTTCCTATAAAAGTGGATTCCTAAAACTTAGAATTTCTCATCAAAATTAAAATTCACTGCATATGAGCATCCATCTAGACCATATACTACTGTCCTCAGGGGATCTGGAGGAAGAGCACCTGTGGGAGGAAGAACTGTGTTTCCAATGAGATTCCAGTCCTGAGGCTTCCCTGGCAGTCCAGGGGTTACGACTCCACACATTCAATACAAGGGGTGAGGGTTCAATCCCTGGTTGGGGAAATAAGATTCCATATGCTGGTGATACTGACATAAGGAAAAAACGAAAACAGAGAGAGATTCTACTCCTAATCCCTGGGACTGTGACTATGATGAGATACCATACTGAATATATTACCTCACACACACACACACACACACACACACACACACAGAGGAATTTGGTGAGATAATTAAGGTTACTAAATAGTTGACTTTAAAATAGGATGATTATATTGAATTATCAGTGTGGGTGCAATGTATTTCTATCAGTCCTTACAAGCAGAGGCAGAAGAGGTGATCATAAAGATACAATAAATAGAAAATCAAAGAGATTCAGAGAGAAATATCTGCTGTGCCATTATTCAGCTTGAAAATGGGGGGTCCCACAAGCCAATGAATACAAGTCACCTCGGGAAACTGAGAGAAGCCCTGGGTAACTGCTAGCAAAGAAACAGGGGTCTCAGTCCTAGAATCACATGGATTTGAATTGAATTCTGACATCAAGCACCTAAATGTGCCTGTGATCAGATTCTCCCTCCCCCATAACTTCCACAGACATTTTGATTGTGGTCTTGTGAGACCTTAAGCAGACTGCCTGCCAGTAAGGCTGAATTTTGCCCTACGCAACTATGAGGCAATGTGTGAGTATTGTTTTAAGCTGCTGAGTTTGCAGTGATTTAAATAAAAGCCAAGACTCATCAGTGTTTAGAATTAGTAGATATTAGTGATAATGCCCCTGTTGAACTGAGAGACTACAAGGCATAATGAAGAGTATCAGAGTGAAGAAGACCTGGGTTCCAATCGCTTCTCCAACACTTAATAGTTGTGTGATCTTAGAGGATTTAACTGATCTCTCTGAGCTTTTTTTTTTAATTAACTGATATTATAAATTAAGTATGAACACTAAATAAAACTATAAATACACAATGTTTTCTCAGTATCTGACAGATTGTAAGGTATCCCCTCCATCGCTTCTTGTACCTTGTCCATATACCTCCAAGATGATAGTTTAGTGTCCAAGGCATAAAGAATCAGTTAACTTTCTGAACTAAAAATAAGAGATCCCTCAAGAAAATAACTTATTTCTCAAATGGATGATCCAGTGTTTACATTAGCAATTTTTCAGAGAAAATGCATGCACACACACACTCGTGAACACATTGTTCCAATAGCTAACCTGATAAAACCACAAAGACAGACTGCTAGTCTATTCTTAGCTAATTTTCATGGGAAAACTTTAGTGCCACAGTTGCACAGATGATTTTCAGGTATTCTTGTTCTTCTCACTCTCTTTACATCCTTTCAGTGTTCTGCTCACCTACTCTTGTTGCCCATTAGAAGTCACAGCAGGCAGAGGCAGCCTTTCCTCTTGCTCTTTTCAGAACTTCTGTGTTAACTGCAAATATTCCCTCAGAGTTGCCAGACAAAACCCATGACTGTGAGTTGCAGTAGCTTTCGGCTCTTGAGGCCTAAGCAAAATCACTGAGGAGATACCTAGAATAAGCATTCATTAGAAGATACAGAGTACATCCCAGGTGGCTCAGTAGTAAAGAATCTGCCTGCCAATACCGGAGACACAGGAAGTGTGGGTTGGATCCCTGGATCAGAAAGATCCTCTGACGAAGGGAATGGCAACCAGTCCAGTATTCTTGCCTGGAGAATCCCATGGACAGAGCAGCCTGGTGGGCTACAGCCCATGGGGTCACAGAGTGGGACCAAATACAACTGGACAAACAGACACACAGAAGACACTGACCAGATAATGTCTGGCTTTGTCACACCTTCAGTCAACAAAAATTTATACAATAAGAAAGAAGCTTAGAGCTGACAGTATCCATTTTACAGCTGAGGAAACCATAATGCACCAAGACTAACGATACAGTATTAGTGGCCCCAACGAGACCAGAATCAGGTTTTCTAGGTTTCCTAAGCTGTGGTGTTTTCATTCTATCCCATCTCTAAACATATGGACAGACAGTGGCTCTCAGTTTTTATAAACGTTACAGGCAGAGGCATGGGGGATACAGAAATTCTTCAGTGCTCTTGCTACACTCCTATTGCTCTTTTATATATGCCTCTGTTCCTTACCTATCTAAAAGAGTAGTCACAACAAATACAGACATATTCATGGCAATAGACTCTCAATGTTTCTTTTCTCTGCTAGAATCCTGGAATAAATGGCCTGGCAAGTGGTTGTGGGGAAAAAAAAGGAAACAAAGGGACAAAATAAACTTGAAAACTGAGGTCCTTAACAGGTCACAATTTGTAGAACATTGCCCAGAGGCCATCTTGCTTTCCTTTTGTTCCTTGACTAAGGAAAACATTCAAGAATTTTCTTTGAAAAAAAAAACCTGACAAGATTTTTTCTCCATTTGCCCAACCATCCCTAGTGGCAAAGAAACTCTTTAAGAATGTCTTATTTGAAATATCCAGGCACTTGAACAGTATATAACTGAACTTGAATTATTTGGTGCAACTCAATGTGTCATGAAAGGGGTAAAAAAAATATTAGAAATTCTGTTGGTGGAGAACATTTCTGAATGTTGAAATAGCCCAAGATGCAATGCATATTTCTCACATCATTAACTTACAGAAAAACATGCCATTGTCAACTACTTTTCAAATTAAATAGGCTGGATGACTCTAAAAAATGTTTGGTTTGACCCACCCCATGAAACAGTCAGGTTTGTCTCTGAAGTTGTAAATATATGTACATGATATACTAAATCATGCTTGATTTAGTAATCTGCACTGACTGAAAACATTTTTGTATAAATGGAGAACAAGTAGTAAAAAAATATAATAAAAGAAAATAAAAATGAAGAAACCCAAAGCATGGAAAGCTGGTTCTTGCAGTAGTTTTGCAAGTTTGGGAAATTAAGACCTATCAACATCTTTTATTCATTTCTTCTACAAAGTTCTCAACATCTTCATTTGCCTTACCTACATCTGTAACTCATGTTATTTTAAATTCATATTAATATGTATGTTCCCTGAACATTTCAGAGACTAAAAGACTAATAAAATAAAATAGCAACCAAAAATCACCCCCAATCTGCTCAATATCACTTCCCAGAGAGCTTAGACATATGGATAGTCAAGAGAAAAACAATAAAGTCTCAATTTTTAAAACATTTGCCAACTTTCTTGTAACCTCAATGAAAGATTACCCTTGTCAGTGTTCTTGGTAAAACATTACTGTTTTAAGCTGCTAATATTTTTGATTATTCTAACTCAAATCCACATTTTTTAACCGAACTTTTCTGGACATCAATGGAATTTTAAACTATATAAAATTTTCCCATATGATCCTTAGATAATCAATTGTTTTCTAAGTGAGGCTACTTTCATGTCTTACACTTTCCCTCATAGGACATAATTTCCTGTATTTCTGCCACCTTTGTTTCTGTCCTTTAGAACACTTTATTGACATTGATATGTAACTGACTTTATCGGTTAAAGAAAAAGGACTTCAAAAGTTCTCACATTTGACATCTTTCAAAAAGTTACGGGAGGGTAGGGGAGCTACACCCTATGCCTCAACATATTGTATATGTTGCTGGTTGGAGATGACTATGGTGTGGGTGATGATAAAGGAAAGTGCCCACACACATTTTGATGTTTTCTAAGTAGATAAGCTTATCAGAAATATTTCATCAGAGTTAATTCAACAAATGATTATTGTTCACAGAGTGAATGAATTAATAAACAGTAGGGAATATATTCTTTCATGACAGTAATGAATAATTGATTCATAACTTTCTTTATACTACATATTGAGAGCCCTACACTATGTCTGATAATGGAAGAATATATATTACTGTCTTTTCTTTAATTTTCACTAACTTTCTCCTTACTCCATTTTCATAATTTTATATAAATGAAGGATAAATAATTTAATTAAACTGAATTCCATAATTATGTTGGCATGTATTGCCTAATCTTGATTATTCACATATATACAAGTCCCTTATTTTTCTATCATTTCTTATTATAAATCATTATCCAATGTTATTTCATATCATTAGTCGAGGATAGGATAATTAGAGAAAAGAAAATAACATTTATTTTCTGGTTAATAGGAACCAGATATTTGGTACTTTAGTATATAAATTTTTATTTTGAGGAAAATTGCTTTACAATGTTGTGTTGGTTTCTGCCATACAACACATGAATCAGTCATAACTGATTTGAGCCTCTCTCTTGAGCCTCCCTTCTCTCCCCCCATCCACCCCCTAGGCCATCACAGAAGTGATAAAAATTCAAGCATATATTTATCTGACTACAAATTAAGTAATTTTTAAATAAGTAATTCTTCATGGCTTAAGTGAAAGATGTAGAAAGTCTGAAGTAAAATTTCATAGCCAATATGCTCCATCAGTTTATCAAATAAAAACAATATCAGAAACAATTTGATAGAAATGTGACAAATATAACTTAAGAATTAAAGTGCATATCTCAATTTCCCTTTAGTCTATTTTATCATTTTTGATATACAGAAAACAACGTTTAGGAAAGCCAAATAACCCCCCTCTCCCTGACATACACCCACAAAGTTGGGTGTATGGGAGGAGCGATAGAGTGGGCAGAACTGGAAGAGCCAATGTCCTGGAGAGAAGGGAACTTCCAAGAGATGAACAGACTTTCTACTTTCTTTTGTCCTTGGAGGATCTACTGACCCATTGTGCTTGAAAAGATTGCAAATTCTAGAAGAAAATCACTACTAAAATAAAGAGGAAAGCATCAGGCTTTGGGAATCCTACAAGCTGAGAGAAAAAATATATTTTGTGTTTCTCAAGGCAGTCAGTACCTAAGGGATCAAGATCAGAGAAAGAGTCAAAGTATGAGCAGAACAGTCAATGGGAAGACTTCCTCTTAATACTCTAATAGTTAGTCGAAATCCTAGGCTACCCAGGTGAAAGGCTAATAATTAGTTAAACTCATCAGCTACCTGGATGAAAGGCTGAGAAGACTAACAGAAATTTTAAAATTCAGAATGAAGTTTCAAGCAACCCCATAATGTTGGGGAGATTCATGTTGAGGTTTGAGAGAAAACAGCAAAATTTTGTAAAGCAATGATCCTTCAATAAAAAATAAATTAATTAAAAGCCTGAAACAAACAAACAAACAGGAGGTCAATACCCAATAATAAAGTTGACCACTAGACATCCTAAACTCTTAGTTAGGATGCCTAACTTGTGGGGGGTGGAACAGAAGTAGATTACATTTTACAAAGTCTACAAATAAACTCCATTATAACTGGTTAAAAGAGAAAATACTGAACTTTCTTTGAAGAAAGGAATACTGATCCTCACCTTTTATAATGTTTCATACAAAATCAGTTCAGCTCAGTTCAGTCGCTCAGTCATGTCTGACTCTTTGCAACCCCATGGACTGCAGCACGCCAGACCTCCCTGTCCATCAAAAACTCCTGGAGTTCACCAAAACTCATGTCCATTGAGTCAGTGATACCATACAACCATCTCATCCTCCAACATCCCCTTCGCCTCATGCCTTCTATCTCTCTCAGGGTCTTTTCAAATGAGTTAGCTCTTCGCATCAGGTGGCCTAAGTATTGGAGTTTCAGCTTCAACATCAGTCCTTCCAATGAACACCCAGGACTGATCTCCTTTAGGATGGACTGATTGGATCTCTTTGCAGTCCTAGGGACTCTCAAGAGTCTTCTCCAACACCACAGTTCAAAAGCATCAATTCTTCAGCACTCAGCTTTCTTCACAGTCCAACTCTCACATCCATACATGACCACTGGAAAAACCATGGCCTTGACTAGATGGACCTTTGTTGGCAAAGTAATGTCTCTTGCTTTTGAATATGCTATCTAGGTTGGTCATAACTTTCCTTCCAAGGAGTAAGCGTCTTTTAATTTCATGGCTGCAGTCACCATCTGCAGTGATTTTGGAGCCCAAACAAGTAAAGTCTGACACTGTTTCCACTGTTTCCCCATCTATTTCCACAATTAATACTTTTGTAGGTACCCTTAAAATGTATAAGCACAAGCAAACATATTTATGACATGTCCCTACAAATGGGATTCTACTATATACATAAATCTATAACTTGATAATCTACTTACCTCTATTTTGAGGATATCATTTTTGGAGTGGCCTTATTTTTTATTTCAACAGCAGGCATACCTTAAACTGTAACTGAAGCTAAATTTAAGCTACTGAATATATTTATATCAAAATAACATATTACTGAGGGTAATACATGAGCAACTTAAAGTTTTATTTATTTGATCTTACTTTTTCGTATTTGAAAATTGTGATTGGACTTGGAATCATGATGTTAAATCAGATCACTCTGAATTATCTATCCCCAAACTCCCTTCTCCAAATCTAAATTAATGTACTTTTTGTTGTATCTGCATTCTTTTCTTGAAAAATTTCCTGTGGTTGGTTGGATCATATTATTTAAATATCACTAAAATCTGAGAACCAGTTAATGGTTTAGTACAATCAGAAGTGGAGCTCACCAGAACATAGCAGATGGTATAATTGATGAAAGAAGACCCAAGGAAGAACATTTTCAGCTTTTAGAGTGTGGAATAACATTTGAGATCCTATTACTGTATTCTTCACACATAAAAGGAGGTAAAAGAAAATCAGATTAGTACATTAAAGCTTTAGTCAATGTACCAATTGGTGTTCTTAAGTATTCTTCACTTCTATTGTGTGAAGAAATTGCTGCTGCTGCTGCTGCCACTACTAAGTCACTTCAGTCGTGTCTGACTCTATGCGACCCCAAAGACGGCAGCCCACCAGGTTCCCACCAACTGCTAATGGCCAAAAATCTGACAACTACTTACCAATTGGCATAATGGAAATGCTGGGATTCTGAACAGCAATGGAAGAAAAGAACTGTGAAAAGTTTCATGGCCTGAAATTTATCATTCTCATTTGAGAATCTACTCCATTGTTAATTTTTTTTAACATACTAACCTTATAATATCCCTTTTTCCAACACTTGTTTTCTTGTCATTCAGCTAAAAGAAAAGTCACCAGGTTAAATTGAAAAATCAAGAGAAAACGTATTTTCTCATCATATAGATGTCCTCAGAGTGCCCGATTTCATTTAGAGTATTTTTAGTGTATGTAATAATGTACTCTGGACCATTGTTTTAAAAGATAGAACATTCCAGAAATCCCCTGGTAGAGATCATGTTATTAACCAATTGGCGTAATGTATACAAGAGACATGGGATTATTTGTATAAAAACTTACAGTGAAAGAATTTATGGCAGTAATATAAACCCATGAATGTCCTGTTCTGCCAGGGGGAATTCTCTGCAGTAGCTAGATGACTGATGATGTGGCAGAGTGCGATAACAAGTACAGCTGCTTCTATAAAAATGAAATCATAACAAGCTAAAGAATAAATCCTCCATAAGAAATCTCTTAAAGTGACAATCTAGTTTACTTGTTTTCCTCTAATGGGATTCTATCATCTTCTTTTTCCACTCAATGTACAAATCAAGTTTACAGTATTTCTGGCCTTGTGTCTTCAAATGCTGTAAATAAGGTAATTTTATAAATGTGATATCTTAAAGTAAAACATGTTACAAAGTAATAATATAAACTAAAGACAGTTGTACCAGATATGGGGGTCTGTGTTGACTACATGCAAGGAAATCATTTTCAGTCCATGTTTTTTGAGTTTACCCATAAAGTATGATGATTCCACATTTCTTTGGAGATCACAGGATATGACGTTTTGAACTTTTAAATTTATGGGTAAAATTTTTCTTCATGAAACCAAACATCCTATGAACAGAAAATTGGGGAATGTTTACACATATAGGTGAGAATTCTAACTTTTGCTGATATACTTGAGTATTCTTTCTTCATAGACAAACAAAGATCTTAAGTATGCCCTAGAAATGTGAGTTCTAGCATCTGAGTGCCCACAATTAACAATGCAAAATTCACCTCTTCAAATATACTCAACTTAAAGTTGATTTTGGAGAAGGCAATGGCACCCCACTCCAGTATTCTAGCCTAGAAAATCCCATGGATGGAGGAGCCTGGTGGGCTGCAGTCCATGGGGTCGCTAAGAGTCAGACATGACTGAGCAACTTCACTTTCACTTTTCACTTTCATGCATTGGAGAAGGAAATGGCAACCCACTCCAGTGCTCTTGCCTGGAGAATCCCAGGGATGGGGGAGCCTGATGGGCTGCCGTCTTTGGGGTCACACAGAGTCAGACACGACTGAAGTGACTTAGCAGCAGCAGCAAGGTTGATTTACAGGTTAATTCTGAAGGAGACTTAAACAAATATTTTCTTTATAACTGTCAAAATATGCTTGGTTAGAGTGAGAAAGTATTAACTATTAATCTTATCTGACCACTTGGCTAGAGTGGATGAGAATTAAAATGTTACTATTAATTTTATCTGACAACAATTATGATGCAGTAACTACTGAGACTGGGACAAAGCGATGTGATTTGCCTAAGGCAAGGGAAGAAATAGCAAGGGTTCTGGCAGTAGAGGCTGGAGTGTTCAGTAGTGGTGCCAACTTCCCAAATAGAGGATAGAAGTGATCTTTGAAACCTTTATCAGCAACAGATGCTTCAGTGGAATTAATACAAGAATGACTGTACCCATTAATTTATAAAGTCAAAATTTTTCCATCACTTGCATATACTGTATTACTATAAATTATTTTATATTGTACAAAACTTACTCCTTAATTTTCAAAGAGGTTATAGAAAACAAATCACTATATGCTAATCATAACCTTTAATTTTAGAGCATTTCTCAGCATCCTCACTAAATCGAAATGCTATCCTATTCAAAGTAATTGGGTTTTACTATGCCAAATATTAGTTTCACACCTTCATGTATGTGAGGATTTTTTTAAAACCTAGTGTCTATGTAATAAGTAGCATAACAGTATATTCTAGTTGGTCAAGGTCCTACTTTTTAATTGTTATCCTGGCATACTTATTAAGTGTATCTCTTTTACTCATAAATATCTTCAAATAATTAAATCATAGGTTCCTGATATGAATGCATACTTGGATATTTTTAGTTCCTTCATATTTACCTGGCTTCTCATTTCAGAATTTAAGCAACTTACTTTTAAGGCAGAAGTCTTTGTTATATACTGAAAACTCTGAGACCAAGAGTCTTTTAAGCCACAATACCATGTATTAGTTAGTTCACATCAATTAAAACAGGATTGCCGCTGTGGTAAAAAATCTAGCTAAAACTATCATGTTATTTTTTGAGAGAGGTGTCAGGAAAACTTAGATCCAGATATACAAACTAACAAGTTATAAAACACATACACAAACACAATCATGAGAATACGATAACAGCTTTGTCTAACTCAATGAAATTACAAGCAATGTCATGAAGGGCCACCTAAGATGGGTGGGTCATGGTGGAGAGTTCTGACTAAACATGGTCCACTGGAGAAGGGAATAGGAAGCCACGTCAGCATTCTTGCCTGGAGAACCCCATGAACAGTGTGAAAAGGCAAAAGGATATGACTCTGAGAGATGAACTCCCCAGGTCAGTAGGTGCCCATTATACTACTGGAGAAGAGCAGAGAAATAGCTCCAGAAGGATTAAAGAGGCTGAGCCAAAGAGGAAACAATGCCCTGTTGTGGATGTGTCTGGTGATGAAAGTAAAGTCTGATATTGTAAAGAACAATACTGCATAGGAACCTGGAATGTTAGGTCCACGAATCAGGGGAAATTGGAAGTAGTCAAACAGGAGATGGCAAGAATGAACACTGACATTTCAGGAATCAGTGAACTAAAATACAGTGGAATGAGCAATTTTAATTCAGATGACCCATGTATCTACTATTGTGGGCATGAATCCCTTAGAAGAAATGGAGTAGGCATCATAGTCAACAAAGGAGTTTGAAATGCAGTACTTGGATGCAATCTCAAAAACAACAGAATCATCTTGGTTCATTTCCAATGCAAACCATTTGATATAACAATAATTCAAGTCTATGCCCCAATCAATAATGCTGAAGAAGATGAAATTAAATGGTTCTATGAAGACCTACAAGATCTTCTTGAAATAACACTCAAACAAAATGTCCTTTTTATCATAGGGAACTGGAATGCAAAAGTAATAAGTCAAGAGATACCCAGAACAACAGACAAGTTTGGCCTTGGAGTACAAAATGAAGCAGGGCAAAGGCTAACAGAGTTTTGCAAAGAAAACACACTGGTCATTGCAAACACCATCTTCCAATAACACAAGAGACAACTCTACACATGGACATAACCAGATGGCCAACACCGAATTCAGACTGATTATATTCTTTGCAGCCAAAGATGGAGAAGCTCTATATAGTCAGCAAAAACAGTACTGGGAGCTGACTGAGGCTGAGACCATAAGCTCCTTATTTCAACTTTCAGATTTAAATCAAAGAAAGTAGGGAAAACCACCAGGCCATTGTGGTATGACCTAAATCAAATCCCTTATAATTATACAGTAGAAGTCACAAATAGATTCAAGGAATTAGATCTGATAGAGAGTGCCTGAAGAACCATGGACAGAGGTTCATAATATTGTACAGGAGGTAGGTGAGCAAAACCATTCCCAAGAAAAAGAAATGCGAAAAGCAAAATGGTTTTCTGAGGAGACCTTACAAATAGCTGAGAAAAGTCAGCAAAGAAAAGGAGAAAAGGAAAGATATACCTATCTGAGTGCAGAGTCACAAAGAAGAGCAAGGAGAGATAAGAAAGCCTTTTTTCATTTAGAGACTTCACTCTTGGAGCTATGATCAAATAAGAAATGATAATATAAACATGGATGCGGGGGGTCAGTAAGAATGAGAGAGCTCCAGAAAATGGATCCCTAGAGAATAGATATAGGCTGATCATAAAATCCAGATCTCGCTAGTGTGAGCACTAGTGTCCTTATCTACTTTCCTGGCATTTTTTCTTTGTCCCCAACTCCAAACAGAATGTTTCTTATAATGTTTCACATATGTATGTATCAAGACTGTATGAATAGTTTCAAGAAACAAAATTCATACCGCAGCCAAATTCCCTAGAAACCATCAACCTATAAAAGAGCAACTGTTTGCAGCCAAAAGAAAATCCACCTAATTTCAGAATTAACTATTGCACAGTTGTCCATTTTCTCATTGTGCCACAGAGTAAATACTTCATGAAATGGAAACTATAGATTTTTTTTTCTCTTAATACTTAAGAAGACCAATCAAAACCTGGTGAGGGAATACAAATGACTTAAGAGATATATTTTTTAAAAGATGTTTTGGAAGACCACAAAGAGCTAATTAAAATTAAAAAAAAAAGCAGTTAATAAGGCCTCCTGAAACCTCTGAGTAGAAGGCAATGAGTTCTTGCAAACTCATCACCTGAGATTTTAAAAAAAGGCCAAAGTAATTTACCAGGAGCACACTAATAAGGCATGGTAAGATGAGAAAACAGGCATTTCAGTCTCCAAGGCTGCTTTCCAACAGAGCTGTGCTCTCCTGAGAGGACAGGAAAAAGCACCTGATGTTTGTTTTTCCAAACAGCTTTATTACACTTTTATGTACTTTTTTCATAATTGGAACTAAATATATTTTCTACGAAGGACAACTCTGCTTAATATTAACCTTTGGGACATATATTTTTCAACTCTAGGGATAAAGTTAATACAATGTTAAAAATTTTGTGCCAAAGGATCACAGAAATATAAATGCCAAAGTGAATACCCACCCAGCCAAACTGAACATAAGAAGTCGTTGCTTGCCTTCTCTTGGAACAAGAAGTACACTACTGCCTTGACCCAAAGTTCTCCTATTTTATTTGAATTTCTCTAGGTAATTCTGTATTTGATCCATGTTCACAATACTGATAGAAGGACTGGGAAAACAGGGCTTATTAACAGTAGGCCTATAAAAAGTGAAGTTGCTTTTTTTTTTTTTTTGTATTGTAGACTATATTTTCAACAATTATGTAAAAAATATTCTCTTCGATATAACAGTAGACATCTTTTAAAATTACTTTATATTATTATGCTAATATAATTGCTTACATTCTGTTTTTAAGACACAAAACTATAAACAATTGAAATTTTAAATAGAATAATAAAATGGAACCTTAAATCTAAGGAATGTCTGAAATACCATTGGTGCTAGCCAAAGCTTATAAAGCAGCAGAAAGGCTTCAACAGACTGATCTGCAAACAGAGCAATGATTGAAAAGCTATGTGCACTTATCTTTTTTTATCTACTGCCCGGGTCATAGCACTAGGGTCCAGTGGGACAAATATGGCCTGCCTGCCTCATACATTTTTAAATGAAGCATTGTTGGAACACAGTCACATTCAGTTGGTTACATATTGTCCATGCCTGTATCCATCCTTGTAATAGCAGTGTTGAAGAGTCACAACATAGTGTGCTGGTGCATAAAGCTGAACAATTTTGCTATCTGATCCTTTAAAGGAAAAGTTTGTCAACCCCAGCTCTAAAGAAATTGTTCTCAACAAGATAAACCCCAGATCAGCCCCCTGACCGTCCATTGATCAGCTCCTCCCTCCAGTCATGGATGCCATAAATGCCCAGGTCCAGAGAATCTCATAAAATGGCTCAGAATGAAACTAGGAGCCCCTGTGGAGAATTATTGCCATTACCATTAAGAACTTGGTACTGATGTGGGAGAAAGAACAGACACAAGCAAACTAGAGAAAAATATAAAAAGCAGATGAGAGGATAAACAATGGAAGATAGAGTGTGTGTCTGTGTCTGTGTCTGTGTGTGTCTGTGTGCATCTTGGCACTGCAAAATAGATATGATCAAAAGCCATGACACATTCCCGAAAGGGATATTTCAAAATTTTTCTTGTTTTCACTGAAGTGTCATTTACATCAGTAAAGCACATGAATCTCAAGCACTTTACTAGGTTTTTGATGATATATTATTTTACTCTTTGTCATTACTTTAGAGATTAACATGCATCTCGAAATTATTTTTCTTAATTTGTACTTTTTCCAAAGTAAAATAAGGAAATTATATTTCAATGCCTTCCTTTTGTGCTATTATTATCATGTATTTTAATTTCATATATATTTACACCTCAGAAAATATTATTACTGTTTTAAACCAAAAGAGAAAAATCTATTTCCATGTACTCAAGTATTCAACATTTCAGAAAACTTTATTGCCTTTTGCATTACTAAACTTCCATCAGGAAATGGTCCATTTCATTGCTACAAATAATGCTAGTCATTGTCATAATACTCATCTTATCTATCAGACCCCAACATTCAGTGATTTCCCCCTTCCTACCTAATAAGGACCAGATGCCTTAGCCTGACATTCACAGTGCTATAATTCCCAGTTTTATCAACTTTCCTTCCAACTCTATCTTATGTGAGCTCATTGAAATAAAATTATCCTGATCATAAAAAATATATGTACCTGATAGGTTGATGAAGAAGGACTCATGACATGGAACCAAAAAGCATTTTTATTTTTGTTTCCATTAATCTTTGAAATTTTCTTCCATGGTGGTCACCTTGGAAGAAAACCTAGGTAAAGTCCTACCATCCTACAATCGCTTTCACACATCCATAGAGCATAAATTTAAAAATATGACTATCAGGATAATATGCTAATCCACAATCAATCTCAAGGCAAAGCTACAACTTCTTTGCCTCTTCCTTATGACCTGCTAGCTAACTGTAGGCAGCATAAGAGTGGCATGAAGAATATTTAAAGCAGACCGCTTCTCTCACTGGACACTTTCATGGGTTCTACAAAGACTTCTGTTACTGGTTGACCTCATCTGCAAGATTCTTGACCATTTTATTTATGACTGCCCTTAACCCCTTCAAAATTCAGTCTCCGCCTTCAGCTTTCCCTCCAGGTGATGTTATTGGAAAAACTCTGAAATAGATTTTAATTATCCTCTATGTCTGGTCCTTAGGAAGCACTCGGACATTCTTCACCTATACAAACTCTGAAAACACAATTACAACAGAGTAAGCACATTCCTCACACTGCCATCAGGGGACTGGGTGGCCTTCTTTGCCTTCAATTTTCTTGGCAGGCATCAGCAAGTGATGTAATTCACTTCAGGAGACCAAGGAAGCTCTCTTGAGTGTTCTACTAACAATCCTTTCATTGTCTTGACCTGAAGGGAAAATAACCTTCCTTCCACTGTACAAACCTAGAGAATAGCATTCAAACAGTTATATTTAAAATCTTTGCACCAACCTCCCTACTGTTCATTTGTCTTCATGTGTATGAGATTCTTAGAGTGTGTAACAACTTTGGATTAAGTTTTTGTAACCTGTCTTTGAATCGCACTTGACTGTATCTAGTGCCTAATTTAAAACTTCAAACAGTATCTCGTTATACACATTTGGCACTTGCTCATCCAACCCTATCCTTTCTCAGTCTACATTGTATTCATACTTCTATGCTGCAATTTCAGTTCTGACTGCAGCAACAACATTTAGTAAAGAATCTTCCAAAATGTAAAACACCTGAAGTTTACAAATTTCTAATTGCTAAAGAATGTATTTAACTTCTTTTCTAGAAATACCACAGCATGGAAGTGATTTCCATTACAAATGTAAATGGTGTAAATTAGATGGATGCAATCTCTGTTTGAATAAAATTTAGAATATTCATTGCTGCTACTGCTAAGTCGCTTCAGTCGTGTCTGACTCTGTGCGACCCCACAGACGACAGCCCACCAGGCTCCCCTGTCCCTGGGATTCTCCAGGCAAGAACACTGGAGTGGGTTGCCATTTCCTTCTCCAATGCATGAAAGTGAACAGTGAAAGTGAAGTAGCTCAGTCGTGTCCAACTCTTTGCGACATCATGGACGGCAGCCCACCAGGCTCCTCCATCCATGGGATTTTCCAGGCAAGAGTACTGGAGTGGGGTGCCATCCTCTTCTCCGGTATTCATTGCTGCTGCTGCTAAGTCGCTTCAGTCATGTCCGACTCTGTGCGACCCCAGAGATTCTGTCTCTGGGATTCTCCAGGCAAGAACNACAGAGACATTATACTTTTAGCACTTAATGCAGCATTGGCATATAAAAGCGTTCAATACACATTTGCTGAGTGAATGAATAAATCTGAACTAGACTAATAGATGTAATTAAAAACTGCTAAGGTCTACTGAGGAACAAACCAATAAAAGGAGAAAAGGAAAAGTAGAGGTTCCTAGATATGAAAAACTGAGTATTCTCCCTAGGGTTCACAATGAATTAGCACTGTGACAGAGCCAGGGATTGGTGCTGCTGAATGTGCAATGCCAGAGGGCAGAGGAAAGGCCAAAGGCTCCTTGTAAAAGAAGGAAGAGAATAACCACTTATATACCACCTAAGTACATTCTTTTTAAGCTAAGGTTTTCAATGAAAGTATTATCATCTTCTGATAGATAAGGAGACTGATGCTCACAGAGGCAAATAATATGTCCAATAAATAGCAAAGTTGGTATTGGAAGTTGGACCTGCTGATCAGAGTCCACACTTTTTTTTTCCCCTTTGTCTTATTGCTTCTCAAATTTGATAGGTTTGGATGTTTATTTTCACAGTCTAGTTAGCAGGATGCTGGCTTGGAGGATGGGCCTCCCTGAAGTCATGCAAGTTGACATGGAGTGGAGGCATTGAATCAGTAATCAAACGAACAGGCATTCAGACCGGTTTTATATGGCCAGCAAAGAGTTCCTCATGCCAATGACATTCTTGTCTTTGAAAATATCTTCAAAGGAAATAATAAGGTTCAGAGAAGGAAATTCAGAGGAAAAAAAGAGAAGAGTCAAGAAAGGCTCATTTAGATTGATAACTGATGAAACAAATTTATACAAAAATGTCACAGGGCATATTCAACCACTCACAGAAAAACAGGATCCAAAAAAACAAGACCATCTTTAACTGTCATACTCAACAGGGACATTAGTCATCAATCACAGGGCCCTACTCAATTATCAGCACCTCGTCTCCTGCCTCTAAAGACAAAGGTGATAAGAGTCAAGAGGAAATAAAAATACATCCAATTCCCAGTCGAATGAAAATGCTATGGGCCCAAGGCCAAAGAATATTCTTGGCCTGTTGGTGTTCACTACCCTAAATTTAGCCAACTGATGAGCTTTTTAAAGGAGTATCTTATTCAACCTTTTGCAAGCCAGAGATTTACCTCCTAATGCACAGCTTGTNAAAAAAAAAAAACCCACAATAGTCTAATTATAAATGAGTAGAAGTGAATAAACATCCTTCCAAAGAGGAAATACAGATGGCCAACAGGCACATGAAAAGATGCTCAACAGTACTAATCAGCAGAGAAATGCAAACCAAAACCACTATGAGATATCATCTCACACACATCAGAATGATTATCATCCAAAAGACCACAAATAACAAATGTTGGCAAGGATGTGGAGGAAAGAGAATCCTCGTACACCACTGGTGGGAATATAAATTGGTACAGCTATTATGGATGACAGTATGGAGGCTTCCCCAAAAACTATAAATAAAACTACTATATGACCCAGTAATCCCACCCCTGAGCATATATCCAGAAAAGATGGAAACACCAATTCAAAAGGATACATGCACCCCAATGTTCACAGAAGTATTACTTACAATTGCTAAAATATGGAAACAACTTAAGTATCCATCAACAGATGAAAGGATACACACACACATACTGAAATACTACTCAGCCATAAAAAGGAACACAATTCTACCAATTTCAGCAACATGGGTGGACATGGAGAGCATTATACTAAGGAAGTATTTTAGATGGGAAAGACAAAAACAGTGATATCACTCATATGTGTAGAATCTAAAAAATACAACAAAGTAGTTTATAATGAACAAAAGGCAGTCTAGCAGATTTAGAGAACAAATTAGTGGTTACCCGTGTGGGGAAGAGGCAGTGTAGGAGTTGGGTAGTGGGAGGTACAAACTATTGGATATAAAATAGACTCAGAGATATACTGTACAACACAGGGAATACAACCAATATTCTGTAATAACTAAATGAAAAAAGTAACCTTTAAAAACTGTATAAAAATTTTAAATAAAATTTATTTTCCCATTCTACTACCTCATCTCTGAATCCCACTCTACTCCACTGTCATCCCATTTAGAAAATCACTTCCCTACTTTCTGCGATTTCGATGCTAATATTCAACCTGGCATCGTGAAGAAGACATTTTTTATATAAACATAACTTCATAAAGCTTATCTCATAAAGCCTCAAAAGTCAAACATTTTTGGAAATAGTAAGGGTGTGAGAAAAGAACAAAATCCTTGGAGCCTATCAGCAACTTAATGCTAACTCAACCATAAGTTTTTCTTTCTAGGACTGGCCCAACATACACAATCTTTTTCAAACAATTCCTATGAAAAGAATTACTGAGAAGAGATGAAAAAGTTCACTTAACTTTCAAGTATGCAATGTGTTTCTAAGATTACTTCAACAGAATGGAATTGCTTCTATTTTTAAAAAATGGGAAATAATATTTCTAAAATAAGATTAACATATGTGTATATAAATATATTATTCATACGAATTGCATTTTTTTAAAAAACTGAATCTCTTCAGAAAACAGAATCAGGTGAGAACTCAAACTACATTTATTATAGAAAAACAGTATTTTAGGGATATCATTAATTTTTCATAGATGTAGTTTATTAGTTTTCCATAGTTCACACATTAAACAGTGGAATTAAACATATAAGACAGCATTTTTAAAAAGATATCACTGTTTTCTAAATTACTTTGTATATATACTATGATACTAATATTCTAATTAGGGGCTTCCCTGATAGCTCAGTTGGTAAAGAATTTTCCTGCAATGCAGCAGACCCTGGGAATTGTTCATTAACTTTAATAAATATTCCACACAGTGAAAATTTTTAATAGGAGAAACTGTTTTAATACAACTATTATTGTCAAGTTAATATGAAAAAAATATTAAGAGTCAGGAAATGTTTAAAAAAATGAAAGAGTCTAGCTTAAGAAGTATTTAAAATAAAATATGAAATAATTCTGTACATAAAATGAAGTTTAAAATCTTATGAATTTAAAGGAATATTCAATTTTACTTATAATTATATGAACTAAGTCAAATCCCTTATGATTATACAGAGGAAGTGAGAAATAGAATTAAGGGACTATATCTGATAGACAGAGTGTCTGATGAAATATGGATGGAGGTTCATGACACTGTACAGGAGACAGGGATCAAGACCATTGCCAAGAAAAATAAATGCAAAAAAAGCTGTCTGAGGAGGGCTTACAAATAGCTGAGAAAAGAAGAGAAGCAAAAAACAAAGGAGCAAAGGAAAGATGTACCCATTTGAATGCAGAGTTCCAAAGAAGAGTAAGGAGAGGTAAGAAAGTCGTCCTCAGTGATCAGTGCAAAGAAATAGAGGAAAACAACAGAATGGGAAAGACTAGAGATCTCTTCAAGAAAATTAGAGATACCAAGGGAACATTTCATGCAAAGATGGGCTCAATAAAGGACAGAAATGGTATGGACCTAACAGAAGAAGGAGATATTAAGAAGAGGTAGCAAGAATACACAGAACTGTACAAAAAAGATCTTCATGACCCAGATGATCACGAGGGTGTGATCACTCACCTAGAACCAGACATCCTGGAATATGAAGTCAAGTGGGCCTTAGAAAGCATCACTACAAACAAAGCTAGTGGAGGTGATGGTTCCAGTTGAGCTATTTCAAATCTTAAAAGATGATGCTGTGAAAGTGCTGCACTCAATATGCCAGCAAATTTGGAAAACTCAGTTGTGCTTATTTAACTTAAATGCAGAGTACATCATGAGAAACGCCTGGCTGGATGAAGCACAAGCTGGAATCAAGATTGCTGGGAGAAATATCAATAACCTCAGATATGTAGGTGACACCACCCTTATGGCAGAAAGTGAAGAGGAACTAAAAAGCCTCTTGATGAAAGTGAAAGAGGAGAGTGAAAAAGCTGGCTTAAAGCTCAACATTCAGAAAACNTCAAGATTGCTGGGAGAAATATCAATAACCTCAGATATGTAGGTGACACCACCCTTATGGCAGAAAGTGAAGAGGAACTAAAAAGCCTCTTGATGAAAGTGAAAGAGGAGAGTGAAAAAGCTGGCTTAAAGCTCAACATTCAGAAAACTAAGATCATGATATCCAGTCCCATCACTTCATGCCAAATAGACGGAGAAACAGTGGAAACAGTGTCAGACTTTATTTTGGGGGGCTCCAAAATCACTGCAGATGGTGACTGCAGCCATGAAATTAAAAGACGCTTACTCCTTGGAAAGAAAGTTATGACCATCCTAGACAGCATATTCAAAAGCAGAGACATTACTTTGCCCACAAATGTCTGTCTAGTCAAGGCTATGGTTTTTCCATTGGTCATGTATGGATGTGAGAGTTGGACTATAAAGAAAGCTGAGCATCGAAGAACTGATGTTTTTGAACTGCCGTGTTGGAGAAGACTCTTGAGAGTCCCCTGGACTGCAAAGAGATCCAACCAGTCTATCCTAATGGAGATCAGTCCTGAGTGTACCTTGGAAGGACTGATGTTGAAGCTGAAACTCCAATTCTTTGGCCACCTAATGAGAAGGGCTGACTCATTGGAAAAGAGCCTGACTCTGGGAAAGATTGAAGGCAGGAGGAGAAGGGGACTACAGAGGCTGAGATGGTTGTATGGCATCCCTGACTTAATGGACATGAGTTTGGGTAAACTCCGGGAGTTGGTCATGGACAGGGAGGCCTGGTTTGCTGCAGTCCATGGGGTTGCAAAGAGTTGGACACAACTGAGCAACTGAACTGAACTGATACAAATATTATTTTCAAACACAAATTTGAAATGAAATAAGATACCATTTTTCACCTACTGGATTGATAAAATGGATGTAGGAAAATTTATTTCTTAACTCTGGAGAGTAATTTGTTAATGCATGCATGCTCAGCCACTTTAGTCAATTCCAACTCTTTGCAACCATATGGACTGTAGTCTGCCAGGCACCTCTATCCACAGGATTCTTGGGGCAAGAATACTGGAGTGAGTAGCCATTTCCTTCTCCAGGGGATCTTCCTGATCCCTGGATTGAATCCATATCTCCTGCAGCTCCTGCACTGCAGGAGGATTCTTTACTGCTGAGCCACTGGGGAATCCCAATTGGCAATACATATTTAAATTTAAAATATACATGTCCTTGGACTTAAGAGTTCCATAGTCCAAAATCTATGCTGTACATAAACTTATAGAAAAATGCCAAGAATTTATACAAAAATTGTTATGTAAACTGCTTATAATGGGGAAGAAAAGACAATGATAAGAACAAAAACTTAAATAATCATCAATGTTGGACAAATGTTATCCATTTCTAATAACATGATGAGACATCCTATACATGCAGATAGAGGACATCTCCTAGCTATATTTTCAATAAAATCAGTGCTAAATTATATAAATAAAAGAGGTATAGATATCCACATATATAGATGTACATACGAACATGCACATATGCTCAAGCTACTGAGCAGACAATAATGTTCTGCAAGGAAACAGAAGAACATTTCGACCATGGGAAGTAGTATTGTAGATCTAAAAGAAATATATTTTCATTTTGTAACTTTTTATAGTGATGTGCATATATTACATTTTTTATTAGCAATATTAGGTTTACAGAGAAACTGAACAGGAAATTCAGAGTTCTCAAATCCTACTACCTGTACCCACCCTGCCCCAAGTTCCTCCTATTATTAAAAGCTTGTTTTAATGTGGTACATCTATTACAATTGATAAACCACTATTGATACATTATCATTAACTAAAGCCCATAGTTTGCAATTGGGTTCACTTTTCACGTTGTACAGTTCTATGGATTTGACAAATGCATAATGTTGTATAGCCACCATTATAGTATCATACAGAATAGAAACAACTACTGATATTTTTACTGTCTATATAGTTTGGCTTTTCCAAAATGTCATGCAGTTGGAATCATACAGTATATATTAGTAGCATTTTCAGGTTGACTTCCTTCACTTAGTAAGATGTATTTAAGTTTCCTTCATGCCTTTTGGTGGCCTGGTAGCCCATTTATTTTTATTGCTGAGAATTACTCTATCATATGGATGTTTGTTTGTTTATTCATTCAACTTTTGAAGATATTTTGTTTGCTTTGGCAGCAATTATGCATAAAGCTGATAAAAAGAATCATGTGCAATTTTTTATGTGGTCATGAGTTTTCATCTCATTTGGCTGTATTGCACAGTATGCCTATGTTTAGCTTTATAAGAAATTGCCAGGCTGTCTTCCAAAATGGTTCTATAATTTCACCTGAGCAACAAATCAGAACTCCTGTTGTTCCACATTTTTGCCAGAAGTTGATGTTGAATGTGTTTTGGATTTCATCCGTTCTAAAAAACATGTACTGATATCTCAATGTTTTATATGCAATTCCTTAACGATAATGATATTGAACATCTTTTCATATGCCTATTTACCATTTCTTGTAATAAGGGTAACAGTGATGACTTCCAAGCCTTTTATGTATTGGACCAGAAAACTGAATTCCATATATTTTATTCACTAATTAAAGGCTGTGGGTATATAATATTCATAAAGTTAAAGAAGATTGCTCTCTCCCATCTCTTCCTTGCCTTGCTTTCCTTTTTCCTGCTTGCCTTTGTAAAAATTCAGTTCTAAAACCATTAGTGGGACAGTACAAGTCAGGCTCAAAACGACATCCTCATGGAGGGGTGGTCTGATGTGGAGTGTCGTCAGAGTGGGATGAGGGTATATGTTCCAGTTCCAGGACACTGGAAATGGCAAAAAGGCTAGTATGGGAAGTCAGCTTGAATAGGATGATCAAAGTCCACATCAGTAATATTGGAATACATAGAAATCATGAGCCAATGGTAGTTTATAACAAGACCCCAGTATCAATATTTCTGACAATGATGCATCACCTGAATCTAATCATGAGGTCACATCAGAAAGACTCAAACTGAAGAATACTCTACAAAATAGCCTCTAGTCTCCAAAAGTATCAAGGTCATGAAAATCAAGGAAAGACTCTGGAACTATTTGAGACTGAACAAGTTTAGAGACAAAATGCCTAAATGCAACTTATAATGCTGACCTGAATCCTTTCCTATAAAAGACATTATTGGAGAAATTGGTAAAACCTGAGTGGAGTCTGTGGATGCATTCATAGTAATACAATGATGTTAGTTTTTTGTTTTTTGGTGGTTGTGGTTACGTAGGGGTCAGACCTTGTATTTAGTAAATGACCAAGTGTTTGAGTATAGATTGTGTTGACAGCTTACTCTCAAAAGCAGGGGAGGAAAAAACCAGTATTTTGCATTGGCTTGCAACGTTTATCTGCTTATTTCAAAATTTAATAAAAAAGATAATTACAGCAAAGGATGAAAAATACAAAATTAACTGCTCATGACATCTAAATGAACTGTTTCTTCACAACTTAAGTCTAAAATCTTGCATCTATTTTATTGGTTTCAGTGAGCTTGCCTAATTTTTTCACTTTTTAAAATTTATTTTTTATTTTTTTTATTTTATTTTTTTTAATTTATTTATTTGTTTATTTTTAAATTTAACTTTACAATACTCTATTGGGTCCGCCATACATCGACATGAATCCACCACAGGTACACACAAGCTCCCAATCCCGAATCTCCCTCCCACCTCCCACCCCCCAACGTCTCTCTGGATCATCCCCGTACACCAGCCCCAAGCATCCTGCATCCTGTATCAAATAGAGACTGGTGATTCGTTTCTTACATAACAGTATATATGCTTCAGTGCCATTCTCCCAGATCATCCCGCCCTCTCCTACTCCCTCTGAGGCCAAAAGTCCATTGTCTATGTCTGTGTCCTTNCAGACATGACTGAGTGACTTCACTTTCACTTTTCACTTTCATGCATTGGAGAAGAAATGGCAACCCACTCCAGTGTTCGTGCCTGGAGAATCCCAAGGACAGCGGGGCCAGGTGGGATGCCGGATGTGGGGTCCCACAGAGTTGGACACAACTGAAGTGACTTAGTAGCAGGGTATATACCTAGGAGTGGGATTGCTGCGTCATATGGTGGTTTTATTCCTAGTTTTTTAAGGAATTTCCATACTGAGTGAGCTTGTTTTAATTCTTTATTCACTTTCTTTAGAGATATGAAATCAAGTAGATATATGCAATTTAAGACCACTGAAGACATGATGAATGGCTTATAGTTTGTCATATATTTGTGGTTTAGAATTCCTTATCTTATCTATAGCTAGGTATGTAATAACATAGCAACATAATATATATTAAATATATTCTTGCAACTATAGCAAGAGTAAGAAAAATAACCAAGTTATCCTTAATTAGAAAGATACTTTAAAACAAAACCAATTTTTTCTTTCATGTGTTAGTGTTATTGTCTGTCATGTCAGCAGTCATATTTCAGAACACTTATGTAATGATAGGCTCCCATTTTCTAGGCCTTCCAGGTCTAGAAAATCTGTTTCTTAACCAATCAAATCTTATCAAAATGTGACCAGCCAGCCTGCATACTTATAGTATAGTATAGTATTCAAGACATTTATCTTAAATAAATGTAACTATCAAATTAATATTTTAAAAATAAAATATGTACATTTAAAAATTTATCAGTGTATTACCACTTCTCCTTACTGTTAACAAGGATCTGAACAAGAGAATGGGAAAGACTAGAGATCTCTTCAAGAAAGTTAGAGATTGAAGGGAATATTTCATGCAAAGATGGGAACAATTAAGGACAGAAACGGTATGGAATTAACAGAAGCAGAAGATATTAGGAAGAGGTGGTAAGAATACACAGAAGAACTGTACAAAAAAGATCTTCATAACCCAGATAACCACGATGGTGTGATAACTCACCTAGAGCCAGACATCCTGAAGTGTGAAGTCAAGTGGGCCTTAGGAATCATCACTATGAACAAAGCTAGTGGAGGTGATGAAATTCCAGTTGAGCTATTTCAAATCCTTAAAGATGATGCTGTGAAAGTGCTGCACACAATATGCCAGCAAATTTGGAAAACTCAGCAGTGGCCACAGGACTGAAAAAGGTCAGTTTTCATTCCAATCCCAAAGAAAGACAATGCCAAAAAAAAGATCAAACAACTGCACAACTGCATTCATCTCACACAGTAACAAAGTAATGTTCAACAGTATCAACTGTTGAAGCTAAGCTAGGCTTCAACAGTACATGAACCATGAACTTCCAGATGTTCAAGCTGGATCTAGAAAAGACAGAGGAACCAGACATCAAATTGCCAATATCCACTGGATCATCAAAAAAGCACATGAGTTCCAGAAAAACATCTAATTTTGCTTTATTGACTACACCAATGCCTTTGCCTGTATGGATCACAACAAACTTTGGGAAATTCTTAAAGAGATGGGAATACCAGATGACCTGACCTGCCTCCTGAGAAATTTGTATGCAGGTCAAAAAGAAACAGACCGATTCCAAATTTGGAAAGGAGTTTGTCAAGGCTGTATATTGTTACTCTGCTTATTTAATTTATATGCAGATTGCGTCTTGTGAAATGCCAGGCTGTATGAAGCACAAGTCAGAATCAAGATTACCAGGAGAAATATCAATAACCTCAGATATGCAGATGACACCACGCTTATGGCAGAAAGTGAAGAACAACCACAGAGCCTCTTGACGAAGGTGAAAGAGAGTAAAAAAGTTGGCTTAAAGCTCAGCATTCAGAAAACCAAGATCATGGCATCTGGTCCCATCAATTCATGGCAAATAGATGGGAAACATGGGAAACAGTAACAGACTTTATTTGGGGGGGGCTCCAAAATCACTGCAGATGGTGACTGAAGCCATGAAATTAAAAGACGCTTGCTCTTTGGAAGAAACGATATGCCAGACCTAGGCAGCATATTAAAAAGCAGAGACATTACTTTGTCAGCAAAGGTCCATCTAGTCAAATCTTTGGTTTTTCCAGGAGTCATGTATGGATGTGAGAGTTGGACTAAAAAGAAAATTGAGCACCAAAGAATTGATGCTTTAGAACTTTGGTGCCAGAGAAGACTTTTGAGAGTCCCTTGGACTGTAAGAAGATCCAGCCAGTGAATCCTAAAGCAAATCAGTCCTGAATATTCATTGGAAGGACTGATGTTGAAGCTGAAACTCCAATACTTTGGCCACCTTATGAGAAGAACTGACTCATTTGAAAATACGCTTATGTTTGAAAGATTGAGGGCAGGAGGAGAAGGACAAAACAGAGTATGAGATGGTTGGATGGCATCACCAACTTGATGGAGATGAGTTTGAGCAAGGTTTGGGAGTTGGTGATGGATAGGGAAGTCTTGCGTGCTGCAGTCCATGGGTTCACAAATAACTGGACAGGACTGAGCGACTGAGCTGAACTGAGACCCCCTTTACAGGTGTAAAACCTGAGGGCCAGATACACTTAGTGAATAGAAGATGGCCTGTAAATTATACTAAATAACTACCATTGTTGTTTAGTACAATTGTTATAGGGCCAAATGGTATCACACATTTATGCATACACATATTCATTTTTTACTCATTGTGTCAACACATCTTTTTTCAGCACATAATTTAGGTACTGAACTATAGCATACTATTGTTTCTTTATTTGTTTGAAATGTCCTGACCCAGCTTTGAGGCACTGGCTAGAGATCTGTCATCTTGATCACTCATCTTGAACAGCTGATTGAGTCCAAACTCCAACCACCTTCATCGTTGGGTTGTTATAGTCCCAGCTGCCCAAAGGCCAAACACCAGGCTATCTGGGCAGAGCCCTTTTGTTCCAGAGCCACCCAAACTCTTCAAATTGCCAAGTGCACAGGAAGTGTGGGAAATCTGGCTAACCCCCACCCCACTCTCCACATGTAAGCTGCCTCTGCTGCTCCAACTTGCTGGTAACCTGTCCCAGGTGAAGCAGCCTAGAGCTATGACCCTGACTGGCAGTCTTCTCACCACTGGTGCTGATGGTAACAAAGGGTTCTTCATTCCACCTATCCAACTGTCACTCTGTTGTATTGTCTCCTGCATCAAGAGAGTCTTTAGATCCGATAAATCATGGAGATGTGATGCTGTGCAAGATCCAGTCCCTGATCTGAGTGACCTTTCATACTTATTGGGAAGACAGACACATAAGCTACCTCTATAACCCAGGAGATTTTTCCATTCTAAGACATGGCAGAACCACTGTCACAAGTTAGCAGATGACTGGTATGAGAGACAGGGGGAAAATATTCCAGGAAAAGTTTTAAAATATTGCAAAGACTGGGAGATAAATGAAAGCTTCATACAATACTAGAGCATAAAGTGGGTAAATGTAAGAGGTAGGAAGGAAAGGGTTGTGAGGGATGACATTAATTGAACAGGGGTAGACCCAATGCTCGGAGAAGGCAATGGCACCCCACTCCAGTACTCTTGCCTGGAAAAATCCCATGAATGGAGGAGCCTGGTGGGCTGCAATCCATAGGGTCGCCTAAGAGTCGGACTTGACTAAGCGACTTCACTTTCACTTTTCCTTTCATGAATTGGAGGAGGAAATGGTGACCCACTCCATTATTCCTGCTTAGAGAATCCCACGGATGGGGGAGCTTGGTGGGCTACCGTCTATGGGGTTGCACAGAGTGGAACGCCACTGAAGTGACTTAGCAGCAGGAGCAGCAGACTCAATGCTGCATTTAACACCAAGGTAAAGGATTTGGACCTCATTTTGAGGCCAATGGAGAGGTATTAGGCAGGCAGCTGGCCATGATCAGAATAGTATTTTAGATCATTTTGATTTTGGAATAAAAAATGAACCAAGAATTTTAAGGCAGAGTGCAAACTGTACACAAGGGATGCTAGTCAGAACACCAATCATTCTGGCTACAGTAGATGGTGGCATGACTCACAGGAAAGGAAGTAGGATAAGGAAGGATATGAGGTGGTTGGGTGGCATCACCGTCTTGATGGACATGAGTTTGAGCAAGCTCCAGGAGTTGGTGATGGATAGGGAAGCCTGGTGTGCTGCAGTTCATGAGGTCGCAAAGAGTTAGATGTGGTTGAGCAACTGAACTGAACTAAAGGAAAGGTATGGCAAATGGGGGTAGGCTTCACAATACACACACACACAATTTGTTTCCTGATTCAAGGTTTTTAAGGACTTTAAAAAATTTCTAACATGGTTTTAATATACCCTGTTATCTTTTACCAGGTATTGGCTCCAGTTTAGAATTTTATAAAAATTATCTTATTGAAACTCTTCAGCCTAAACAAAACCTTAATCAAAAACATAGTTCCTTCTGACTTTTCCAATGCTAATTTATACAGTAGTAAAAAATGCTGTCTTAAATTAGCTTTAATCTTCATTTATATCATATCATTTAAAATTGAGTTAACTTGTTAAATATAATTGATTACAGATTACGCTTTCCAGCGAATAAATATATCCTCAAAATAAATGAACACAGGGAAAATCAAAGCCCTTGATACAGGCAAATCCTGAACAGTCTACTAGAACTGAAGGAAGAAAAGTTTTTTCTTATCTTATATGTTTTATCTATGATTTGGTTACATCTTTATTTGTGCTCAAGTGAACAAAAATGACTGCATTCCACCTCCAACAACTGGTAGGTAAATATGCAAATCAAGGATCAAGAGCTTAACCAAATAATGTGTTTTTTCCTAAACCTTGGAAATTTACTGGTTACAATTTAAATTTTAGCAGCATGTTTTGCTAATTTCGTTTAAGTAAACATTAGGTTAAGAAATTATGCCAAGGCCAAACACACTACTGGGAATATGACACAACTTTTATAGGCTAAGAGTTACTTTTTGATAAAGTTGAACTTCATCCTGATTTCTTCATCCATTTCTAACAAACCACATTCCCAAATATTACATAGAAAGGAACAATCATACTGTTCCTCACTATCTCCTATCATTCTGAGGTCCTCATATGGCCTTAGAGATAATACTATACATAATCCATCAGATACAGACTATTTGAGCAATTGCAGGCCAGGTCATTAATCAGAATGCAGAATCCATAAATAGAATTGTCTTAATCTGATCCAGTATCCCTTGAGAAATTCAAGATACAAAGTAAGTCACACATAATTACAAAAATCATACTGCATTTTGGGAGGAAGATAAAGTTCTCTCAGTGATAAAACTACATGTTAAAAGAAAAAATCCAGTGCAAGTTTAGCAGTGAAAGTGTACTTGGTCATCGCAAAACCTGCCACCTACCCGTGTTTCCATATAAGATATCAACAATCAGCCTAGGACTATTATTTGATTTGTCTAATTTACTGCTTCAAACTCCAAAAAATCAAAGAACTAGAATAATAGAAGAAAACCATCTTTAAAGTTAGCTATATCGGAGAAGGCAATGGCAACCCACTCCAGTACTCTTGCCTGGAAAATCCCATGGACAGAGGAGCCTGGAAGGCTGCAGTCCATGGGGTCGCTAAGTTGGACATGACTGAGCGACTTCACTTTCTCTTCTCACTTTCACGCATTGGAAAAGGAAATGGCAACCCACTCCAGTGTTCTTGCCTGGAGAATCCCAGGGACGGGGGAGCCTGGTGGGCTGCCGTCTATGGAGTTGCACAGAGTCAGACACGACTGAAGTGACTTAGCAATAGCAATAATACTTTAAGCATGCACCTTCCATTCAGTGAAAATAGAATTTATGCTTAAAAGAGTACTTGACCTGCATTTCTATACCTGAATCAGAAACATAGTTTTATATGCATACATTTAACTGGGTACAGTTTACCCAATTTCATTCAATAAAAACATCTGGTGGAATTGTAGTACAGGAGCACATTCAGTCGGAGAAGGTGACGGCACCCCACTCCAGCACTCTTGCCTGGAAAATCCTATGGATGGAGGAGCCTGGTGGGNCTTCATTTATATCATATCATTTAAAATTGAGTTAACTTGTTAAATATAATTGATTACAGATTACGCTTTCCAGCGAATAAATATATCCTCAAAATAAATGAACACAGGGAAAATCAAAGCCCTTGATACAGGCAAATCCTGAACAGTCTACTAGAACTGAAGGAAGAAAAGTTTTTTCTTATCTTATATGTTTTATCTATGATTTGGTTACATCTTTATTTGTGCTCAAGTGAACAAAAATGACTGCATTCCACCTCCAACAACTGGTAGGTAAATATGCAAATCAAGGATCAAGAGCTTAACCAAATAATGTGTTTTTTCCTAAACCTTGGAAATTTACTGGTTACAATTTAAATTTTAGCAGCATGTTTTGCTAATTTCGTTTAAGTAAACATTAGGTTAAGAAATTATGCCAAGGCCAAACACACTACTGGGAATATGACACAACTTTTATAGGCTAAGAGTTACTTTTTGATAAAGTTGAACTTCATCCTGATTTCTTCATCCATTTCTAACAAACCACATTCCCAAATATTACATAGAAAGGAACAATCATACTGTTCCTCACTATCTCCTATCATTCTGAGGTCCTCATATGGCCTTAGAGATAATACTATACATAATCCATCAGATACAGACTATTTGAGCAATTGCAGGCCAGGTCATTAATCAGAATGCAGAATCCATAAATAGAATTGTCTTAATCTGATCCAGTATCCCTTGAGAAATTCAAGATACAAAGTAAGTCACACATAATTACAAAAATCATACTGCATTTTGGGAGGAAGATAAAGTTCTCTCAGTGATAAAACTACATGTTAAAAGAAAAAATCCAGTGCAAGTTTAGCAGTGAAAGTGTACTTGGTCATCGCAAAACCTGCCACCTACCCGTGTTTCCATATAAGATATCAACAATCAGCCTAGGACTATTATTTGATTTGTCTAATTTACTGCTTCAAACTCCAAAAAATCAAAGAACTAGAATAATAGAAGAAAACCATCTTTAAAGTTAGCTATATCGGAGAAGGCAATGGCAACCCACTCCAGTACTCTTGCCTGGAAAATCCCATGGACAGAGGAGCCTGGAAGGCTGCAGTCCATGGGGTCGCTAAGTTGGACATGACTGAGCGACTTCACTTTCTCTTCTCACTTTCACGCATTGGAAAAGGAAATGGCAACCCACTCCAGTGTTCTTGCCTGGAGAATCCCAGGGACGGGGGAGCCTGGTGGGCTGCCGTCTATGGAGTTGCACAGAGTCAGACACGACTGAAGTGACTTAGCAATAGCAATAATACTTTAAGCATGCACCTTCCATTCAGTGAAAATAGAATTTATGCTTAAAAGAGTACTTGACCTGCATTTCTATACCTGAATCAGAAACATAGTTTTATATGCATACATTTAACTGGGTACAGTTTACCCAATTTCATTCAATAAAAACATCTGGTGGAATTGTAGTACAGGAGCACATTCAGTCGGAGAAGGTGACGGCACCCCACTCCAGCACTCTTGCCTGGAAAATCCTATGGATGGAGGAGCCTGGTGGGCTGCAGTCCATGGGGTCACGAAGAGTCGGACATGACTGAATGACTTCACTTTCACTTTTCATTTTCATGCATTGGAGAAGGAAATGGCAACCCACTCCAGTGTTCTTGCCTGGAGAATCTCAGGGACGGGGGAGCCTGGTGGGATGCCGTCTATGGGGTAGCACAGAGTCGGACACAACTGAAGCGACTTAGCAGCAGCAGCAGCACATTCAGTATACTGACATGGGTATGACCTACGATGTTGTTAGACCCATATGTTTAACCAACTTGTGAACATACTCCAAACTGCACTAAGTATCTCACTCTATTCTCATATTGTTCCCCATACTGTTCTCCATGATTATGTGTTTGATTCCTGAGTTATTTGCCATGTGCTGAGATGAAGAATTAAAGAGAGATATCAGGTACTTGGGGGAGGGGTTGGTTGGAGGCAAGAACTTGAACATGTAGAGCAGGGGACCGCGCAGGACACCCAGTTCAAGATGTTTGGCAGCTATTTGGCTTGACAGCTCTGCAACTCTAATCCCAACACTATCCTGCCTAGCTGGAAAGCAAGTATTATAATTAGGTCAAAGAAACCAAGAAAAACTTGGCCACCTTCAGAAAAAAAGCACCATCAACAACAGTTAGTGTAGCTCCTGGAGTATGTTCCTCTAGGAAAACTACTTCTTCCATTCCTCAGGGCTTCTACTTACACCTCTCCTTGGCCTCTACAGTGAAATGTCAAGAATACAAAGAATTATTTGATTTTGTCCGAGGATAGAGTTTATTTTAAAGATGCTAACCAATTCAAGTGATGGCAGAGTCTAGTTTCTATAATATAAAATTTCAAACAGCCAGTTTCTGTTCTTCCATCCCTTTGATGGGGCCCAAACTAAACATCTCCACATTCATTACAAAAGACCTCTGTAGAGTACCTTATTATGCATCATTTAAAAAGAGCAGAAGAACACAAATCCAGGAATCCTTTGGAATTTCAGACTGTATAAATAGCCCTTCGGTGAATGACAGCTTAAGCTGTGCTATGCAAAAAGCATGGCAGAGACAATAAATTATGTGAACTGAGTTGGTTTTTCCATATTATTCTAACCCTTGAGCATCACAGGGACAATTTCCCTTTGCTATATTTCTATGCTAAAGTCCAAGGGTAATATTTAGAGTGATTTCCCACGAGCTCTTGTGATGATCTGCATTATTAAAAACGATTATTTCCAACCAGCGGCCATATCTGCCAGCAGCTAGGCAGGCAGGAAGCATTGGGTGAGCTCCTGGCTCCAGAAACACTGCTGTAGATCCCCAGACTAAGTGCCAAAGACTTTTTTCACCTGACTGGAGGGTTTGGAAATAGTTTTTCTTTGTGTCTGCAATCCGTTTTAACAAAATAGTTTCTGTGTTTAGTTAAAACTAGGATAATGCAGATGAGGCCTTTGAGAATAGCTGTTTCATCAGCTAAGGATACCTGGCAAATTTAAACAATGTAGGCTTTTTCTCCTTCTTGATTATTTCTCTGGCTAAAATAATATAACTGGTAACACAACTGCCGGTAGACTCTTAGCTTAATTGTGGCATAACAACATGCAACTGAGATTTATACAGATATTTGGGAAATTAATGTAGTTGTCTAAACATCAGTTAATATCAATCAGTGCCTACATCTCTGCTGTGCCTCTAACACTCTTACACACTTTGAACTTGAAGACTTTCCAAAACACTTCTTACCTGAACCTGGTGGTGTTCTCTGAGTATAGCTGGTAGAAAACCTCTGAAAGTTAAGAGAAGTGCAGAGAAATTTTCCTGCAGAAAACCATAGCCTCTGAATAATAATAACACCCTGATGTCAACTGCCCCTTTCCATTCTCTGGCCATTGTTCATCTTTACCTGAAACACAACTCCCTTCACTTTCTTTCATAAGGAATCCAAGCACATTTAGTATATTATTTTTGAATTTTTATGGGACTGTGGCTTGGGTTGGGTAGGTAACATCCCACAGTGCACTGGCATTTCACTTAAAAAAAAAAATGTTTCCCTTCACCAAGTCCTTACTTCCTGCTGCCAACAGCTCTAAGCGATCCTCCCATACAGTCTTCAGAACCATTTTCCTTTCCTTCCCCTCTTTGAATGTTACCTTCTTCTTTTCACCAATCCTGCATATCAGTCTCAATCTAGCTTCTCTCCCACCACAGACTTTTTCAAAGGTCTTCTCGGCAAAGCTCAGCTTTCCCCACGAAGAAATTCTTCCATCAGCTGTTCAGAAAACTCAGTTTCCTTTGTATCATTAGATTAATGACAACAATAATGATCTCAGAAGAAAAGTAAGGAGGAGAGAGCATGTCTCCCATTCTATATCAGAAATCTTCAAAGCAGAAAGAAATCCCACAAACAGAGAGAGGGTAACATACTATGGAATGGGAAAAGAGGCAAGCATCAGGACCAACCGAAGTCAAAAAGTCACTGACGCCACAAACTGGAGAGCAGAACTGGCCCTCAGGGAGACTGGCATTTTTGAGGACCTATGCAGGAAGTATCTTTAAGTTTTCCAATTGCCAACATTTCAGAATGTACATTTTGCTCCCTAAGTTACTACCTTTTCACTCCACATTGATAGAGTCATCCCAATAAGGATTTAGACAGTTAAGGTTCTTCTAGAAAACCCCCTTCTTGTTCAGAAAGTAAATATTTGGCATCTTTGCTATTTGCTAAGTCGCTTCAGTCATATTCAACTCTGTGTGACCCCATAGACGGCCTCCCACTAGGCTCCCCCGTCCCTGGGATTCTCCAGGCAAGAACACTGGAGTGGGTTGCCATTTCCTTCTCCAATGCATGAAACTGAAAAGTGAAAGTGAAGTCGCTCAGGTGAGTCCAACTCTTGGCGACCCCATGGACTGCAGCCTACCAGTCTCCTCCATCCATGGGATTTTCTAGGCAAGAGTACTAGAGTGGGGTGCCATTGGCATCTTTAGTAAAAGCAAATTTCATGTCGACTGAATAGTGCCTAGGCTTATCTGAGAAAAACCTTTAATTAGAGACCAAACTATGTAAGGCTACACACACACACACACACACACACACACACACACACACAAATATACATATATATATTATATATAATATGTATTATAGTTGTAAACTATTACTCTTTAAGTATTTCAATGTACAGTATGATGACAATATTTTTTCCTTCCTTTTCAATATCTCCCTCCTTCTGAATCACTGCCATCCCTTCAATGTACATCATAAATAACATAAATTTCTATTATGTCAATCAGTATTAATTTTTGAGAATTTCATCTCCAAGTTCTGAATATTTATGACTCACCCAGAAACTACTAATAAAGTTCATAACTGATTCATCTCTCACATTTCTCATCCCCAGTAAGGCTAAAAAGTGCCATTCAGAGAGAATGATGCCTGCTAAAAGCATCACTATACCAGAGCATGTGAAAGGATAGCGGATATGGGCTACTGGAACCCTTAGCATTTTCCTTCAAGACGTACATGGAGGGTGGGATGGAAGTGAGAGGCACCAACATTAAACTTTCTGGATGTAGATAGTAAAGGAGAAGAAAGTGCATTAGGCTTGTTTTGCTTAATTACTGCAGGGAGCAAAAGAAGAAAGGAAAGAATGAGAGAAAGTTGGGCAGCCATCAAAGGATGGTTGTTTAAAATTTCCTCCCTTCTCGTTCTGTTTCTACCAGCCAGTGGAAAACTGCCAGCTTTGCCTTCAGTTTAACTCTACTACACTGCCAATAGCATGTAAGTTCCGTTTAGAGAAGTCTCTCTGTGCAGAGCCACTATTATTTCAAAGAAACAAAGAGATGAAGGATAGAGCAGCTAAACGGAGTCAAACAAGAGGAAATGGATGGCAAGAAACAAATAAGTGAAGAACTACATACCGGATTTCAAAAGCAGTAGGTTTACTTGGGCATGCAACTAATAGTTTCAGAAATCTGAATTCAAATGTCCATAGAATTTTGGAGTTATAAGTAATTTCAGAGATTGCAAAATACAACCACTCCCTTTTACTCTTACATAAAGAAACTAGAGTCCACAGAGATGGAAACATTTGTCCAGTCATACATGTAATAATGGTGATTAGTTTGGAACGTAAATTCAGGTCACCTGAAAGAATGGTGGACTTTTGGGAAGAGCTTAGTGCCAGATATAAATATTGTCATATGCTACAGTCAGAGTCATGCGTAATTGTGTACCAGGCATTTATCAGTCAACTGACAGTGTTATTAGGATCACTAATTACTCAAAAACTATCCTTAGATTTTCAATAAAAATAAAAGTAATTTAGAATAGAGTAAGATATCAGTCACTTTGACTCATTTTCATCTGTTTCATATTTTCAAAGTAAAGGACTCCAAAACCATACAAGTCAGCATTCTGATCTCTAAATGATAGATATTAATGATTTAAAAAAATCAAATAGTTTCCATCTCAGACATCTTCATGATTTTATTATTTCTTTTAAAATCTCAAGTTCCAGCAAACTGACATATCACATTTTTTTAAAAATTCTGCCCTGGGCAAGTTACTCACCTTCTTGTGAAGATCAGATGAGGTATTTTGTGAAGAAATGTTTAGCCTGCCATCTGGTATATAATCACAAATGTGTTAGCTCTTTTTATCAGTAGTAAATATTTTTTAAATGAAAGGAATAAAAGGAGAAATATCACCTATTTCAGAGAAAATGTAGGATTTGGCTACAAACATCAGTTCACTGTGAGTAACAGCTGGTCTCTTTACAGGCCTTTAGGATACAGATTACATAAAATATATATATAGGAAGAGGAAAAGGGTAAAACTTTCAAAGTTCACCAGTTGTAGCCTACAGCATTTCACTCAAGCTCATTAGGAAGTTTACATTTATAATGTAATCTCTTTGAAATAGATTTGATTTTTTTAGTAAGTATCTTGTAAATTAGAACTTTCCCAGGGGGCTAACCTAATACAAGTTGTTCCAGAGGTGAAATTCCTTCTGATCAAATATCTGAGAGCAGAAGAATAATGGTTCACTGAGATTGTAGCATACTGGTTTATGTAATTAGGAGTGAATATCGGAATACCAGGGGCAGCATTAGCAATTAATAAGACCCTTGCCTTCGGAACTGCATTTAGTAAAAGAAATACATTTAACCTACATAAAAGGACTGTGCAAATTAGCAGTACAGTGTCTCAGCACAGCTGTTGGAAAGTATTTCCATATGGCTTTATAGTACACTTTTATTTTACCTTGGAGATTAAAAAGGCTTTTTTAAAAAATACTATTTCCTAAAGGTTCTGTGCTACACAAAAAAGTACCAGTCCCTTCATACATTTGGGGGAAATTGGCTCATGTATGAAGGTTAAGTTTACACGCTTACCTTTTCCTACTACTTCACCTAGTCAAGATGCCTATGAATGAAGTCATACTTCCATCAAGCTAAGTAATTCAGAAGTAAATTAAATTCTTCCAAACAATGCATTCAGGGACACTAGCTGTGTAACGGACCCATGCAGGAATGAAAGAAAAAAGCCAATACAGAGTTTTTCCTTCGTTCAGCTTGGTATGAAAGTAAGGCCCTGAGGATAGTATGAGGAGTTAATGCAACAGTGACAAGCACATTGCCTGGCACCAGGGTGACACCCAATTCATGATAGATAAATCAATCAATACATTTTACAACATCATTAGGGTTGTATGAGTTTGCTATTATCTGTAAGGATTTCTCAGTCCACAAGACCAGATTCTATTCAGAAAAGAGTAAAATGCTAGATAGTGTCTCAGAAGAATCCTGCCACTAAAGGGAGTTGAACAGATTTGAAGTCAGTAAGGTAAATGCATAATGAGGTGGTTATTTTTCTGAGCAACTCAAAGAGTGGAAAACTTGTTTTCCACATGATAAAGACAGTTTGCTAAGTAATAGGGAAAAAAAAAATCAATTAAAGGTGACCTTTTTTTTTTTTTTTTTAAAGACATACAGGTATGTGGCTCAGACAGTAAAGAGTCTGCCTGCAATGTGGGACACCCAGGTTCATCCCTGGGTCGGGAAGATTCCCTGGAGAAGGGAATGGCAACCCACTCCTGGAAAATCCCATTGATGGAGGAGACTGGCAGGTTACAGTCCAAGGGGTTGAAAAGAGTCAGACACACCACAACACACATAGATACAAAATGGGAAAGAGTCCTTTTTACTGTGTAAGATGAGTCTTCCAAATTTTTTCTTTAAAAAGACTAGCTAGTAAATATCTTTCATTTTTAGGACCACATTTGGCCTCTGTGTCACTGCTACGGCTCCAAGTTATCCTCCTCCTTGGCTACCATCACCTGTTGTCCCTCCTCCTCTTCTTCCCTATTCTCTTTCTCTTTTTCTCCTTTTCCTTCTTTTTACAGCCCTTTAAAATTTTAAAAACCATTCTCTGCTCACGGTCTGCACAAACACAGACCATGGGCCAGTTTTGATCTAAGCCATAGTCGGCTGGCCTTTGGTGTGTAGGTTCATTGCTGGTGTTCTCTTTCTTTCTTTGCACAAATCACATCCATGATGGATTTAGTGAAATTTCCCAGTTCAGTTTTTTTTTTTCAGCTCTGAACTTCACCTTTAAATAAATCATCTAAAATGCAAAGCAGTATAAATGCAGAATTTGTAAACATTTTTGTGATTTTTTTTTGTTACAGCTTCCTCTCTCACACCTTATATTTTAGTATCTTATTAGAGCTACTCAACTTGTACAGTCTTTCCAAAGCCTCCAGTCTTCCTAGATATCTGTTACTTTTGAAATTCGTATTTCAAAGATTTACCCAGTGTTCACTAAAATTACAATAATAACCAAAGCAGGAATAAACAAGTTAGAAACAAACATAATGTCTCTTGGAAAACACCAAATTCAGTTGGTAGGAGTAGTGTGGTTACACACTAGCCTTCTAGCTATAAACCTTAGCATACCCTCCTCATTGCTAAGTATGTTTTAGGAAGGGAATCAAAGTGTTGGTAACTCTGTGATTCAGTTTAAATGTAGGATCACACAGAAAGCTTTCATGGAGTCTCCTTCCCCACCTTCTCCTTTCCCCACTGTGTCCACAAGTCCATTCTCTACATCTGTGTTTCCATTCCTTCCCTACAAATAAGTACATCAGTACCATTTTTCTAGATTCCATATGTATGCATTTATACATGATATTTGCTTTTCTCTGACTTACTTCACTCTGTATAACAGACTCTAGGTTCAGCTATCTCACTACCACTGGCTCAAATTTTCTTTTTTATGACTGAGTAATATTCCATCACATATATGTACCCCACATCTTCTTTATCTGTTCATCTGTCAATGGATATCTAGGTTGCTTCTGTGTCGTGGCTTTTGTAAATAGTGCTGAAATGACCATTGGGGTACATGTGTCTTTTAGAACTGTTGTACAGCAGAATCCAATACAATATTGTAAAGCAATTTTCTTCCAATTAAAAAGTAATTTAATAAAAAATGCTTTTGTGGACATGCTTGGGCACTATGCCCAAAACTTAATGTATATCAAACGGTCCAAGAGATTTCCACAGTAGAATAAGAATATCTGACATATATTGAACATTTAATTCAAACCTAGTACTTTTACATTTATTATCTTATTTAATCCTTGTTATAATACTATGATGTAAGTACAAGGACTAACATCTTATTTCTAATATTTAGTAAATATATGATCTTAGCCAAATTGCTTAGTTTCCTTATCACTTCACTAAGTAAAGTTCAGTTCAGTCACTCAGTCGTGTCCGACTCTTTGCGACCCCATGAACTGCAGCACACCAGGCCTCCCTGTCCATTACCATCTCTCGAAGTTCACTCAGACTCACGTCCATAGAGTCAGTGATGCCATCCAGCCACCTCATCCTCTGTCATCCCTTTCTCCTCCTGCCCCCAATCCCTCCCAGCATCAGAGTCTTTTCCAGTGAGTCAACTCTTCGCATGAGGTGGCCAAAGTACTGGAGTTTCAGCTTCAGCATCATTCCTTCCAAAGAAATCCCAGGGCTGATCTCCTTCAGAATGGACTGGTTGTATCTCATTGCAGTCCAAGGGACTCTCAAGAGTCTTCTCCAACACCACAGTTCAAAAGAATCAATTCTTCGGCGCTCAGCCTTCTTCACAGTCCAACTCTCACATCCATACATGACCACAGGATAAACCATAGCCTTGACTAGACAGACCTTAGTCGGCAAAGTAATCTCTGCTTTTCAATATGCTATCTAGGTTGGTCATAACTTTTCTTCCAAGGAGTAAGCGTCTTCTAATTTCATGGCTGCAGTCACCATCTACAGTGATTTTGGAGCCCAAAAAAATAAAGTCTGACACTGTTTCCACACATTTACATGATACAACCTCTGTATATCCTTTTGGCAAATAAGTATTAAGTTACACCTACTATCTGGTAGGCACTGAGGATATAGCAGTGTTTAAACCAAAGATCATTCTGAAAGTGTGATCACTTGCTCAATGGCATCAGCAACACCTGGACCATGTCAGAAATGCATATTTGGGGGCCCCATTCCAGGTTTACCCAATAAGAAACTGTAGAGTTTGCCCTTAGCAACCTATGTTTTACCAACCAACCCCTCAGATGACTGTGATGTGTGCTAAAGCTTAAGAATCACTGGTTTAGAATGTAAGGTCCTATACTTATGGAACTTACATTGTAGTATATGGTTGTGAGCATTCCCACTGCTACTAGAAGTAATAGTATTATAACTATGTAGTAGTGCAATACTGTAGAACTGCTTTCATGAGACATAAATAACTTCTATCTGTACTTACATTATGAAGATGGCATAATCATAAGATGTCTCTGAAGGCAAATTAAAAAAAAATAGCTTTACTAATTTCAGAGAAGAAAAAGTCATTAAAGGGTAGGACAGGTAACATAAATGATCCCTCTAAGAATGCCCTTGAGAGGAGATTGTGTGCTCTGCATACTAAGACTTCCCTAGTGGCTCAGACAGTAAAGCATCTGCCTACAATATGGGAGACCTGAGTTCTACCCCTGGGTAGGGAAGATCCCCTGGAGAAGGAAATGGCAACCTACTCCAGTACTTTTGCTTGGAAAATCCCATGGACAGGGGAGCCTGGTAGGCTACAGTCCACAGGGTTGCAAAGAGTCAGACACAACTGAGCCACGTCACTTCAAGACTGCTCTGCAGAGGAGGTTGTGTGCTCTGCATGCCTAATTAGCTGCACCTAACCATGTAGAAAGACAAGCCTAGCAGGGGCAGATTTTACAATTCTGTCAAGAGGAGCTAGAAATCTGGAGTTTTCTATAAAACATTCTGGCTTTTAAGTATTTAAACCTAATTCAGATTGTGGATTCAACCAAAGAGGTCTGCAGCCACATTTGGCTGTAGGATTGTTCACTTGCAGCTTCTGATTTTATTCATTCCTCTTCATTTTGCATGCACACAAATGAGAGCCAAGAAGAGCTCAGCAAGGTATGTAAGTTCACAATTCAACAAGGAATAGGAACTACCATTTCTGACTCTTTTTTCACTATCCCATAGCCTGGTTTAGCTTTCTTCTTACTCTAAAACACTTTTACCTAAATTGTTAGAATGACAAAGAGGAGGGGCAGAGATGAAAGTTATATATGAAATGAGAAATTGCTGCATATAGTAGGATTTAATAAACACTTATTGAATTTAAATCCCAGAATGCGTTAGAGGCTTTCAAAACTCTCATATTTCAAATCTTCAGGTTCACAGAGAAGTGTAATGGTTTGGGTTTTTTGTTTTTTATTTTAATACACCAACTTGATCTGATTTTTTTAAAGGAGTTTCAGTTTTACAGAGAAATTCAGATGGTTTCCTACTGTCACTGAATATTTTCACCCATCTTTATTCCTTTTCTTTGTCCCTGCTCGATCAGATCTTAAATTCTAAGACTGTAGGAATTTTGATTTGTAAATGTTACGCTTGCCTGCAAACAAGAGGAGGCCACTTCATTTGCACAAAAGATTTGAAAGCCCAGCAGATCTGCACAAGGCCAGATCCCATATGAGGCACCTCACATTGCACCCAATATGGCATTTCCAGGCCCCAAGTGAAGTTAAAGTTAGCCATACTATACACCATCATTCAAACTTGTTTAGATTTTTTCTTTTGATTCATGCCTTTGCTGCATTTTGTACATCCTCCTGACCATTCTTAGCAGCTGTAACAACACTTGTGGTATTACCAGTAATTTGCAACTTATCAAACATGATTGAACCTTGTTCTTTTGTGTAAACGAAACAGAACTCTTCGGTTGGCTTTCTTTATACTTTGGACATAGTGTAAAGGAAACGGAGACTGTATTTGCATGCCAGACAATGAAACATAACTCACAGTGTATACATGCCTTTGACATTGTAATTACTAGCTGTTGTTTAGATTCCATGTATGGTCACTGGCTTTGGCTATGTTGAAATCAGCTGTATCAACATTTAATCAAAGTCTTATAGATTTTGGTTGTATATTTTTCTAATGTCAAAATAGAAATGCTGAGACTAAAAAATAGGTTGGAAGGGATAGAAATGTGTGTGCAATACATTGCAAAAATAATGAACATTCACGGCATAATAAATGAAGTCCATTCTGAATTTGTCAGTAATGAAATCAAACATCAGATGGAGCCCATTTAGAATTAGGGTTACTTTTCTAGCATTTCAGCAACTTCTAATTAATTGTACTTCAGTTTATATTCAAAATAACCCCTATGCAACATATTCTGTTGAAGTATTTTCTGATATAAGGTGAAACATTAAAAAGAAAATAACTGTCAAATTTCTTTCCTGAAAAATATGTAAAATATAAATCTTGGAAATCATATACATAATAAACACCCAACACTGTGTCTTTTAGCACTATATAATATGGTGATAATCAACAACATGACCAGTACCATCTTGTTTCTAAAGAGTGAGACAAATTTCTATAGACTTACACAAGGGATTGATGAAGTTTCACAAACAAAATTTTTTTTTTTCTTTTTGGTGACAGTAGTGGTTGTGGGGGAGGATGGGAACAATGATTTGTGATTCCAAATCCAGGCCTTTTGCTCTATGCCTTTGAAGGAAACTTTCAGAATAACAGTTCTCTCTACTCTTTACTTGTGTCCCTTCTTGATTAGGTATATCCATAAAATTAAGGCTATAGAACCATATGCCCAAAACAAAATATGAACACATCAGTTTTTTCATACACTATATGATGCTATGTTAAGCAATATCTTTCATATTTACTAAGGACTCTTTAATAATGTATAAAACAATTGTGGTATAATGTGGGATATTTCTTTATTCATTCAACAATTATCATGAACCTGTGATGAGCAAACCACTGGAGTAGTCACTATAGGACTTATAAAGATAAGTAACCATGAGTTCTATCTTCCATGAATTTTTAATCCCACAACAAATAGCAATTATCCAACAAAGAAAGCAAAGCATACTGGAATATAAATCATGTGGAAGTTCAGAAGGGAGAGCAATCACTTCCAGCCACAATGATCAAGGACATCTTCACGGAGAGTGATACTGAGGGACAGAGTTGAAACATACAGTGTTAAAAGAGACTAACACACATATTCCCTCCAGAAGCTGGGCTTCAAATTTCAAGTTCAAGAGACGGAGTCCATGAGCCCAGATATAAGATCTGAAACTAGAAACATTATTTAAGACTAGATGAACATATGGGAAATTAGAAGATGAAACAAAAGATGGTACAAAAGAGAAAATGAGAGGCTGTTGCAATGATTTTAGACAGAAAGTAACAAAAACAGTCAGGGCAGTTGATGTGTGAATAAAGAATGGATCTGGGAGATAGCAGTAAAAGTAACAAAAGAAGCTAGGAAAATTAAGATGATTAAGTTTTCAAACTTGAATGACTTAAGGATTATAAAGAAGCAAATTGTTAGGAAAGATTAATGAGTTTGAAGGGAGGCATGTAAAAAAAAAATTGTTTTAACTGGTCATCACGATCAACTAGAATTTAGGAAAAAGAATAGAATCACAGACACAAATTCACAAAGTGGCTGCCCATTGGTTAAGGATATTACCAAAGAGTTACTGGGACTCAAGGCGAAAATTCTGATTAAAAGGTGAACAGTCCAAGACCTTTTATCATTGAGTCAGCCAGACTCAGAGAAAGAAATAGGAGACTATTATTTAGAAGTCATGAGAAGAGATGTTCAAGAAAAGCTTTCTTCAGTATTAAAATTTTTAGAGAATACAGGAAGAATGTGGACTAAAATTGAATTTGATGGTTAAGGAATTATTGAAAAATCTTTGTAAGGTTGCTTATAAATTTTTTTTGAATTCCTAGACAGATATCAATGGAAGAATAGCTATAGAAAAACAGAAATAGTAAATATATGATTATAGATATTTTAAAGATAATTATATAGTGGAAAGACAAAGAAGAATATTTTCCCATTCCCATTAACATGTCTAAAATACCCACTTTGAGAATCAATAATTATAAACTAAAATCTGGTTATTGCAGAACTATACAACAGTCTCCAATAATGAATAGGCCAATGCTTCTAAAAGAGATTATAAAAAGTGTAATTAAAATATATTACTTACTACTACTATTACCATCCACACAGTAAACTGACACACAAGGCAACTTTTTCACTTAGCCTGTTTTCTAATCTCAAAATCAGGTGAATGGATTTTAAAAGTAACCCTTAAGACTCTGGCGGGATGATCTGGGAGAATGGCACTGAAGCATATATACTATTATGTAAGAAACGAATCACCAGTCTATGTTTGATACAGGATGCAGGATGCTTGGGGCTGGTGTACGGGGATGATCCAGAGAGATGTTGTGGGGTGGGAGGTGGGAGGGGGATTCGGGATTGGGAGCTTGTGTGCACCTGTGGTGGATTCATGTCGATGTATGGCAAACCCAATAGAGTATTGTAAAGTTAAATTTAAAAATAAATAAATTAATTAATTAAAAAAAAAAGAAATCAGCAGATTAAACTCATAGATGAGTCAAAATACACTTTAATTGTAAAAACATTAAAATAGGTCATAAAGAATTTGTATAAAACTGGAAATGTTGATTTTTTTTTAATTGACATAAGCAAGTTAGTCCTTAGATTGAAAAAGGGATTCTTTAGAGAGACAATTGGTATAGAGGAACACGTGCTGGAGTGAAGCCAGGGCAGAAGAAGAACAAGCAACCAGGGGCACTGTCAGAAATCACACACATGCAGAAATAGTTTCTTCTCCTGGTAAAATAGGAAAGGAAAGCATGCTGGCACAGGGAATTTGGAAATGGATATTGAAGTCTTATAATTATATGTGCGTACAAAAAGGTGGGATTGGGGGTTTAATATAAATACAATTCTAAGTGAGAGCAAGGAATCTATATCACAGCAACTCAAAAAAGTCAGATCCCTTGGTAATATTTTAAAATATTAAATATCACAATTCTATATTAAGTATAAAGTATAGCCAGCTTTTGTACTTTGAAATACATATGAATAATGTTAATCATATGATATTTAGCCCAAAACCGCTATCTGGGGCTACTGTGCACTGGTTTTTGTGCTGGCAAAGCTCCTCAAAGCAAGGGAGCAATTTAACAAAAAGTTTGACTTATTATTCAGTCTTAATTTTTTGATTGACTATTTCTTGACCAAGTTTACCAGTGGTTTCTAAATACAGATACAAATCCAAATGTAGAAAATATAAACATAAAATATATTAATATATCAATCCACCTAACAAGATGCTAAATACCTACATTTTTTACAAACAAATTGACAACTGCTCCATGGAATTTGAATGGAACCTCATCTGTCAATAGGTAGAGATTAAAGAGTCAGTATATAAGGCAAAATGGAATGGCTAGACACCCTCTTTGGGAGAGGATCTGAAACATGACTTCTTAACTTTCAAGGATATTTAAAAACTTACTACTCTGTTTTTTGAAAATGGAAAATGATTTTTCAAATCTACAATGCTCCCCTTGTAATAGCTAACCTTTTCTAAGGAGGACTTCTTTATAGGATAAAAGCGTCTCTTTTTTTGTTGGTTTTAATCAGAACACATGGGGTGTTTTGAGATAATGACAGGAGTTTCTCTTGTTAAAGAAATTCAAAGGCAGACAGAGCTGCACTGGCGACTGTTACTCAAAGACAGAAGAAAGCATTTTGTGGGGAAAGCAGCGTAACAGCCCTTGAAGTATATGTGAATGATGCCAAAAGTCAGCACTTTGTTTTTTTTATCTAGGAGAGAAAAGAAGGGAAAAAAGAAGATGAAGAAGAGTGACAAGTGACATCACCCAGATCACCCTTTGAGGAGAGATAGCACTGAGTTGAAATTGTTTTTGCCAGAGAAATTCCTGACACCTAGAAGTAAGGGGGTTTGGGTCTCTAACTATACCCTCAAAGGAAAATAAAGTTTACTTATTTTGAAAATCATACATTCAACACATAGTATTCATACTTACCATATGCCAGGCAAGCTCAAGAATATGACAGTAAACAAAATACAGAAATCCTTAATCTCATTTCGCTTACATTTTAATTGAAGGACAGAGACAATAACCAAAATAACTAGATAAAAGTTTGAGTGTCAAAAATATAATGAAGAACACTATGTCAAAAAAAAAGATATGGAAACAAGTCTTAATAGAGAGTATCTGAGGGAAATGAAAGGAGTCAAGTAAATATGTGGGACATAGTCTTGGCAAACTGAACTAAAAGTACAAATGTTCCATGACAAGAATGTGATTGGCAGGTTCATGACAAGGTAAAGTGACCAAGGCTATTGAGTGAGCAAAAAAGAGAGAAGCAGGGGACAAAGTCATAGATATGGTGTGTAGTTACTTATGATCCATTAGAAACACTGGCTTTTACTCTAAGCAAGAGGGGAAGTTACTGAAATATGTATAAGGTACCATGATATTCTATTAGAATCACTGGCTGCTGCAGTGAAAAATAGCAACGGGTGAGAAGAACAGGGACATCCATTATAAGACTATTACAATAATCCAGGTGAGAGATGATGGTGAGTTGGACAAGGATGGTGGCTGTAGAAATGAAGAAATATGGTTGGATTCCAGATGTATTTTTACAGCAAGTGTTGACAATATGCTTTTATGGATTAGATGGGGGGGTGTGAAAGAAGAATAGGGAATGACTCCAAGCTTCTGGTCTGAGCAACTGTAAAAAGATGAAATTACCATTCACTGAGATGAATAAGATGGAAGTATATGATTTGGGGTGAGGGAGAAAGTCAGTAATTTAGTTGTATGCACATTAAGTCTGAGATATCTACTGTATATCAAAATGGAGACAGTACAGGAACAGTTGACTTAAGACTCCAGAGTTCATAGGACAGGGGTGCAGATTCAACTCTTGAAGCCATTGTAATGTGTGTGGTATTAGAAACCATGATACACTAAGGGGTTGAGTATAGACAAAGAAAGGAAGAGGATCCATGTTTAGAGGCCAAGTAGATGAGAAGAAAAAAGTAAAAGGGAGTGGGAGAAAATGGCTGGAGTACCGGAAGACAGACAAGAGTGTGGTTCAGATACCAAGGGATGAATATGTTACAAAAGAAAGGAGTGTTCATCTGTGTAAATGGCCACTGACAAGTTCAGTATAGATAACGGCCATAGCAGTTTGTATTGGGGAGGTCACTGGTGGCCTTCCTAAGAGCAATTTCAGGGGAAGGGTGGGGATGAAAGCACAGTTTTGGCAGCTCAATAGAGGATGGAAGGAGAATTCTGGAGGAAAAAATGTAGACAGGTCTTTCAAAGACATTAGCAGTCAAGGGAAGGAAAGAAACATGTGCACATGGACGGGCGAGTAGAGTCAAGAAAGTTCTGTTCTTTTATTTGAAGATGAAAGACATGGGAACATGTTTGTATACTGATGGGGAAAATCTAGGGCAGTGGCCAAATCTGATGATGTATGAGTGAGAAAGAGGTGCTGCCCTGATGTTCTGAAATCGATGACAGAAGTAGGAATACAGGGCGCAACTGAAGACTTTGGCCTTTGTCAAGAGCATAACAATTCATCTGGTGACACAAGAACAAAGCAGCTTACTAAGGCCGACACAAGCTAGGATATGATGCAGTGACAGAAAAAATAGACGTCCTCTTACCCCAGATCTTATTGTCTTAGTAGAAAGAAAGTGGTCTTCAGCTAAGACTGGAATGGGAGAGAAGGTGTTGCAAGTTTAAGCAGAGAGGAAAAGGCATGGGTAGTCCTCTGACAGTGTGCAAATGCAAGTAGGGAAATAATTACTGTGATTCACTGAGGATTGCATTGGGTTTAGTGATCAAAAAATTATTGTGTGACTATCTTTTGTCTTACTTCCCACCACACTCAGCTGTTTGGGTGCATTCAATCAACTGACAGAGAGTTAAACTGAACTTTAAATATTCAAGGGACTTAAAATATTTACTATACTTTTATTTTTCAGTTGCACCATCACTTGAAAGTGGTATATATATGAAATGTTCTTGATGAATATTAATTTCATCTTGATCAAATGTACTTGGGGGGTTATTGCAGTTCTATAAATTTTTTAGGCTATAGTTGGATTTGCCTAACTAAACTGATTTAAATTGTTTCATAATGTACTATGTCTTAAAACCAGGGCTGGCAACGTTTTTTCTGTAAAGGGCTAGATAATAATATTTTAGGCTTTGTAGGCCATGTGGCCTTTGTCATAATTAGCAAGCCATAAGGTTACTGTAACAGTTACTCAGCTCTGCTGTTGAGTTAAGTCTAAAGCTGCTATGGACAACATGCACATGAATGGGTGTGGCTATGTTCTAATAAAGCTTTATTTACCAAAAAGGTGGCAGGCAAAAAATCACAGCCCTGAGGTTGCCAACCTCTCTTTTAAACTATTGTAATATAGCTCACTTAAACCTTCTATGCAAGCAGTTGACATGTATTCAATAGCTATTAATAAAATATTTACATAAAATTTGTGAAAGCATCTTCAAGTGTGTCCAACATAAACTAACCTATTTATAACATTCCTTTTCCATGGAACATGTGGTTTGAATCCTTAATACTCAAGAATAGGCCACATTTCAGTAGCATCATCACCAGCTGGGAATTTCTTAGAATCATGGGTTTACCTCTGACCTACTGAACCAGAGACTGTGTTTCAAAAAGAGCCTTATATGTTTTATACGCACATTAAAGTCTGAGAAGCACTAGTTCAGGAGCTAATACTAGAGTTTTCCATGTGTGAAATCAAGTAACTTATAACAAATATCATAAGGATAACAAAACCCAAAACAACACGAGGCAGAAGGGAGGGAGAAGGAAAATCATTTCCCTATCAAATGTCCATAAAATGATGAAGGGATGAATAAAATTAGAATATCCATACAATTGAATATTATTCAGCCAATAGATGAACATTGAAAACATTATCCCTAGTCAAAGAAGCCAGTCACAAAAGGCCAGGTATTTTAGATTCTACTTATATGAAATGTTCAGAATAGAGACAGCAAGTAGACTAATGGCTTCCAGAGGGGAGAAAGGGGAGTGACTGCTAGTGGGTAAAGGATTTCTCTATTGGATGATGAGCATATTCTGGAATTAGACAGTGGTAAAGTTTGCACAACTCTGTGAATATTAAAAAGCACTGAATTGTATAAATGGTGGGTTTTATAGTATGTGAACTATATTTTAAAAGCCAAAAAAAAGTGGAAAACAAAGGCAATGATTTTTAAAAAGTGATGAAAGCTATTTATCAGAACAATTTTGTGGCAATGGGGTTTACAGAGTTCAAGGGTTTTGGTAAGAAGAGATGATGACATACTGCACTTCCTACTAAATTGAATAAATAAGTATCAGTAATTAGAATGACTTTTTATTTAAACTTCAGGTGGGTTAGAGTGGAAGGATGAAAAACTTTAGAGAAATTGTTTTTCTAGTTTACCTAAAGTAATCTACTTCAAGTTACATTGGCAGGAAGGTTAGCTGGATACTAAATGATAGAGAGAGAGAGAGAGGGAGCAAGAGAGGACAGGAGAAATGAAGGGAGGGAAGCGATTTGGGCAGAGGGGATTTTGTTGTGGTGGATGAACCTGGAGTATCTTCCTATATTAACTAACACCCTAGTTAGTTACCACCAACTCCATAACACCACATAACACCACACCCCAAAACCACAGACCGCCTTCAGGTTTTCCCTCCCTGTCATCCTAACAGTCTTAGGCCCAACCACATAATGTGAACTGGAAGACCTGGATTGTTTGTCTGTGTTCCAAAAGGAATCCCAACTGTTGGGAGTGTTTCGCATAGTTGGGAGTCAGTAATAACACAAACAGGGTGATGATGGAGTGAGTCACACTAGGGAAAACACAGGCTCAAGCTGAATCTAGGTTACAACTTGCAGATGTGCTCTAAAACCCACTCACAGGGAGGATCTCCATTTATTTACAGACTTTTATCTGTAACTTAACACCCATTCACTTGTAGTCACAACTTAGAAAGCTCATGGGTTTTCCAAGTTGCAAACTGATTCTCAAATAATGCTGAAAATTTAGGTAGCAAAGTGCTTATGAAAACTATAAGTAGAATATTAATACCTTGAGGTGTGATTTTCAGGATTATTTTCTCCCTTAAATCAATAGCATCAAACACATCTATTTATGAGCAAATATTATTTCTTCTTTTCCTGCACCTAAAGAAAAACGTATCAGTAGCATAAACTATAATAACTTCACAAATAAAACCTAAGATCTTACAGAATTTCATTTTTTATTAATTCAAAAGTGGATTAACTTTTTATTACAGTGAACATAGGATAAGCAATAGTGATCTAGAAATAAAACAGAAAATATGCTAGGGAAAATTTGATAAAGCATCTTTTCATCATAATGGGTTTATCATTGGGTAGTCCTATAGCTTTAGAAGGAAAGATGAATTATGTCTCTATATATCCTTCCCTAAAGTTTCCTTAAGCCAGAGAAGCAGAGAGTGATGCTGTCATCTCCATGGAAGAGAAGAGTAGGTACTAAAGCTTAGAACTTAAATCTATGCAGGATGGCAAATCAATTTCACCATTTGTGTCAGCTTAAGAGCTTAATTGTGGCTGCCTGGAGTCCAAAAGACTCCAGGAAGGAAGACTCTGGAGCCACATCCAAGTTCTCTAATCCATTAGTTATATCTATGATGGACTTCAGAAGCAGAAAAAAATGTCAGATTCCTATATGGTGTGGATTGCTCTCGTTATAATTTCAGTTCATTAAACATAATCGGTTTAGTTCAGTTCAGTTCAGTCGCTCAGTCGTGTCCGACTCTTTGTGATCCCATTAATCAGAGCACGCCAGGCCTCCCTGTCCATCACCGTCTCCTGGAGTTCACTCAGAATTACGTCCATTGAGTCCGTGATGCCATCCAGCCATCTCATCCTCTGTCATCCCCTTCTTCTCCTGCCCCCAATCCCTCCCAGCATCAGAGTCTTTTCCAGTGAGTCAACTCTTCGCATGAGGTGGCCAAAGTACTGGAGTTTCAGCTTTAGCATCATTCCTTCCAAAGAAATCTCAGGGTTGGTCTCCTTTAGAATGGATTGGTTGGACCTCCTTGCAGTCCAAGGGTCTCTCAAGAGTCTTCTCCAACAACACAGTTCAAAAGCATCAATTCTTCAGCGCTCAGCCTTCTTCACAGTCCAAATCTCACATCCATANAGGTGGCCAAAGTACTGGAGTTTCAGCTTTAGCATCATTCCTTCCAAAACCACGTATAGGAAGGAAAACCATGAAAAGATGGAATGGGAAGTAAATAAACAAGACAAATCATGTAGGACTGGCTTAAGAAATTGTGTGGAGTTTTGATGGCTAAAGCCTTAGTCTTGGGGGTCTCATCCTGTATGGGCCTTCAACAGGGAGCACAGTACAAAAAAACGTGCTGGGGATGATGAAAACTGTCTAGGTTAGAGGGTGAAATTAAAGGTTCATGGTAATACTAACAGTAGATAAAATATTTACTCTGAAACGTTTACTCAGATGTATAGCCCATATTTTGATTACTCAATCTTGGGCTTGTTTTCCTATCCATTTCCATCATAAAATTAACTATATAAACACACTTTTCTCTATTTCACTCTTGCTGCCGATATTTCAAGTTTCCAGTTAATGTTACAGTTTTTCCTTCAGCATTTTTTTTTTAACCTTGTAATCTTTCTCTGTCCTGTTACTATTACCTTTGCATATAAACTGATACTCTTCTCTTTGGGCATTCTACAGGTGGAATGTCACCCTTATCTCAATCAGAGCAAACTGTTGGATTTCTGCAAGTCACATGNCACAGCTATTTGTAAGACCTCCCCAGACAGCCATTTTGCTTTTTTGCATTTCTTTTCCATGGGGATGGTTTTGATCCCTGTCTGCCATAAAATGTCATGAACCTCTCTCCATAGGTCATCAGGCACTCTAGCTATCAGATCTAGTCCCTTAAATCTATTTCTCACTTCTATTGTATAATCACAAAGGATTTGATTTAGGCCATACCTGAATGGTCTAGTGGTTTTCCCTACTTTCTTCAATTTATATCTGATTTTGGCAATAAGGAGTTCATGATCTGAGCCACAGTCAGCTCCCAGTCTTATTTTTGCTGACTGTATAGAGCTTCTCCATCTTTGGCTGCAAAGAATATAATCAATCTGATTTCAGTGTTGACCATCTGGTGATGTCCNGTCTGGCTCCAGATTAGTGATCACACAATCATGATTATCTGGGTCGTGAAGATCTTTTTTGTACAGTTCTTCTGTGTATTCTTGCCACCTCGTAATATCTTCTGCATCTGTTAGGTCCAGACAATTTCTGTCATTTATCCAGCCCATGAAATGTTTCCTTGGTATCTGTAATTTTCTTGAAGACATCTCTAGTCTTTCCCATTCTGTTCTTTTCCTATATTTCTTTGCATTGATCACTGAAGAAGGCTTTCTTATCTCTTCTTGCTATTCTTTGGAACTCTGCATTCAGATGCTTATATCTTTCCTTTTCTCCTTTGCTTTTTGCCTCTCTTCTTTTCACAGCTATTTGTAAGACCTCCCCAGACAGCCATTTTGCTTTTTTGCATTTCTTTTCCATAGGGATGGTCTTGATCCCTGTCTCCTGTACAATGTCACGAACCTCATTCCATAGTTCATCAGGCACTCTATCCATCAGATCTAGGCCCTTAAATCTATTTCTCACTTCCACTGAATCATAAGGGATTTTATTTAGGTCATACCTTAATGGTCTACCAGTTTTCCCTACTTTTTTCAATTTGAGTCTGAATTTGGTGACAAGGAGTTCATGATCTGAGCCACAGTCAGCTCCTGGTCTTGTTTTTGTTGACTGTATAGAGCTTCTCCATCGCTGGCTGCATAGAATACAATCAATCTGATTTCGGTGTTGACCATCTGGTGATGTCCATGTGTAGAGTCTTCTCTTGTGTTGTTGGAAGAGGGTGTTTGCTATGACCAGTGCATTATCTTGGCAAAACTCTATTAGTCTTTGCCCTGCTTCATTCCGCATTCCAAGGCCAAATTTGCCTGTTACTCCGGGTGTTTCTTGACTTCCTACTTTAGCGTTCCAGTCCCCTATAATGGAAAGGACATCTTTTTTGGGAGTTAGTTCTAAAAGGTCTTGCATGTCTTCATAAAACCGTTCACTTCTTCAGCATTACTGGTTGGGGCATAGACTTGGATAACTGTGATATTGAATGGTTTGCCTTGGAGATGAACAGAGATCATTCTGTCATTTTTCAGATTGCATCCAAGTACTCTTTGCATTTTGGACTCTCTTGTTGACCATGATGGCTACTCCATTTCTTCTGAGGGGTTCCTGCCCACAGTAGTAGATACAATGGTCATCTGAGTTAAATTCAGCCATTCCAGTCCATTTTAGTTGCTGATTCCTAGAATGTTGATGTTCACCCTTGCCATCTCTTGTTTGACCACTTCCAATTCGCCTTGATTCATGGACTTGACATTCCAGGTTCCTATGCAGTATTGCTGTTTACAGCATCGGATCTTGCTTCTATCACCAGTCACATCTACAACTGGGTATTATTTTTGCTTTGGCTCCATCCCTCCATTCTTTCTGGAGTTATTTCTCCACGGACCTCCAGAAGAATATTGGGCACCTAATGACCTGGGGAGTTCCTCTTTTGGTATCCTATCATTTTGCCTTTTCATACTGTTCATGGGGTTCTGAAGGCAAGAATACTGAAGTGGTTTGCCATTCCCTTCTCCAGTGGACCACATTCTGTCAGACCTCTCCACCATTATCCATCTGTCGGGCTGCCCCGCAGGCATGGCTTGGTTTCATTGAGTTACACAAGGCTGTGGTCCAAGTGTGATTACATTGATTAGTTTTCTGTGAGTATGGTTACAGTGTGTCTGTCCTCTGATGCCCTCTTGCAACACCTACCATCTTACTTGGCTTTCTCTTACCTTGGGCGTGGGGTATCTCTTCACGGCTGCTCCAGCAAAACACAGCCACTGCTCCTTACCTTAGCCCTTGGGAAATTATCTTCTTAGAAAGTCATACTCCTGGTGGGAACACAGTTTTCAACTGAAAACTGTTTTGTAAGAGAGAAATCTCAAGAAACCTAGCAATCATCAAAATGAAAATCTCTTCATCAAACACATGTTTTTAAAAAATTACACANCCTTAGCCCTTGGGAAATTATCTTCTTAGAAAGTCATACTCCTGGTGGGAACACAGTTTTCAACTGAAAACTGTTTTGTAAGAGAGAAATCTCAAGAAACCTAGCAATCATCAAAATGAAAATCTCTTCATCAAACACATGTTTTTAAAAAATTACACATAAGAGGGGGGAGCCATCCTGGAGAAAACCTTCCAGGGAAATGAAATGCTTAGTTCATTTATGCATGGTAATGCCTCAGAAGGCAAGTCCTTAGAAAAATAATCAGCCATGATGTCCATCTTTATTTACATGTACTCTCTTCTCTTTTTGTTCATCTTTTAAGACCCCTAAAATCAAAGCTTTTCTTAACGTTTTTGCTGCTCAGCCATTTTCTCATAAAATTGCCCATTTCTGTTAAGGATTTTTGTCATCTCTCCCAGCAAATCACAGTGTTTTTGACATGGAAAAATTATCAATCAAAACTTATGTTTTGGAATACATAATATATAGGCATACATTCTTGGTTGTCCACATAGTGTTATATAGCTGTGGTCACTAACTAACTTAAAATATACATATTTTTGTTTTACTTGTGCAGCATTTGCAATTTTAGTCATTAAATGAGCTTTGCAGGTGTGCAAATACCCTGTTAATCCTGGTGTTTTCTGAAAGACTGCTAGCCACATCAACCAATACTTTGGAAGATTGGCAAAATGGAGAGGCTTTTTCAAAGCCCAACAATAAATTAGTAAGATGAGTTATATAACAAGTGGAACTTTGTTGAGTTAAAAACTACGACCACCTGAAGTTTTATTTTTTTAAGCCACCAAGGGTTGGATTTTTAAATGCAAAACCAGATATGATCGTTCTTGTCTGCCCTTTGCTTTTCTTTTCATGTAAACATTATTTTCTTGATATGGGGATGTGGGGAGGAAGAGTTTCTAACCTGTATTTCTCATTACAAAAAATAACATTGAGTGCTCTGGTGAGCTTTAGTCAGGCATATTTCTCTTAAGACCATCCCCATGGAAAAGAAATACAAAAAAGCAAACTGGCTGTCTGAGGAGGCCTTACAAATAGCTGTAAAAAGAGGAGAAGTGAAAAGCAAAGGAGAAAAGGAAAGATATAAACATGTGAATGCAGAGTTCAAAAGAATAGCAAGGAGAGATAAGAAAGACTTCCTCAGATATCAATGCAAAGAAATAGAGGAAAACAACAGAATAGGAAAGACTAGAGATGTCTTCAAGAAAATTAGAGATACCAAGGGAACATTTAATGCAAAGGTGGGCTCAATAAAGGACAGAAATGGTATGGACTTAACAGAAGCAGAAGATATTAAGAAGAGGTGGCAAGAATANAAAAAAAAAAGTTGTAGTGTCATCAGAGCTGTACCATTGTTACCTTTCATTTTCTCTCCCTCCCTGTACAGAATTAGCATGGCGTTTTAAATATTGATGTTCTTGTTCCCAGCATGCTTGTTTTAAGGCAAAGAATTTTAAAAAGGTGTCTACATTAAATTATGAACCTAGTCCAAATAATATTTTCTCATTAAAATATGTAAATTCAAATTTTAGTTGTGTGTGTTTTTGAAAAGTTGCTACAAACAATAACTCTACCAGAGATAGATGCAGTGCTTCTCTAAGCATGCTTTCTGCAATTCATTGTCTGAGTAGTTTGTCATTTTCATAACTTATTTTTAAAACAAACCTCCTCTTATGCACTTGCAGACTAGGGGAGAAATTATTCAGCTGAACTCTTGAAGACATTTGCCCAGAGAGAGAGATGAAATAGTCTATTCTCTAGTATAGATCAGGTGCACATGTGCAGTGCTAAAAGAGAAACTGTTAGTAAAAAAAAATAATACTTCATATTTATTTTGTCTATCTTAAAACATACATTTTACAAAATAGACAGTAGTTGTATGAATATATGGCTTCTATAGAAACCAGGTAGAGGTGATATGGAGATAAAGAACTTGAAAGCAAACTTACTTACTCAGTATTTATATTCTGATACACCTATTTGCAGTGACCCTTCATTTTCTTGGTCCTTTAAATTATTGCAGTCATTGAAATTTTCTTTTTCAGAAGTTACTTAAAAGTCCACCTAGCTTGTCAAGAAACCTGTTCACTTTTAACTGAATAGATTTCTCTTTAATCCTTCATCTGGGAAAATAATGCTTGGTGCATTTATTTTAAAGAAAGGAATGAAGTTAAATACCTGCCTGTAAGTATTTGCTTTTTCTTCAGATTTTTGCAGATAATTAAAGTTTGCCAAGAATGTGTGGCTCAAGGCCAATTAAAACTTTATTGAAGGGGTCACCATATTTCCAGAGTGAGGTGTGTATTCAACTAATGAAGTTACAAGACAAAGACAAACTTAAATGGTGATTAACACTTTACTGTGTAAAATGATTAAACAAGAGACCTTGTGCAACACAGAGAAATCCACCCGGAAATCATCATGACTATACTCCACTAGGAGAACCCTTAGCACCTGCGACCTTTATATATTCAGAGGGTTATCTGAAAAAAAAAATTAGGATTAATGCAAAGGATAATTAATCCTGTTGTGACTTTTTTTTTTTAAAGGAAGGATCCCACACACAGCAAAAAAAAAAAAAAAAGTGGAAAATAAATGAATCATTGGACTGATTAAAATGCATGAAGCCACTAAAGCTCGTCAGACAGGGGACAACTAAACTCATTCATCAAGCCCAATTCACAATTATATCAACACGATCAGCTAAAGAAAGCCTGGAAAACTTATCCACTCTGGGCCAGGAAACTCTTGAAACTTTGTTCCCAAGCAGAAATCATCTACAGTTAAAAAAAATGAAATACTATTTGCACTACTTTCTGCAAAATAAAATTAAAAGCCATCTCTGGAATATTCTAATCTCCTGGAATTCACTAACACTGCATTTGAACTGAGAATGAAGGGAGCATAAAGGGCTAACATGGGCCTCAAATGTTTTATAAATTTTCAGCTTACATAGGTAAAATGCTCTTCCTAGTAGCAGCAATAGAATTTAGAGGCAAGTGATGTGTACATACACACATTTAGTAAACAGAGGCAAATAAGATGCAGGTCCTATTTCTGATTTTTAGCAAAGGACTGATTTCAAGTCAGCATTTGAAAATGTGCTTTTCAGCTGTTAAGTTCGTCATGGTGTATTGCAAAGAATGAAATAACTTCGGCATTGTGAGTTCTCCTTTCACCACTGCAGGCATCTTTTCTCAGACGAAGTTGAATGAGTAAAGTAAAAAATCCATTGATGATATTTTGACCTTCATCAGGAATCCAAAGGCAGCCCAAACACACAGGCCTCCATCCCACTCCAACTCCAGCTTTGAGACTTGCACCCAGTTCAGCTGAAGTACCCCACAAATAAGGAAGTTTATAAGTTCCATACCTTCAATGGCTCTCTTTGTCATGTTAAATCTTTTCACCTGGCTCAAGTCCAAAGTCAATACACATAGCTTTAAAATAAAACTGGAAAAGACTACCCGTGCAGTAAGGTGTATATGTTAGGGATCTCACCCAGAGAATAGAGTAAAGCTATATTATTTTCTATTTTGTAAATTTGGACAATATTGATTTTTTTTTTAATTTAGGTTTTTGATTTGAAAATTGGACTCTTCTGTTACTTTTGGTGTTTTGCATGCTTCTGTGCTCAACTGTGTTTTTAAGTGGCTTTCTCTGTGATTTGGGGAAATGCTTACACAATGGATGAGTTTTGTGAGAGAGAGAGAGAGAGAAGCTGTTGAAGTTCTCACTGTTTTCTATTGCCTGGGCCGGGGGGTTCGAGAAGCAGAAGCAGTGCTAGTAAAGGATCCTTCGAATGGCTTAAATATTACAGCAGCGAGCTTAATTCCTTTAAAATAGAGGAGAACATTGAGTGTCCTGGAAGCACAAATCTGGCCAGGTGCTCAAGTGGTAGGTGGGAGGGAGAAAGCATCCAAGGGGAGTGCTTCTAACAGAAGGTTTNAAAAGAAGAATAAAACTCTCACTGTTTGCAGATGACATGATCCTCTACATAGAAAACCCTAAAGACTCCTCACCAGAAAATTACTAGAGCTAATCAATGAATATAGTAAAGCTGCAGGCTATAAAATTAATACATATAAATCCCTTACATTCCTATACACTGAAAATGAGAAAACAGAAAGAAAAATTAAGGAAAGAATCCCATTCACCATTGCAATGAAAAGAATAAATACTTAGCAATAAATCTACCTAAGGAAACAAAAGACCTATATATAGAAAACTATAAAACACTGATGAAAGAAATCAAAGAGGACAAATAGATGGAGAAATATACCATGTTCATGGATCAGAAGAATCAGTACAATGAAAATGAGTATACTACCCAAAGCAATCTATAGAGTCAATGCAATCCCTAGCAAGCTACAAATGGTATTTTTCAGAGAACTAGAACAAATAATTTCACAGTTTGTATGGAAATACAAAAAACCTCAGATAGCCAAAGCAATCTTGAGAAAGAAGAATGGAAGCAGAGGAATCAACCTGCCTGACTTCAGACTATCCTACAAAGCTATAGCCATCAGGACAGTAAGGTACTGGCACAAAGGCAGAAATATAGACCAATGGAACAAAAGAGAAAGACCAGAGATAAATCCACACAACTATGGACACCTTATCTTTGCAAAGGAGGCAATAATATACAATGGAGAAAAGACAATCTCTTTACCAAATGGTTCTGTGAAAATTGGTCAACCACAATAAAGGAATGAAACTAGAACACTTTCTAACACCACACACAAAAATAAAGTCAAGATGGATTAAAGATCTAAATGTAAGACCAGGAACTATAAAACTCCTAGAGGAAAACATAGGCAAAACACTCTCTGACATAAATCACAGCAGGATCCTCTATGACCCACCTCCCAGACTAATGGAAATAAAAGCAAAAATAAACAAATGGGACCTAATTACACTTATAAGCTTTTACACATGAAGGAAACTATAAGCAAGGTGATAAGACACCCTTCAGAATGGGAGAAAATAATAGCAAACACTTTAAGCAACTGACAAAGAATTAATCTCAAAAATATACAAGCAGCTCCTGCAGTTCAATTCCAGAAAAATAAACGACTCAATTAAAAAACGGGCCAAAACTAAACAGACATTTCTCCAAAGAAGACATACAGATGGCTAACAAACATGTGAAAAGATGCTCAACATCACTCATTATCAGAGAAATGCAAATCAAGACCACAATGAGGTACCATCTCATGCCAGTCAGAATGGCTGCTATCAAAAAGTCTACAAGCAATAAATGCTGGAGAGGGTGCAGAGAAAAGGGATCCTCTTACACTGTTGGTGGGAATGAAATCTCGTACAGACACTGTGGAGAACAGTGTGGAGATTCCTTAAAAAAGTGGAAATAGAACTGCCATATGATCCAGCAATCCCACTGCTGGGCATACACACTGAGGAAACCAGAATGGAAAGAGACACGTGTACCCAATGTTTATTGCAGCACTGTTGCCAAAACAGCCAGGACATAGAAGCAACCTAGATGTCCATCGGCAGAGGAATGGATAAGAAAGCTGTGGTACATATACCCAATGGAATATTACTCCTATTAAAAAGAATGCATTTGAGTCCATTCTAATGAGGTGGGTGAAACTGGGGCCTCTTATACACAGTGAAGTAAGTCAGAAAGATAAACACCAATACAGTATATTAACACATATATATATGGAATTTAGAAAGGTGGTAATGATGACCCTATATGCGAGGCAGAAAGAGACACACAGATGTAAAGAATAGACTTTTCGACTGTGGGAGAAGGCGAGGGGGAGGATGATTTGAGAGAATAGCATTGAAACATGTATATTATCACATGTGAAATAGATCGCCAGTCCAGGTTCGATGCATGAAACAAGGTGCTCGGGGCTGGTGCACTGGGATGACCCTAAAGGGTGGGATGGTGGTGGAGGAGGGGGGGTTCAGGATGGGGAAAACATATACACCCATGGCTGATTACTTTGCCAACAAAGGTCCATCTAGTCAAGGCTATGGTTTTTCCTGTGGTCATGTATGGATGTGAGAGTTGGACTGTGAAGAAGGCTGAGCACCGAAGAATTGATGCTTTTGAACTGTGGTGTTGGAGAAGACTCTTGAGAGTCCCTTGGACTGCAAGGAGATCCAACCAGTCCATTCTGAAGATCAGTCCTGGGATTTCTTTGGAAGGAATGATGTTAAAGCTGAAACTCCAATACTTTGGCCACCTCATATGAAGAATTGACTCATTGGAAATGACTCTGATGCTGGGAGGGATTAGGGGCAGGAAGAGAAGGGAATGACAGAGGATGAGATGGCTGGATGACATCACCGACTCGATGGACGTGAGTCTGAGTGAACTCTGGGAGTTGGTGATGGACAGGGAGGTCTGGCGCGCTGCGATTCATGGGGTCACAAAGAGTCGGACACGACTGAGCAACTGAACTGAACTGAAGGCCAAAACCACTACAATATTGTAAAGAAATTAGCTTCAAATTAAAATAAATAAATAAATTTAAATAAATAAAATTTTGTTGTTCTTCTTGCTTTACATATTTGACTGCAAAAAAATTTTTTTTAATTTTTACAGTCTTGTATTTCCTTGGTTTGATTTGATAATAAAAGATAAATCAAACTGGTATCCTGAGATTGCAGTAAACCTTCTATGGGCAGACAGACAGAAACACTAAACACTTTATTCAAAATGATTCTGCTCACCGTCTTGAGGATTTTCTCAGCAATAAGGTTACTTTAAAAACACCTTTTTAAACATCCTTCATATTTACTACAGATTCATTCTAATTTGACAAAAATGGGATAATATAAGGCAGGCATCATTTTTGGGGGGTGTGACATGATGCTACAGATGTATAGTTTTGCTGAATGTCCATTTCCTCTGGATAATCTTATTATACTTATTATAAAGTGAAAATATCTATTCATTGAAAAACTAACTTTACTTTTGAATCTATATATTGATCTAATATTGTGATTCTTATAATTGGATTTTTACTTTAGTTTCAGACTAAACTAAGTAATTTGAGTCCCTGTACTGTGCTAAGTTGTGTCAGTCATGTCCACTCTTTGAGACCCTAACGACTGCAGCCCGCCAGGCTCCTCTGTCCATAGGAGTCTCCAAACAAGAATACTGAAGTGGACTGCCATGTCCTCCTCCAGAGGATCTTCCTGACCCAGGGATTGAACTCTCCTCTCTTACATCTCCAGCACCGGCAGGTGGGTTCTTTACCGCTTGGGTCACCTGGGAAGCCCACCTGAGGGCCTACTATGTGCCATATAATCTTATATTATTTCATCAATTTTCATTACAATCTTTTGTCATAATGCTAATTTTCTTGGTAAGTAAACAGGCACAGAGTCACAGAGAATAACTAAAGCTGGATCTACCTCTCTGACCAGACCAGAATTTTCAATATAATTAGAATGATCTGCTGCTTCTTAACACCTTCAATCTGGGAGACTAGTTCCTTTCCAAGGCAAATCATTCAAAAATCACAGTAATCCCAGTCTATGCCTCAATACTAATACCAAAGAAGCTGAAAGGTTCTATGAAGACATACAAGACCTTCAGGAACTAACACCCCAAAAAGTTGTCCTTTACATCATAAGGGACTGGAATGCAAAAGTAGGAATTCAAGAGATACCTGGAGTAATAGGCAAGCTTGGCCTTGGAGTACAAAATGAAGCAGGACAAAGGCTAACAGTGCTCTACCAAGAGAACATGCTTATCAGAGCAAACACTGTCTTTCAGCAACACAAGGTATGGCTCTACACATGGACATTGCCAGATGGTCAGTACTAAAATCAGACTGATTATATCCTTTGCAGCAGAAGATTGAGAAGCTCTATACAGTCAGCAAAATCAGACCTGGAGCTGACTGTGGCTCAGATCATGAACTCGTCATTGCAAAAGTCAGACTTAAATTGAAGAAAGTAGGGAAAAACCACTAGGCCATTCAGGTATCACCTAACTCAAATCCCATATGATTATACAGTGGAAGTGACAAATAGATTCAAGGGATTAGATCTGATAGACAGAGTGCCTGAAGACATATGGAAAAAGGCTTATATCATTATACAGGAGGAGGTGATTAAGACTATCCTCAAGAAAAAGAAATGAAAAAAGGCAAAATGGTTGTCAGAGGAGGCCTTACAAATAGCTGAGAAGAGAAATGAAAGGCAAAGGAGAAAAGGTAAAATATACCCAACTGAATGCAGAGTACCAAAGAAGAGCAAGGAGAGATAAGAAAGGCTTCCTAAGTGATCAGTGCAAAGAAATAGAGGAACACACAGAATGGGAAGGACCAGAGATCCTTCAAGAAAATTAGAGATACTAATTTTCATGCAAAGAAGGGCACAATAGAAGACAGGAATGGTATAGACCTAACAGAAGCAGATATTAAGAAGAGGTGGCAAGAATACACAGAAGAAATATACAAAAAAGATCTTGACCCAGATAATCACAATGGTGTGATCTCTCACCTAGAGCCAGACATCCTGGAGTGTGAAATCAAGTGGGCCTTAGGAGGCATCACTACGAACAAAGCTAGTGGAGGTGATCGAATTCCAACTGAGCTATTTCAAACCCTAAAAGATGATGCTGTGAAAGTGCTACACTCAATATGCCAACAAATTTGGGAAACTCAGCAGTGCCCACAGGACTGGAAAAGGTCAGTTTTCATTCCAATCCTAATGAAACACAATGCCAAAGAGCATTCAAACCACCACACAATTGCACTCATTTCACATGCTAGCAAAGTAATGCTCAAAGTTCTTCAAGCTAGGTTTCAACAGTATGTGAACTGAGAACTTCCAGATATTCAATCTGGATTTAGAAAAGGCAGAGGCACCAGAGATCAAATTACCAAAATCAGTTGGATCATCAAAAAAGGAAGAGAGTTCCAAAAAAACATATACTTCTGCTTCATTGACTATGCTTAAGCCTTTGACTGTGTGGATCACAACAAACTGTGCAAAATTCTTCAAGAGACAAGAATACCAGACCTCCTTACCTGCCTCCTGAGAAATCTGTATGTAGGTCAAGAAGAAAAGGTTAGAACCAGACACAGAACAATGGACTGGTTCAAAATTGGGAAAGGAGTACATCAAGGCTCTATATTCTCACCCTGCTTATTTAACTTATATGCAGAGTACATCATGTGAAATGCTGGCCTGGATGAAGCACAAGCTGGAATCAAGAGTACAGGAAGAAATATCAATAACCTCAGAAATGCAGATGACACCACCCTTATGGCAGTAGTTGAACAAGAACTAAAGAGCCTCTTAATTAAGGTGAAAGACAAGAATGAAAAAGCTGGTTTAAGACTCAACATTCCAAAAACTTAGATCATGGCATCCAGTCACATTCAGTTCAGTTCAGTCGCTCAGTCGTGTCCAACTCTTTGTGACCCCATGAATCACAGAACGCCAGGCCTCCCTGTCCATCACCAACTCCCGGAATTCACTCAAACTCATGTCCATCAAGTTGGTGATGCCATCCAGCCATCTCATCCTCCGTCATCCCCTTTTCCTCCTGCCCTAAATCCCACCCAGCATCAGAGTCTTTTCCAGTGAGTCAACTCTTTGCATGAGGTGGCCAAAGTACTGGAGTTTCAGCTTTAGCATCATTCCTTCCAAAGGACACCCAGGACTGATCTCCTTTAGAATGGACTGGTTGGACCTCCTTGCAGTCCAAGGGACTCTCAAGAGTTCTCCAACACCACAGTTCAAAAGCATCAATTCTTCGGTGCTCAGCCTTCTTCATAGTCCAACTCTCACATCCATACATGACCACTGGAAAAACTATAGCCTTGACTAGACGGACCTTTGTTGGCAAAGTAATGTCTCTGCTTTTGAATATGCTATCTAGGTTGGTCATAACTTTCCTTCCAAGGAGTAAGTGTCTTTTAATTTCATGGCTGCAATCACCATTTGCAGTGATTTTGGATCCCAAAATTAAAGTCTGACACTGTTTCCACTGTTTCCCCATCTATTTCCCATGAAGTGATGGGACCAGATGTCATGATCTGTGTTTTCTGAATGTTGAGCTTTAAGCCAACTTTTTTACTCTCCTCTTTCACTTTCATCAAGAGGCTTTTTAGTTCCTCTTCACTTTCTGCCATAAGGGTGGTGTCATCTGCATATCTGAGGTTATTGATATTTCTCCCAGCAATCTTGATTCCAGCTTGTGCTTCCTCCAGCCCAGAATTTCTCATGATGTACTCTGCATATAAATTAAATAAGCAAGGTGACAATATACAGCTTTGACGTACTCCTTTTCCTATTTGGAACCAGTCTGTTGTTCCATGTCTAGTCACATTACTTAATGACAAATATATGGGAAAACAATAGAAACAGTGACAGACTATTTTCTTGGGCTCCAAAATCACCGAAGATGGTTACTGCAGCCCTGAAATTAACACTTTCTCCTTGGTAGAAAAGCTATGACCAAGCTAGACAGCATATTAAAAAGCAGAGACATTACTTTACCAACAAAGGTCCATCCAGTAAAAGCTATGGTTTTTTCAGGAGTCATGTATGGGTGATGTTGGACCATAAATAAGGTTGAGCACTGAAGAAGTGATGCTTCTGAACTGTGGTGTTGGAGAAGACTCTTGAGAGTCTCTTAGACTGGCAGATCAAACCAGTCACTCCTAAAGGAAATAAATCCTGAATATTCATTGAAAGGACTGATGCTGAAACTCATGCTCCAATACTTGCCCACTTAAGGTGAAGAGCTGACTCAGTAGAAAAGACCCTGATGCTGGGTAATACTGAAGGCAGGAGGAGAGGGGGATGACAGAGGAGGAGATGGTTGGATGTCATCACTGTCTCAATGGACATGAGTTTGAGCAAGGTCCAGGAAATGGTGAAGGACAGTGAAGCCTAGCTTGCTGTGGTCCATGGAGTCACAAAGAATCAGACATTACTAGCTACTGAACAACAACAGCCTACCTCTAGTTTCTTAATCAGTTGTCCTACAAATAGGAGACAACAGAGACCTGTTTAAGTGACTTTTTTTTTTTTATAATACTCCCCTTCTCTAAACCTCATGACCATTCCCAGTCTATTTTAAAGTCAATTCTTTGAAGCAGAAGGCTAACAGTTATTTGATTACTACTTGACACTACTTATTTTTCAAATCATATCACTCCGAATTCTTTCCCCTAAATATACCAAGCCTTCTGCCTGTTTTCTACCATTCCTTCAGAGATCTGTTTCAAGTTCAAATCTTCCCTAAAGCTATTCCAGATAAGACAAATGCCCCCTCCCATGCATGTGTATTCACTCCTTCATGTGCACACATAAATATCTATAACTGATCATGTATGTGTACTGTGGGCTTTTTTAATTGACGGCAGAGTTGCATTTATTGTACTTCAATCCTTTGTAAACATGTGTGAAATATTGTAAACTAGAAAGCCTTTGTAAATTTCAGTTGCCATCCTCTTTATTTTCTTCTGATTATAAGCACCTTGAGGGCAGTGTTGCCATTTTTGGTTCACCACCTGGCTTGTTATGGTTCTTCTAATATGGCAGGTGCTCAATAAATCCCATTGAATAAAGATCTGTGGTTGACTGATTAACTTCTTGGCAAGTGAAACATATTTAATATTCCCCTTGAGTTCACAAATGGTTTATGCACTTCACAAAGGACCATACTCAGAATCATTCTGGCCTTACAAGTATATGACCAACAACTTTTAAGTACTACAGTATTAAGGGGCCCTAAAATGAAGACTGTCCCCTATCCACATGGAGTGTTTTCATTTATATTACCCTATTATTGCACACATATCAGACAGGAATATGGTTCACATACGGGAACCTCCAACCTCCAATCAAGCAGTTTTAGCACTAGTCTTTGTGTGCTCTGTGTTCTTTGCGAATCACGGATTAGAACTGCAGCCTTTCTGACCTGCAATAAAACTCACACGTTTCCTTAAACATATGCTACTATACAATGAATTTCATTGAAGGAGAAAGTGAATGTGAATTCTACCTGGCTGATTCTTTTCAGCTTTGGGGGGTTATGGTTAGTAAGATCAAATAATGCCAGTTATGTCAGGTAGTGCCAGGAACTTCAGGTCTCCATAAATTCTGATCCTGGAAACTGCATGACTGAATTAGAAAGAATATATTTCTCTGTCAAGATTTCAGACTTATTTTAAACTTTGGGCCCTTCTACTCAATTTTCTGCTACTTCTCAGACAAAGAAAAAGTCATATTTAAAGAGAGGAACAGGCACAACATAAATGGCTGGAAATAAAGCTCACTACTGGAAAATGCCCTTTAATAGTTTCCACTAGACTATCACACTGTGTTTTTCTTTTACCTTTTTTATAAGACCAGGTTTTGGAAAATAAGTATCATCTATAAACACATGAACATATGATAAGGGCTGATCTGCCTAGACTAATTCTTATTAAGATTACTATACAGGAGAATTCAAAAATCAGCTTCTGTAGATACACTTCTATCATTTTCAAAGTTTTTAAGAAAACGGATCTTATTTATCTATCACCAAAAAATACTGCTACAGAACTCAATTTTCTCACCATACAGCAGAGGTATATACATGCAAATATTATTAATCCTGTTTTCCTTTTTCTACACAAAACCCAGAGAAGGTAGTATCTGTATTTTAAAATATACACATTTTATATACACTTTCATCCATTTTCTCAAGGAAGTATTTCTACAAGTTACATAATGTTCATTTGCTTCTATCCTAAATACCTTCAAAGCACTTCTAATTTTCTTGACTTAATGATAGTAGACAGTGATGAGGGAAAATAACTTTTTCCCATTATTAATTATGGTATTGATTTTAATACCTTTAAAAATCATTTAAAAAATCAATCTACTTCACCTTTTAAGAACAGTTTTAAAGTTTAGAGAAAAATTGTGCAGAAAGTACACAGAGTTCCTATATATTATTCCCTTCCCCAGATTCTCCCATTATTGACATCTTCCTATGGTGTAGCACATTTTCAATATACTTTTAAAATATGTTTTGGGTAAAGTGAATATTAAGGATTAGGCTACACTTAATAGATACTGAAAGCACATTATTTTTAAAAGAAATTGTTATCTTTATATTAAAAGTACACAAAAGAGACATATAGAGTTGTGACTATATTTTTCTACAAAAGATAGAAATAGAATATGCATAATCAATCCTTCCCATTTTCATGATGTTTTATAAAATTCTAAGTCTGCTCTGAAGCTTTCTTTTAAAAACATATGCACAGAACAGTTTATTTTCTGAGGCCCACATGGGCCCTTTACTTCACAATGTGCTAATTGCTCTGACTCTGGCCCAAGCTCTTTGCTGGGCTGCTTGCCTCTCTCTGCCTGCTACATCTGAGTTTACATGTACAGCGGGATTACTCAGAACCCTGCTGCAGATCCTTTCAGCTTCCTTAAAGACTAGGCCTCAAGGAATCCAACCTAAGTCCAAGTCACCCAGATCAGTTACTCTAAAAACTCTACCCTGGTTGGATCTCCCTTCCACTGACATTTTGATGCAAAATCGCAGGCAACCTATTTCCTCAACTGAGGATACAAGGTTTGTTAGTTCAGTCGCTCAGTAGTGTCTGACTCTTTGCAACCCCATGAATCGCAGCACGCCAGGCCTCTCTGTCCATCACCAACTCCCAGAGTTCAGTCAAACTCACGTCCATTGAGTCGGTGATACCATCCAGCCATCTCATCCTCTGTCGTCCCCTTTTCCTCCTGCCCCCAATCCCTCCCAGCATCAGAGTATTTTCCAATGAGTCAACTCCTCACATGAGGTGGCCAAAGTACTGGAGTTTCAGCTTTAGCATCATTCCTTCCAAAGGACACCCAGGACTGATCTCCTTTAGAATGGACTGGTTGGATCTCCTTGCAGTCCAAGGGACTCTCAAGAGTCTCCTCCAACACCACAGTTTAAAAGCATCAATTCTTCAGCGCTAAGCTTTCTTCTCAGTCCAACTCTCACATCCATACATGATCACTGGAAAAACCATAGCCTTGACTAGACAGACCTTTGTTGGCAAAGTAATGTCTCTGCTTTTGAATATGCTGTCTAGATTGATCATAAATTTCCTTCCAAGGAGTAAGTGTCTTTTAATTTTATGGCTGTACTCACCATCTTCAGTGATTTTGGAGCCCCCCAAAATAAAGTCTGTCACTATTTACGTTGTTTCTCCATCTATTGCCATGAAGTGATGGGACCAGATGCCATGATCTTAGTTTTCTGAAAGCTTTAAGCCAACTTTTTCGCTCTCCTCTTTCACTTTCATCAAGAGGCTTTTTAGTTCCTCTTCACTTTCTGCCATAGGTGTGAATTCAAAAGTTTGTTGATAAATTACTGTACAAGACCTTCACTATTAATTTTTTATCAGGAGACAGTAAAATAGTAAAGAGTGCTTTGTTCCAAAAACAACACATTCCGCTATAGTATAAAACTCTCTGCAGTGCCAGATTGAAATTAATCTTGCTCAGTTGATTACTGAATGCCACCCCAAATTACTCAGCTGGAGTTAAACACAGATAGTCTTCCTATTTTAAAGCAGAAAACCCCAATTCATACACCAGTGTGTAATGTCAGCAACACAGGTCTGAGACAGAGGAAAGGACAAAATGGTAGAAATTACGAGTCAGATCCACAAACAAAATTAAATTAAAATTAGTTGGTTAGGGAAGGAAATGGTAACCCACTCCAGTATTCTTGCCTGGAAAATCCCATGGACAGAAAAGCCTGGTAGGCTACAGTTCATGAGGTCACAAAGAGTTGGACATGACTTAGCAACTAAACAAGAATGTGGACTTATCAGTTTCCATTATGTGAGTACTGTAAGAAGCTAAATAATTAAAAGCCTTATTTGTGATAAAAAAAAAAATAGTAGTTGGTGTCTCATACCTATTCAAATAAATCAAAGACATCACTTATTCCAACATGGAATTCTTTAAATTAAGAACTTATTTGTCAAAATACATTTAAAGGTAACACTTAATTCAAAGAGCTAACAAAAGCACATAAAAATTCATAAAATGCATTTCACATGACATGGGAAAGAGTCACATTTAAGAAATGATATACATGTATGTTACATTTTTAATCTTTAGTAGTTTTCATAAAACTCACTAGGCTTCAGAATTGATTTTGTTAAGTTTATCAATTTGTTTCCTGCCTGTTCCTATATATAGCAGTGAGATGAAATACGTCTTTTGGTACCTGACTTTTGTTTGTGAATCACTTCATTAACTGTTGTTCGCTGTCATTGTCAGTGATTCAATATCTGTATCATATACTTTCTCTTCAAAATGTTGCTCAACAAACTTACCTAACCTATACAGAATATCTGAGAATTAAAGAAACATTATTAGTAGTCTTGAAAGTCACTTACTGCTCATTACCAAATATTTCCACGAAAATTCAGTGTCATATAGTGGAAACAGCTTACATTATGTTAAGGTGGTAAAATTCCATTCTGTTGAATATTGGTGCCATTTTTGTCAATGGTTTATGCCAATACTAGGGTATCAGAAAGCCCATTTACCTTTAGGACAGCCCAGTGAGGGCTGATCCAAGCCAAGAAGAAAAGATCTCTCTGTTGTGTGTAATGGTGGTACCACATTTATTCTACTGACCAAAAGACTGGGCCTAGCATGTGCACTTTACAACCCACTGCTCCTCTTAGCTGCTCGGCGGAGCATCTGGCTTCTTGGCAGGGCCACTGCTATCATAGCATCTGACACCATCCAGCTCCCTGGACAGTCCCCGACAACCTGTCTACTCCTGGCTTTTCTAAAGCTGCAGAGCTGTTTTCTCTCACATTAGTTTTCTTTCCCACCTATTCTAGCCTTAAAAATCCAGGCTTCTGACAAGTGACTCAACTAAAAGTATCTATTTTGTATCTGAAAGTGCAATAAGTACTAGGAAACCAAGAATCAGTATATGTTGATTTTCACTCAAAGAATGCTTCTTTTATAGTGAAAAAGAATGATAACAGAGGACAAGTAATAAATGCTTCATATCATACGAGAATTTACAAGTATCTGAGAAGTTTTTTGTTTTGCTTTCATTCAAAGGAAATTCCAAGTCCTACTGCACATTTCACAAGTAGCTTAGGATGACAATAAAATGAAATAACTACTTTAATCTGCTTTTCTTGAAAACATTGATAGATATATGATATATGTCAAAGTTTAAAAACCCTTGGTTAACTAATGCATCTCATTTTGATAGTTTTCTTTTGAGTTCAAATTTAACCTACTTACAATGCAGGAGACCCAGGTTAGATCCTTGGGTCAGGAAGATGCCCTGGAGAAGGAAATGGCAACCCACTCCAGTATTCTTGCCTAGGAAATCCCATGTACAAGAGGAGCCTGGCAGGCTACATGGGGCCACAAATAGTTTGACATGACTGAGTGACGAACACTTTTTCTTTAATTTACTTAACAAATTAACTAAATTTACAGTTTTGTTTTTGTTGTAAAGTGTAAGATTCAAATTCTCTTTCCCCAAATAATAATCATTTTGTAAAAACTTAGTAGCATGCTAAAGAGAATGAAAAGCATCAAAGGCAAAAGTTACAGATATGAGGTACGAGAAGGACTCTGAACAAATTTATATTGATCTGATGGGAAACCAGGTAATTCTTTTTTTGCAAATTCTGTCATCTGATGAAATAGGGTCATGTTGATACTTCCAAAATAAAATCGCTTAAAAGAGGGAAGTTTATTTGTGGGATGAAGCTGTGTTTTAACCTCAACTCTTTTTTCTTGGTTACTAAAATAACCTCTGATTCTTACTAATGTTTGAGACAGATGAAAATTTTCTCTGCCAGTAAGCAAATATTTAACACATGAAGGAATAAAATTAAACTGTTCAATGGAACAATGCACAAATGAAGTGTTCAATTAACTTTCTCCTTAATTTTCCCATCCAAAGCTCCTTTTCTGAGTAAATCACTCTGGCCATAAAACTCACTGAATCTACTATACAACAGATAAGTTACAAGGATCCCAAATAATTAATTTAGAAGGTTGTTATATTGCTATTAATATTTTGAAAAATTGTGTTCCATCACTTCCAACTCTTTGAGACCCTCAGCAGCCCTTGAGATTTTTCTTCACAGGAATACTGGAGTTGGTTGCCATTTCCTCCTCCGGTGATCTTCCTTACCCAGGGATCAAACTCATGTCTCTCACGCCTACTGAGTTGCAGATGGTTTTTTTATTGCTGAGCCACTGGGAAGGCCATTTTGAAGAATTACTCACTGCTAAAGTCACTAATCTGTTTCAGTCAGTAAGGAGACTATAAGAGTAATTTAAAAGAATCCTTAGCCATACAGCTGACTTTATACTTGCTTTCTCCATTTCACATTAAGTAATTTACTTCCCTCTTACTTTTATACCATGACCACATTATTCACCTGTTCTTAGCGCTGGTAAAAGTTAACAAAATATTTTTTCCTGAAAGCAATACATGTGTTTGGTAGAATATAAATAGTAGAATGGATAAAGATATTTTTACCCTCAAGATATTTCCTTACTCTTATTTTTCTTATATCTGAAGGGGAAAAAGGTATATCTACACTAGTTTTAAATTTTTTCCTGTACCCTGAAGATCTTCCAGCTGTCTTGAAAGAAGGAAATTTTGGCTTTTGACTCTCTTTCCTGTCTTATGGATAACAGCCCGGCTGCTTTCATAAACAGTGGCCAGCTGTTCGGCTTTTAATACTACTCAACAATCTCCTACTTTTCACAGGGGAAACATCTTGGTTGAATTCTTTTCTCCTGCCTAAGTTAAGAAACTCATTGAGAATTTTGACTATAAAAGCTTCTTAAACCAAGATACTCAAAAACTACTCAGCTGCTGGTCTGAACCTAGAATTGGCCTCTAAGTTTCAACCACCTCCTTATATTTATTAAGCAGGTTGTTCTGAGATGTTTCCAAACTTTCAGAATAAGAAACTGTTACAGTAACAGAACAGCTGAAGGACAAGCATTAAGGCACTTAGGAGAACTAGGCAAACCACATAAAATTATCACATGCAATTAGCAAAGTCATCTCTGTGGAAATATTATGGCATCAGCCGGTGCTTCAAGTCTTTACTATCTGTTCCACCAAGAACAGAAGTACAATTGAATAGGGTGGGAAAACTTGTCAAAAAGTCTGCCTCAAAGAATGATTAGAACACAAGGCATACAACACCCTAAGTTGATCCATCCCATAGGAATTGAAATGCTTTATTTGTTTAAATTAAGACTTACTGTAAAGTTTGAAAGATAGAAAAGAATGGAAAAAAGGAATAAAAATATAAATAAATTTGTTAAAGCAGATAAAAATAACTTAATTTTTTCATTAGTTGTTTCAAATTGAAGAATAATGTAAAGTATGTTCAAATAAAATATTTATTTTTGTGCAAAAACTATCAGGTGAAGAAAATATCACTATTGTAATAGAACACACATGATGAGAGTAAACATTCTATAAAGATTTCTTATTCTTATCAAAGGGTGTTTATGGATATAGAAATGGACATAAACATTGATCCAGAGATAGTTCCGTCTTGGTGGTAGTTTAATTGCTAAGTTATGACTGACTCTTGCAACCCCATGGACTATAACCCACCAGGCCCCTCTGCCCATTAGATTTCTCAGGCAAGAATACTGGAGTGGGTTGCAATTTTCTTCTCCAGGGAATCTTCCTGATTCAGGGATCGAACGTGGATCTTCTGCATTACAGGCAGATTCTTTACTGCTGAGCCACCAGGGAAGCCTGTACACTATCATAGCTAGTGATTACATTGGGATGGAAGGGGAAATGAGGTGAGAGGGGAAAACTGAAAAATATTTTCCACGTGGTATTTCAAATATTTAATGAAGAAAATTCCCAAAAGAAAAACTGTTTAAACTTTATTCCCTCAATATGATGAATTACTCTTCAATGAAATACATATAAGTTAAAAAAAAAAAAAAAGCTTTCTAACAGGTAAAGGTGTTACGTGAAGTCTAATGTAATTCAGTCTGTGTCTTATGATGCTATGGGTATATTTTCTTTACTAAAGCAATGCCTATAAGTTAGCAATTCCATAGGGAGCTTTGAACTAAGGAACTTTAGCAAATGGAAGGATAAGTATCAGAAGATTTCCTGCTAAGTAATTTAAAATGTCAACAGAGTGAGAAGTTTAAGCATCCTGGAGTGTTTTGAAATAAGATTATGGGCACTTTTTCTGAAAATTTATAACTGGGTCAATTGGATCAACCAATTGATTGGTTTTAAACAGTCTGATTTTTAAAAATTTTATAATTCAGCAGTCCTATCATTTGTTAAGGGCTTCCCAGGTAGCTCAGCTGGTAAAGAATCCGCCTGCAATGCAGGAGACCTGAGTTCTCTTCCTAGGTTGGGAAGATCCCCTGGAGAAGAGAAAGATACCTCACTCCAGTATTCCAGCCCAGAGAATTCCATGGACTGTATAGGCCATGGGGTCACAAAGAGTTGGACACAACTGAGTGAAAAGACAGAATGCAAACACTACTTTTACAAAAAAAACTTGTCTCTGATTTAAATTGCCCTTAAAATTTAGGATGTACAACTTCCAGCAACTACGGAATTGTCATTAAAGTATCCTCTCACAAAGAAAGAGCTGAAATATCGAGAGTAATTCAAAACTTTTGAAAAATAATACTATTTTAGGTTTACATAAGATTTATCCACGTATGAAATACTTTGATAGCCATATCATATTATTTGATTCTCTCATCAGCTCTGTGAAGTTGAGAAGTAAATATCATTTTTCCCATTTCCCAGATGAAGAAGCTGAGGCTCCAAATGATTTCATGTCTTGTCTTAGAACAATATGCTAATTTAACTGTGAGATTTGAGTACCAACCAGTCTCATCTAACCTTAACGATCCTTCATTCCTACATTATCTGCCAAAACAGCGACATAATGGGAGATGAAGGGTGACCAAGTATTTAAAATACCAGAAATTAATGGACTGCTGTGGTTTTCTAAAATTAAAACTTTTCTTTTGGTACAAAGAAACAAGATAATTTAAGAATAGAACATGTAAAATATTTTTCATTAATTTGATTCTTTTCCAATTCAAGGATTTTAATGAAATGGCTGTTGGGAATGATAGTTATAGTAAGCAACTTTCTCTCTTTCTCACTACACACACACACATACATATATATATATATATATATTCATGTCAAACGTATGAGTAAGGTGATAGCCATTGTAGTTTAGAATAGTTGTTTCTTTTCCGGTTAATTAATATGATTTTAAATACTTCATATGGGAGAATTTTTTGGAAAAAAAATGAAGTGAACGTAAGATTGACTGGAATTTACAAGCTCATTTAAAGAAAAGTCTCAACTATTTTTTCTTACAAATGTAATACCTCCCCAGATGGCAGTCTTTGTAGTTCGTGGCACTGATTCAAAAGGCATATTAACTGCCACTCTCCTAGTTGCATCAAGCATTTACAGGCCTCCTCTCAGAATGGGTTCAATAGTAATTAAAACAACACGCTTCAGTCAGGTGAAATTACATTTGAAGGGTTTGAGGAGTGTGTGTGTGTGAGTGTGTGTGTGTGTGTGTGTGAGTGTGTGTGTGTGAGTGTGAGTGTGTATGTGTGTGAGAGTATGTGTGTGAGTGTGTGAGTGTGTGTGTGTGTGTGTTCCTTTGGGTAAATAAGTCCTTTCTCAAAAAAAAAAGAAAAGGATGAGAATGGAGAGACCTAGAAAGAAAGGAGACAGAGTTGTACGTCAGGGTCGGGGGAGAAAAGTAGGTGGGCATTCTGGGGTAGGGGGAGATTAAGAGAGAGAGGTTCAAAATAATACACCAAACAAGAGTCCCATAAACTATGTTGAAATGTGAATATTTCTTTCATTCCCTACCAGACAGTGATAGACAAACAGGTTAAGGGGAAAAAAAAAAAAAGCAAAGGGGGAAAAATACCATTTACTCACTGTAGCAGCAGGAAATCAAGGAAAGAAAATAAACAGGGTTTGAATTGTGGACCTTTAACCTGCTAGTCAGACAGTTTCATTCCGCGTGTATTTGTGTGCTGGTAAATGGCGAAGGGGAGGTAAAAGGACGGGGGCCTTGTGGGATTCCTGGGACTCCCACAGCTACCAGCCCAGCTGTACAANAAAAATACCATTTACTCACTGTAGCAGCAGGAAATCAAGGAAAGAAAATAAACAGGGTTTGAATTGTGGACCTTTAACCTGCTAGTCAGACAGTTTCATTCCGCGTGTATTTGTGTGCTGGTAAATGGCGAAGGGGAGGTAAAAGGACGGGGGCCTTGTGGGATTCCTGGGACTCCCACAGCTACCAGCCCAGCTGTACAAACATGCACACGCTTTGTTAAGGTACAGTGGGCAGAGGCTGAAACTGCTGAGCTATCTGACCTATAAATCCCTCGCAAAAGCTCCACTTGAGGGGAAGCCAGAAGTTCTGTGTAAATGTTTCACCCAGCCAGAAGCTAGCAGTGGTCATTTCCGCCTTCTCTCTTTCTCTCAATGGGTACTGACTGGCTGCATTTAAAGTAGTATGTTTAGATACATAAATGACCACATCTTAAATTCTACTTTCCTCTAGGCAAAACAAGAAAGGGAATAATGACTCAGAAGCTCTCTGTTCTTGACTTTACAGCTTGAGGTACAGGTTCCAAAATTATGAGCAATCCATTTCGGCAGAGCAATGGAAATTTCTGTTATTGTTCTTTTAAGTTTCTTTTTCAAACACAATGTAAGTACATCAGTTTAAAATTACCATGAATCTACATAGATATTTTTAATTGACACAGGCTGGAGGGATTTCAGATATTCTCTTCAATATGACACCAATTACACTGCTCCAGCTTTTCATTTTGCACTTAGTCTCATTCACAACAGATAATCTTAGCATGGCATATTATATCTTGAGTGTAAACAATGCTGAGGTTCTAAATTACTAACCCCAAGGAGAACCTTCCTGAGATTTTTTTTTCTCTTGTCTAAACATTTCTGAACTCTAGGTGACCTCCTTTTATGAAGCTTCCACACGGCATCAAAACACCTTAAATGTATGCACTTAGTAAGGTATATAGGCTATTAAAAACACTGTAGAAAATGACATAAAACAATAACAAGTAAAGCAAGCTACATTTAAGTAGAAATGGCTTTTATAAATATTCATAAAGCTAGAGAAGTCTGTTGAAAATACCTGGAAGCCTTTTTGTATTTTTCTGTCTCTTTAGGATTTCAGAAAGCCCAATCAATGCTAAAAACAAAAGAAAACAAACAAAAGAACACACACACACACCAATACAGAGGTGTTTACTCTGTGTATATGCTGCTCTGAGTTGAATAAGTTTGGTTGCATTTGAATAGTATTAAATATTCAGAGATACTAAGAAAAAGTGGCATTTTTCTGAAATGTCATTCGGTGATAAAGATTTTCTTCACTAATTTCTTACATTACACTAAGCAAGAGACTAATGCTATGGATAGCAAGATGTACATCATGGCTCTTGCAATTTTACCAGAATATGCACTTAGGTAAAGAGGACAAAACCAGTATGCACACATAAGCAACGCATATAACAAAAGTAACACATGACAAAAAACACATATGTAACACATATGATGTACTTACTTTACATCAGTAAAGTAAAAATGCCTAACAATGGAAATTCAGAGGGGACAGAAAGTACTTACAGACAGAGGAAGTCCATAAAAAGTATGCCTTGAACCTTGTCATCTTTCTGAAAATGTCATATGAAAGAGAGTGAATAATTAACAGCATATTAAAATAAAATGGATAAATAATAAGAACCCACTGTGTAGCACCGGGAACTCTACTCAACACTCTGAAATGACCGATAGGGGAAAAGAACCTAAAAAAGAGCAGACACGTGTATATGTAACTGATTCATTTGCTCTACAGCAGAAACTACTACAACACTGTAAATTAATTGAATACGCCAATAAAAGTTAATTAAATCTCCTCCCAAAAGATAATAAAGCAAATGGGATGACGTGGCAAAAGAGATAAAGACTAAATTGAGTAGCTTCCTATTTGAAGGGTTGTAGCTCAGCAAAGGCAACTTAAGAGGAGGCAGAATCCTGCTTCCTGGCTCCTTCAGGAGGCAGGATCAGCTTCTCTGACACAGATTCTGTTTCATATGACCTCTAGAAACACAGAAAAGTCTAGTATTGTCAGTGCTGCACATGAGCTTTCTCTAATTAAATTGATACAAAATAATGCAATTTATCTTGCCATCATTTCTTTCTAGTTAGTTCTACAGGTCAATTATCTGTGTTGTCTACATATCACCAATAGTCTGAGAAACAGCAAACTCCCAATACATTCAGACTTTACTAATAAAGTATACAGAAATTCCGACATTTGTAAATGAAGATAATGCTAGTGATCACTGTTTGTGGTGGTTGTGGCTTGCTTGCTTTGTCTCTATGAAAAAAGAAGAGCACAGACAATATACTGGCCCGGACTCAGGGTAAGTACAGCCGAAAAGTAACAGCACAGTCACCAAGGATAAAGCTCTGACCAATATGACATTTATCCCAAACTTCAACTGAACACATGATAGTATGTCACCTCACTGTCATTCATTTGCTTTTCTACACTTAAAATTTTGCTGCTTCAAACCACAGGTATGAGATATATTATTTCATCTAACTTAAACCACTTCGAAGATTTCCATAAAGAAAAAAGAGTACTAATACTCTTAGCTAACCACATAAAAAGAAAAAACAAATTTAAAACTATAAATAGAACAGATATATCACAACTAACCCTGGTCTTCAATTACTCACCTGAGATTTTGGATACTAAGTCGCTCCAGTGAATCATTCCATGACCTACACAAGTTACCCAACTGTGCTTTGCTTTTTCATCTATAAAACCAGAAAAGCATTGATTTTACTCTCCACCTCATATGGATGTGAAAATATTTTAAAATAAATTGCAAGATTATTATTAACATAATGCCTTGTAAAACTGCAATTGAGGAATTTCCCTGGTGGTTCAGTGGCTAAGACTCCACATTTCTAACTCAGGGAACTAGATCCCACATGCCACAAAGAAGATCCTGCATACTGCAATTAAGATTCAGTACAGCATAATAGATATTTTTTTTTAATCACAATTGATTACTAAAATAACAACATAACTGAATACATTCAAAAGTTAATAGTCATCCACCCATGCACAAATGTGATTAAGAAACTTCTAAATTTCATAAAGTTTATTATTTAGATTCATTAAATATGCCAAACACCAAAGACAAATTATTATTTGCTATTATTTCAAAATTGATATGCTATTGTTATTGTACTTCTCCTTCCTCTTTTTGTGTCCAACTCTTTCTGACCTCATGAACTGTAGCCATCTAGGCTCCTCTGGAATTTTCCAGGCAAGAATACTGGAGTGGGTTGCTGTTTCCTGCCTCAGGGGATCTTCTCTACCCAGGGGTTGAACCCATGTCTCTTGGGTCTCCTGTTGGCAGGCAGATTCCTTACCACTGAGCTACCTGAGAAGCCCATTAAATATGATAACATTTATTATTTAGAGTCATTAAATATGCCAAAGGCAAAGTATTATATTTTATTATTTCAAAATTGATATGATATTGTACTTCTCCTTCCTCTTTTTATTGCAAACTTTTTGTCAGACACTGCCACATAAGAATATGTAAGAATTCTGATTTAGTGGCTTTAACTTTTTTAATTTTCTCATTTTTCTCAACTAAGACGAGTGCAAATTTCAACTGAATAAGCTTTGTTACTCTCACCCTCTTCCTGAAATACAAACAAGGTTAATGATATTTTAATTTTTTAATATTAGAAAATACAGATTAATATTTAATTAGAATAACTGACAAGATACACCATAATCCTCATAATATCAGTATCAGTATTTTCAGTGCAACATAATATACAGGGACAGTAGTTTTTTAAACCCCTAACTAACAGAATATTCCTCTTAAGAAAGCATTTTATTCTAAAGTCTTCCAAAAGATTTAAGTGGAAGAAACACTCCAAAAGACATTCTATGATGTCACTATCATCCTAATACCAAAATCAACACTATCAAAAAAGAAAATTAAAAGCCAGTATCTCTGACAAATATAAATGCAAACAAGTATTCTCAACAAAATATCAGTAAACCAAGTCCAACAACACATAAAAAAGATCACACACCATGACGAAATTGGATTCATGAAAGACAAAGAAGGCTCAACACCTGGGAGTGTAGGATTCAGTTCAGTTCAGTTCAGTCGCTCAGTCGTGTCCAACTCTTTGCTACCCCATGAATTGCTGCACGCCAGGCCTCCCTGTTCATTATCATCTCTCAGAGTTCACTCAGTCTCACGTCCATCGAGTCCGTGAAGCCATCCAGCCATCTCATCCTCTGTTGTCCCCTTCTCCTGCCCCCAATCCCTCCCAGCATAAGAGTCTTTTCCAATGAGTCAACTCTTCACATGAGGTNCTCCAATACTTTGGCCACCTGATGCAAAGAACTGACTCATTTGAAAAGACCCTGAGGCTGGGAAAGATTTAAGGTGGGAGGAGAAGGGGATGACAGAGGATGAGATGGTTAGATGGCATCACTGATTCAAGAGACGTGAGTGAGTAAGTCTCGGGAGTTGGTGATGGACAGAGAAGTCTGACACGGTGCAGTCAATGAGGTCGCAAAGAGTTGGACACGACTAAGGGACTGAACTGAACTGATAACACAGGCAAATATATTCAAAATTCTATGATAAACCATAATGAAAAGTAATATAAAAAATGTCTATATACATATAGCTGAGTTACTTTTCTGTACAGTAGAAATTAATCCCTACTTTGTATTCAACTGTACTTCAAAAAATGTTTAAAGCATTTTAAAATAAGTATATTTTAGATGTTATGAAATATTTTATATAATTTTTTAGATTATTCCTAGTTTAGATGCTAACATAATAATTCTCTTAATTTCACAACATAAAATTAATAATTAAATACAATTATCTCATCTTATTACCATTACATGTATTTACTTTGGGCTGTATACTTACACACACACACACACACATCTATGTATATATATATATAAATTTGTGTGTATATAGTCAAATGGCAGAGTAAATATTTATTTACTAAGAAACAGTTTGAGAAGAAGGGATCTGGTATTACTTGGACAACTATGTGCCATGAATTTGCAACAGTAGAGATTTCACGTATCACTGAGCTGTCATGGGAATCATGCAGAGTAGATATATCTGTTCCTTGTTCAATCTCCAAACTTGTGGGTTTGATCCCTGGATCAGGAAGATCCTCTGGAGAAGGAAATGGAAAACCACTACAGTTTTCATGCCTGAAAATCCTACCGACAGAGGAGTCTGGTGGGCTACAGTCCATGGGGTTACAAGAGTCAGACATGACTTAGCAACTAAACCACAACCACACTCTAAGTATGTCTCTCTGGGGTCCTGCTTTAGACTGCTGCTGCTGCTGCTGCTACTAAGTTGCATAAGTCGTGTCCGACTCTGTGCGACCCCATAGCCGGCAGCCCAACAGGCTCCCCGGTCCCTGGGATTCTCCAGGCAAGAACACTGGAGTGGGTTGCCATTTCCTTCTCCAATGTATGAAAGTGAAAAGTGAAGGTGAAGTCGCTCAGTCGTGTCCGATCCTCAGCGACCCCGTGGACTGCAGCCTACCAGGCTCCTCTGTCCATGGGATTTTCCAGGCAAGAGTACTGGAGTGGGGTGCCATTGCCTGCTTTATTTGTTTATATGCCATGCAAGATTTCATTTGAACAGAGATTTTCTTGGCTAATGAGTTAGAAAGCTACTGTCTTATACTACAGAATCTCCCGGGCACTTGGGATTGGTCTTTTCTAATCTTGTGTATTGAGCTTCACTGTGGCTCAGTGGTAAAGAACCCGCCAGCCAACGCAGGAGACATAAGAGATGAGGGTTCAATCCTGGATCAGGAAGATCCCCTGAAGAAGTAAATGGCAGCCCATGCCAATATTGTTGCCTGGGAAATCCCACAGACAGAGGAGTATGGTGAGCCACAGCCCAGGAGGTCTCAAAAGAGTTGGACATGGCTTATTGACCAAACAACCAATCCTGTGTATTTGTGATTGAAAAAATAGGAACTCACCAAATTCTTAACAACCAACCTACTCTTTCCAGAGGGAAGCAAAATTTTGCTGAAATTATGATTTCCTTGTTTTGGAAATTTTAACTTTGTTGTATGATCCACTTAAAACTTTATGGTAGACAATGCAGACCCTAAATCTGTACTTTCGTAAACAATATCCACAGTGTGAAAATGGGAAGATAGAATAAAACACTTGTCCGTAAAAATGCATTTGGCTTATTCCCCAAGACCTGTAACACCAGAGTAATCATGAGAAAACCATCAGATAAACCCAAATTGAGGACCACTAAATATCTGACCAGGATGCCTCAAAGATGATGTGGTCATCAACACACAGGGAAAGTTTGAGAAACTGTCACATCCAAGAGAAGCCTAAGGAATTATGACTACAAAATGCAATGTGATATCTTGGATGGGACACTAAAACAGAAGAACACTGGGTCCAAATTGAGGAAATCTCAATAGAGCATAGATTTCAGCTAATAATAATATATCAATATTGATTCAGTGATTGTGTTAACTATACTATATACTAATGTAAGATATTAACAGGTGAAATTGTGGGGAGATATGTTAAATAACAGAAGCAGATGATATTAAGAGGAGGTGGCAAGAATACACAGAATAACTATACAAAAAAGATCTTCATGACCCAGATAACCATGATGGTGTGATCACTCACCAAGAGTCAGACATCCTGGAATGCAAAGTCAAGTGGGCCTTAGGAAGCTTTACTATAAACAAAGCTAGTGGAGGTGATGGAATTCCAGCTGAGCTATTTCAAATCCTAAAAGATGATGCTGTGAAAGTGCTGCACTCAATATGCCAGCAAATTTGGAAAACTCAGAAGTGGCCACAGGACTGGAAAAGGTCAGTTTTCATTCCAATCACAAAGAAAAACAATGCCAAAGAATGCTCAAACTACTGCACAATTCCACTCATCCCACATGCTAGCAAAGTAACACTCAAAATTCTCCAAGCCAGGCTTCAACAGTACATGAAGCATGAACACCCTGATGTTCAAGATGGATTTAGAAAAGGCAGAGGAACCAGAGATCAGATTGCCAACAACTACTGGATCATTGAAAAAGCAAGGGTTCCAGAAAACATCTACTTTGCATAATTGACTACACCAAAGCCTTTGACTGTGTGAATCACAACAAACTGTGGAAAATTCTTAAAGAGACAGGAACACCAGACCACCTGACCTGCCTCCTGAGAAATCTGTATGTAGGTCAAGAAGCAATGGTTAGAATTGAATATGAAACGACAGACTGGTTCCAAATAGGGAAAGGAGTATGTTAAGGCTATATATTGTCACCTTGTTATTTAACTTATATGCAGAGTATATCATGTAAAATGCCAGGCTGGATGAAGGACAAGCTGGAATCAAGACTGCTGGGAGAAATATCAATATGAAGATGATACCACCCTTATGGCAGAAAGTGAAGAAGAACTAAAAAGCCTCTTGATGAAAGTGAAAGAGTGAAAAAGTTGCTTAAAACTCAACATTCAGAAAACTAAGATCATGGCATCTGGTCCCATCACTTCATGGCAAATAGATGGGGAAACAATGGAAAGAAACAGTGACAGACTCTATTTTGGGGGGCTCCAAAATCACTGCAGATGGTGACTGCAGCCATTAAATCAAAAGATGCTTGCTCCTTGGAATAAAAGCTATGACCAACCTAGACAGCATATTAAAAAGCAGAGATATTACTTTGCTGACAAAAGTCTGTCTAGTCAAAGCTATGGTTTTTCCAGTGGTCATGTATGGATGTGAGAGTTGGACTATAAAGAAAGCTGAGTGCCGAAGAATTAATGCTTTTGAACTGTGGTGTTGGAAAAGACTGTTGAGAGTCCCTTGGACAGCAAGGAGATCCAACCAGACCATCCTAAAGGAAATCAGTCCTAAATATTCATTGGAAGGACTGATGCTGAAGCTGAAGCTCCAATACTTTGGCTACCTGATGCAAGAGCTGACTCATTTGAAAAGACCCTGATGCTGGAAAAGATTAGGGGCAGGAGGAGAAGGGGACTACAGAGGATGAAATGGTTGGATGGCATTACCAACGCAATGGACATGGGTTAGAGTAGACTCCGGGAGTTGGTGATGGACAAGGAAGCTTGGTGTGCTGCAGTCCATGGGGTCACAGAGAGTTGGAAACGACTGAGAGACTGAACTGAAATGATATGGCAACTCTCTGTACTATCTTTTTAACTTTTCTATAAAACTTTTCTAGAATAAAAATTTAATTTCTAAAATGTAAATATGCATTTAGTAAAAGATACACTTTAAAAATGTGATTAATCAGGAATCTGCAATAACCACATGAAATTCTTATAAAAGAGAAAGAAAAGTATATTTGCTTAAAAGAAATCAATTGTAAATTACATTTTAGTTCAGAGTAATATGCTAATTCTTCACTGTACCTGTGTGACCATAAGTGTAAAGAAGATTGCAAATTTATTTTAATTTTTAATGATTCTAACAATGAAGTGAGTAAATTATCTACATTTCATTAAAACACATTTTTGTATTGAGGAGTACCAACTTACTTTCTCAAAATTGGTATTTCTGTATATAAAAGTAATGAAACAAGAACCTGAATATAACAGCCCTAGGTTTAGAGGTACAAAGAAACAACTATTATAAACATACATTTTAAAAATTATGATTTCTGAAAGTGGCATCAGAAAATGATGATTTTTTTGTTTTTTTTTTGTTTTGTTTTTAATTTGAAGGATAAAGACATTATTTTCTTATCACATGTCCATGGAATACTCAAACTGGTCAGTCCAAAAAAATGACATCTTTCAAATGGACTATCTCACATCAGATACAGGGGGTGGGGTGGGTAATATCTTAGTATTCATAAAGTACTCCTGGTGAAGGAAACTCTTATTTTCTAGGACCCCAGGGAAGGATAAATCTATCCAGTACCCAAAATGAAATTACTTAGTAAACTAACTTTGGAGCTGAAACTAATTTTATAGGATTGAACAAACTCAAACCTGGAAGGATCCACCAGATCTCTTGGGTCACCCTTTGGACATTAGCTAAGTCATCGCTAACACATTGAGGGCCAAAAAAAAACTCTATTCTTTTCTCAATATTTCCAACATTGGCAATTCACCCCTTTTGGAGGAGTTATCAACCTCAAAGGATTGCCTCCTTATATCTTCCCAATATCTCTTATTTTTAAATCTATGTCTGCTAGAGTAATTCTCCATTAACAGAGAGCAAAGTGATAACTGTTCTTTCTCCAAAATAAGAAAGTAAAAAAACTATTTTTAAGTCTCAGTACATATTGATGCTTTTTAACTGTAGTGTTGGAGAAGACTTTTGAGAGTCCCTTGGACTGCAAGGAGATCCAACCAGTCCATTCTAAAGGAGATCAGTCCTGGGTGTTCATTGGAGGGACTGATGCTAAATCTGAAACACCAGTACTTTGGCCACCTCATGCAAAGAGTTGACTCATTGGAAAAGACCCTGATGCTGAGAGGGATTGGGGACAGGAGGAGAAAGGGACAACAGAGGGTGATATGGCTGGATGGCATCACCAACTCAATGGACATGAGTTTGAGTAAACTCTGGGAGTTGGTGATGGACAGGGAGGCCTGGCGTGCTGTGATTTACAGGGTTGCAAAGACTCGGACACGACTGAGCAATGGAACTGAACTGTTCATATATAGTAATGTTGCATTACTAACAGCATAGATTAAGCCATGTAAAGGTACCATAGAACAACACTAATGTAATATAACTAACTTTTATGGCAACAGATAGCTCATTACTATTGCTGCAACATTATTGACAGAGTTCTTCCTGTGCTTGATTCATACACTGCCCCATCTTCAGGAATTAACAATTTGTAAAGGTATCATCAACCCTGGCCTGCTATTTTAAAACCTACAAGCAACAGGGTTATGAATCCCTCATCACAACAGCCACAGATTTTGAATGGCTTGTGTCACCTCTTCATTGTTAGTAAGTAAAATAGTTAGCAATGGCATGTGAAGCAAAAAAGATATCTAAAATCCAGCTTCTGTTTAAAGAAGTGGGAAAATGTAGATTCACAGACAAAGTGGTAAGTGTGTGTTTGGGGGTAAAGTACTGAAAAAAGAGAAGCATGAACTTTGAATGACAGAAATGAACATTTTTAAAAAGGAACTGACATCTTTCTCAGAAAAAATATAATTAGAAAACTGGAAAATGGCATAATGGGAAGACATGAATTACTATCCTTTAATCAAGAGGAAAAAGCATACTTCCTTTCTTTGACCTCAAGAAAATAGTCTTTATTTTTGTCTGCCTGAGTCCTTCTTAAACTATCCCTAGCTACTGTCCTAAACCCAGTTATGCATACCTCTGTGGGGGAAGACTTCATTCTTTCAAATAAAAAAGGAAACATCTCAACTGCTAGAAATGATGAGCATGCTTTAGAAAGGTGCTGTAGAACAGCAGATAATAAACTGCTCAAGTTCAAAANATATGGCTGGATGGCATCACCAACTCAATGGACATGAGTTTGAGTAAACTCTGGGAGTTGGTGATGGACAGGGAGGCCTGGCGTGCTGTGATTTACAGGGTTGCAAAGACTCGGACACGACTGAGCAATGGAACTGAACTGTTCATATATAGTAATGTTGCATTACTAACAGCATAGATTAAGCCATGTAAAGGTACCATAGAACAACACTAATGTAATATAACTAACTTTTATGGCAACAGATAGCTCATTACTATTGCTGCAACATTATTGACAGAGTTCTTCCTGTGCTTGATTCATACACTGCCCCATCTTCAGGAATTAACAATTTGTAAAGGTATCATCAACCCTGGCCTGCTATTTTAAAACCTACAAGCAACAGGGTTATGAATCCCTCATCACAACAGCCACAGATTTTGAATGGCTTGTGTCACCTCTTCATTGTTAGTAAGTAAAATAGTTAGCAATGGCATGTGAAGCAAAAAAGATATCTAAAATCCAGCTTCTGTTTAAAGAAGTGGGAAAATGTAGATTCACAGACAAAGTGGTAAGTGTGTGTTTGGGGGTAAAGTACTGAAAAAAGAGAAGCATGAACTTTGAATGACAGAAATGAACATTTTTAAAAAGGAACTGACATCTTTCTCAGAAAAAATATAATTAGAAAACTGGAAAATGGCATAATGGGAAGACATGAATTACTATCCTTTAATCAAGAGGAAAAAGCATACTTCCTTTCTTTGACCTCAAGAAAATAGTCTTTATTTTTGTCTGCCTGAGTCCTTCTTAAACTATCCCTAGCTACTGTCCTAAACCCAGTTATGCATACCTCTGTGGGGGAAGACTTCATTCTTTCAAATAAAAAAGGAAACATCTCAACTGCTAGAAATGATGAGCATGCTTTAGAAAGGTGCTGTAGAACAGCAGATAATAAACTGCTCAAGTTCAAAAATATATTAACATTGTTCAGGATCATGTTTCATGTAAGAGATGTTTTTCTTGAGGAATTTTAGCTGTTCTCAACCATTCGCACAGTTTGAAGTGCTTTCTGAGAGTCGTTGAGCCAACTCAGCTCATCTCCTTCCCACTTTGATGTTTCACTGTGACGAGACTCCAGGAGTTGCCCAAACAAAAAGATGACACATTCAAATGATGTGTGTGTGTTTTTATGATAGACTCATAAAATGATGCTAGAAGTAGAATAAAAAAAAATATATATATATATATATAGGTGTGCGTACATTTTTATATTCCTTTTCATGTGTATTTGTGCTTAAGAACATAGTTATGTCTGGCTTTGTCCCGTTGGCAGACACCATTATTTGCCCACCCACCAGGCACTCTCAATGCCTTCTGAGTTGCTGGACTGCTCCAACATTTTGCAGGTATTTTCTCTGCTGTAAGTTTAAAGAAGGTCACTCTGCTTCCAGAAATGAATAAAAATTACATGGTAGTGGTAATAAGTTTAAGGGTTAGCATTAGATGCAAGTCAGACCAATGAGACATAAGCGAAGTCAAAGAGTTTCTGGGAAAACATTTCCTTTTCAGAAAACTATTTAATTCTCCAAGATACCTGGATAGTATCCAAGATACTTTGGATAGTATCTGGTGGTATGTTGGAAGTAACAAATGCTATTGTATGATTGTGATTCTCTCCTTCCAACACCCCATGCAATGACATCACACTGGAGCTTGGAATTAGCCATGGTTGGCAAATTTACAACATGGAAATCATCAAATGCTGCAAATTAGTATGTTACTTGTTTGTCCAGAGAGTGGGTCATTAAACATTTACCAGAACACCACCAATAGCGTTCTGGGAAGATATGATGTTTGGCTCTAGCGACATCATTTTGTCACCATAAGCACAGAGACCCCCTGACACACAGAGACAGTGAGAATGGAGCTGGGAGTGTGATTATGATGCAAAACATCTGGGTTCTTTACACCATTCTTCAGCTACTGAACCAATCCTGAAAGCACTTTGCTTTCAGACTTCTAATAGCTAGTAGGCCCTCATAGTTTAAGTCACAACTACTGGATATCTTGTTACTTTACCTGAAGCTAAACATAACATTTACAGTTCCTAGTGGGTTCAGACAATGACGAATCTGCCTTCTGTGCAGGAGACTCAGGTTCAATCCCTGGCTCAGGAAGATCCCCTAGAGAAGGGAATGGCTACCAACTATTCTTGCCTGGAGAATTCTATGGACAGAGGAGCTTGGTGGGCTATAGTCCATGGGTTGCAAAGAGTCAGGCATGAGTGAGTGACTAACACTTACTTTCAAATTAGAAATAGGATAGACTCAATTTCTCTACTAGAGAAATTCTGAAATTTATATATATATATATATACACACACGTGTGTGTGTAATGAATAAAATATTTATTTTTACCAAAGGAAAGAAGAATATTTATTGACAGCATTTGCATTTTATCTGAAGCTTTAAATTTAAAGGGGTAGAATTTAGTCAGAATGAAATAAAGCTGTACCCACTATTTCCCTTCCAAGTTAGGAATATGATTACCACTATTTTCCTTAACAACATGATTTAGGACATATTTAGTGTTTGTAAAACAAGACAATCTGAAGGAAAGAGAAGAGCCATAGCCAGAGCGGCAGGGTGAGCACAGCTAACCACTGCAGTAACATTATAATAATCTTTCTCACCATGTAAGGACTACCAGGACGCAATCAGATCCAATTCACACTAGAATTTAAGTGATGGGATTTCCATGAAGCTGGGATTTTGCCTTGAATACGTCATATTACATCCTCCAACTCCTTGGGCAGTGAGATGAGGACAGTGTGAAATGAGTTTTCTGGTTTCATCTGAAACCAATTATCATGCGTGGACTCAATCTGCTCAGTGTGCAGCTGAGCAGCTGCATCCCACGTGCAGCTGGGGATCAGGTGGTAAGGGCCGTCAAGAATGTTCCCTATCAATTGATTCCAGGCCAGGTTGTGATTTCCTTTCACCTCTCAAGCATCACTTTGTCATTGCTCCAAAACTGTTCCAAATGGCAAGAATTTGCACATATAATTAAGAGAGGGAAGGGAAAGACTGGGAGAGAAAAGAACTTGGAAAAATCAGGAAAAGAAAAAAAGAAAGAACTTGGCATAGGATTGTAAAGAATTTAGTTTTCTGGTGAATTCTCATTTATCTGGACTTCATTTTACAATAAATGAATTATTCCTCTTCCCACGGCCAAAACTAACCCTTCCTTTGGAAGCAGAACTCAATAGTCATTTAAATAAATTATCTAAGAGCAGTAATAGTTGGTTTCTTAATTATAAATTTGAGCTTCTAATTTGTCTCCCTTGCTCTGTCATTTTTTAGTCTAAAATAAGTTTCCTTAGTCTCATAAATACAGAACCTGCTTCTACAGTACTTGTTGCTTTCATTTCACAAGTATGAATGAAATGCACAAGTTCTGAGTTTTCTTAAAGGTCATCATCAAGCAGTATTTTTTAGGGACAGTACATTTTAGCATACATTGCAAGAAATAATATTTAAGAAAGACAAAAGAAAAATGTTAATTTGCTAATATATTTAGCAAGGAACAGGATGGTGAGTAACCTAACAAACGACTGTTTCCAGTGTTTCCCAAGTGTTGCTGTACATGGAAATTACCTGGGGATCTTGAAAAACTACTGAGCCTGGTTTCACCTGTATACATTCAGATTTAATCGGGGATGCTGAGGTTAAATATAATTAACCCAAAATAAACTGGAAAAATAAAGCTGAACAAAGAAATTAGTGAAATAGAAAACAACCAACCACTGCCCCCCGCAAATTACTTGGAATCCCAAATCTGTTTGAGAATGTTATCTTAAAGCCCAAACCAAAGCTGTTAAAGAAATAGAGGTATGGTAAAGACTTTTTTTCCCAAAAAACATAAAAGATTCCTGCAAAATAAACACAACTTTGCCAATAAATCTGAAAATTTAGCTATAAAAGTGAGTAAGTTTCCTGGAAAGAACTTGAATTACAAAAACAGACTCAAAAATATAAAATACTTCAATGCCGAGATCTTGGGTTTTTGTTTTTTTTTTTTTTTTCTTTTCAGTAAAAGACATAAATGGTTTAATGGATGGGGGAGCTTACACATCTGAAGCCGGGTTCTGGAGTGACACCCCACTGTGTGCAACAGCCAGCAGGCAGGACATGGCGGCAGTCTTTGTTCCAGGGGGGAAGGGAAGATTAACATTTATAGGGGAATCAGTCAGCTCATCAAATGGGCTCATTAGTAACCAGGGAAATCAGTAGAGGGCCACTCCCCTCACTGCCCCTTTGATAAGAACAATCGCCAGCTGGGGCCTGGGGCAAGTATACAGGCAGGTTAGTAGTGTGAGCAGAGTGTAGGAGAAGCAGGCGCTGGGTGGGCAGGAGAAGTACAGAGAACAAAAGAACAGTCATCTTCAGTGGCCTGAATAGATGCTCCATTCCTACATACCCTGTACAACCCTTACAATTTTGGTCCACCCATCTTCTGAGATATCCCAAGGGTCAGATACCACAAATACGATACAGACAGCAGCAGCCAAAGAGTATCAAGAGTAAGGCCCCAGTATGTTCAGAACAATCCTTTGCCAGGGTATGGGTAAATTTTGGAATCAAAATTTTAGAGTTTACTGAATCAGTGAAAAGGGAGTCAACAGAGGCACGGACCTGTCCAGTTACAAGGAAGGGAAGGCCACGCCTGGTTTTCAAAGCCCAGAGCCACCCCCATGGGGAGGGGTGGGACCTGGATGTAAAAGAAGCATCCTGGTGGCCTAGCCAGCAGTCAGCATTTACAGTACAGATCTGTCTTCCCACATTATGCTAGGTGCCATTAGAGGTGGATCCATCAGGTCTTCCCAAACAAAAAAACAGTTAATTCCATTAACTGGACTTCTGTGTCCAGAAGCCAGCCTACGCCATTCCACACATCATGGTCCAGGGTGGGGGCGCTCATAGGCAGTCAGTTGTCCACAGTAATGTTTACCGATGCAGGTCCTTCTGATGCACAGACATGTGGGACAGGAAGACGATGACAGTCAGTGGTCCCTCACATAGTCACAGTAGCCAGGTCAGTTCTTCATGGAAGTCCAGAGGAGAACGACAGTGGCATCTCACTGTAGATATAGCAACTAGACTCATTTTGCAGTGAGGCCAGTTTTGCTGCTCAGTCCTTGAACAAATCTGAAATCTTGCTTTCTAACTACCATTTCTGCCAAATAAGAATCAGGGTTTCTTAGTGCTGTTTCCAGGACTGTGTTAGGAAGGAATAAACCTATAACATCTTAAAATACCAGAGTAAAGTGCTCAAAAATGATGAGGACATGTTAAAAGGACATAGGATTTAGCTTCAAGAGTCTCCTACTCACCAAATCTGGGATAATTTCTCTCATCCAGAGACTAAAACTAGCACAGGACAACACTAGAGAACAATATTAAACTAATCTTATTTATAACAATGGTTGGTAAAAACAGTGCATAAATTATCAGATTTCACCAGTATTAAAAGTATATTTCAGTGAACATCTTCCTGCTCCTACTCCTCCATTCCTAAAGTTTATTCTTAACGCAGCAGAGTAAGCCTTTTATAATATAAGATAATGTCACTTTTTTCCTCCTCAAAATACTCCAAAAGCACCCATGTCACTGAATAAAAAACAAAACTTTTTTCAATGGCCTATAAGACCCTTCATGATCTGCTCCCTTCCCCTTTACCCTTTACCTCTCTTATATTTCCTCCTACTTCTTTTGCTTCTCATTCAACCACTCCATACACCTAGCTATTCCTTGAACATTTCAGGCCTTTGCTCTGTTAAGAGTCTGGTAAGTTTTGATACATTTTCTGCTACTGAGCTATCTTAAAATTTTTAAGATAAATTTATTTTGTAGACATTAAAAATTTCTCTCTCACATTATAGCATCCCTAATTTACTTTGATTAGTATGCCTGCCCTAGTGTTTTACTTTTATTGATGTATCTCTGTCCCTTAACATATTATAACCTCACCATTACATCCACAGCAAAAATACAGTGCCCAGCAAGTAATAGGGGTCCCTGATTATTTGTGGATTTTATTATCCTCATTAATGTAAAAGATTTGACTTTCATATGACAGGAGCCCAAAGATCTACAGAAATAATGGGATATGAACACACAATCAAACAGAGATTAATGATACCAGGAATTGAGAGCTGAAGGGAAGAACTGAAATCTTCACTAGAAAAAGCAAAAATCTGCCAAAATAAGTGGCAAACATTTAATTGGTGAAATGCAGAACAAATTAAAAATTCCTCCAGAAAGCAAGAAGAAAGAAAAAAACCTGGTGATATTTAGAGGTAGATGGTGGAGACTGGATACCAGACCTTAGAATCATAGATATAGGTATTTTTACTAGAAAAACTGAAATTAACTATATATGTGTATATATGAATCACTTTAGACAATTTAAGAAAATATTTTTGTATTGAAAATAAACAATACTTTGGTACACAGATGGATAAATTTTGCAGTCTTCCAAACATATAGAGAAATTTATACATAGACATGGCCTAACATTTTTTTTTTTTTTAATATCAGGGATAATAGGGTAGTCTACAAGTATTCTGGGACAGGTAAAACAGACAAAGAAAGGAAAAATGCCAAAATGATTCCACCTTCTCCATTATTGCCTTTTCCAATAATAATTATATATATAAATATATAATAATAGTACATTATTAAATTCCAGAAGTCAACACAGGCAGAATACATCTAAAATGTATGTTAACATATTAGTATCTTTTAATCAGAGGGAAAATCTGGCTATAAAGGAGATACTTTTCTTTTGCATATCTCTGCTTTAACACAATCATTTGTGTTGATTCTTTTTCTAACTCTACCCAAATTATCTTCTGGCCTTACCTCCAAGTACTCTAAAACAAATGGAGTAGGGTAGACAAGAGGGGAAGAGCATACTGTCATAATCATTCCTGTGCTATGTCATTTTTAAATTGTCTTCAATCTAAAGAATTGAGAAATTTGTTTACATAAGTTAATGAAGAGTCATAAACTCAAGCACAAAGCTACACTCTCTTGGGTCTAAGGAACCTGTAAAGAATTTTGGGACTGTACGAATGGCTAGAATTTAGAGAGAAGATCTCTTTCAAAGCAAAAAAAAAAAAACCACACACACACACACACACACACAAAGAAAGCAATATAAAAACATTCACTTAAATTTTCTTCAAATCCTTGATAGACTTTTGAGTTGTGCAAAATTTGGAGGCAAGACCCCATGGAGCCAGAGAAGAACAACAGCCTGAAATCTGAGAAAAATAGAAATTTCAGCTTCCATTCTTTGCAGGAGAAACAAGAATTTGAGTTCAAAGCTTATGAGTTAGAAAGATGTGGTAAACATTACAGGCTATTGAAACTCAAGAACAGCCATGCCACAGGAGTAAAGAGTACATCCTAGTATTGAAGGGAAACCGCACTAATAAAACCCACAACCAAGCTCATAGACATTAATAGTAATCATGAATAATTAAAATCCTACTAGAACAAACTTCCGGAGAAGGCAATGGCACCCCACTCCAGTACTCTTGCCTGGAAAGTCCCATAGATGGAGGAGTCTGGTAGGCTGCAGTCCATGGGGTCACTGAGGGTCGGACACAACTGAGTGACTTCACTTTCTCTTTTCACTTTCATGCATTGGAGAAGGAAATGGCAACCCACTCCAGTGTTCTTGCCTGGAGAATCCCAGGGATGGGGGAGCCTGGTGGGCTGCCGTGGAGTTGTACAGAATCGGATATGACTGAAGTGACTTAGCAGCAGCAGCAGAACAGACTTCAACACTATTCAGAGGAAGACAACAGAATCAAGTCTCTATAATGAATATGCCAAAATGTCTAATATGCAGTCAAGACATATGAGTAGAGAAACAAGAAAATGTGACTCATGTCAAAGAAAAAAAGTCAGTTGAAAGAAATGAACAAACGATTCTGACTTTAGAACTGGGAAAACCAAAAAAGCTATACAGTAACAATTATAAATATGTTAAACACTACAAATCAGACAGGACAACTGGTGAATAGGTAGTCAATTTCAGGAGAGATTTTTAAACTCTAAAAATAAAACTTGCATAATTAAAAGGACAATATTTGAAGATAAATTCAATGATGGAATTAGTAGCAGATTGGTCACAAGGAGAGCAGTGAACTTGAAGAAGGGTCAACAGAGATCATCCAAACATAAATGAAAGAGGGTCAATAATCAGCAGTGAAATGTGGGGCAGATCACCTCTCAGGCACATCACAATCAAATTGTTGAGGGCCAATGGCAAAGACAAAATATTTAAGCACAGAGAAAACAGACATAAATGCTGCATATACTGTAGAAAGACATTTTAAAAAAATGCTAGTTTTACAAAGAAACAACAGGAGTCAGAAGAAAACTGAGGACAAAAGGGCAAGGAGAGGGGAGAACAAGATGGCAGAGGAGTAGGTGGACATGGAGTACATCTCTCTCCACGGATACATCAGGAATACACCCTCAGACACAGAAGTGCATGCCGAACACCAGCTGAGAGTGGACAGGAGTACCTACCTGACCAGCAGAAAAGAATATATGCTGCTGCTGCTGCTACTGCTGCTAAGTCACTTCAGTCATGTCCGACTCTGTGCTACCCCATAGACGGCAGCCCATCAGGCTCCGCCATCCCTGGGGTTCTCCAGGCAAGAACACTGGAGCGGGTTGCCATTTCCTTCTCCAATGCATGAAAGTGAAAAGTCAAAGTGAAGTCGCTCAACCGTGTCTGACTCTGCGACCCCATGGACTGCAGCCTACCAGGCTCCTCCGTCCATGGGGTTTTCCAGGCAAGAGTACTCGATATGGGGTGCCATTGCCTTCTCCGAAAAGATTGTATAGAACCATGCAAAACTTGGTAGGATGAAGGAACTAGGGAGAAAAACAGGAAAGTTAGTAGGACTGGACCTGCCTTTGGCCAGTGGGAGAACCGAAGCAAGGGTCCAATCCCCACATCAGGGCAATTGTCAGAGGGGAAACACTTAAGGCTGAAAGTGAAACAGCTGACCTATGGCAGCCTAATGGAATGAGAATCAGACAGTCCTTGCTGCAGCCATACATACCCCAGACAGGGACACTGGTACGAAGGTGCAGCATCTGGGAGCTGGAGTTTAGGGACTGCCGAACAATCCTAGGGCAAGGGCTGCTATGGACTGTGGAGAGACGATTCGAGGGATGTGAGGGAGGAGATTGTGGTGGGAAATGCCTGTGGAAGAAAGCTGGGCAGCCATGGAAGCAAGGCGATACTGCTGAGTCACACATAGGAGGTGGAGCCATCACCATAGCCTCTCTCTTCCCACACACGCCAGCATCTGCAGCTTACCAATAGAGAGGCTGGCCCATCAGGTGCCTGACACACTGAACTACAGAGTAGGACCCCACCCAGGGTGCCCCTTTAAGTGCCTGACATGCCAATCTACAGAGTAGGACCCCAGCCAGGGGGTCCCCTCTATGTGCCTGATGCGCTGAACAACAGAGAAGGACTCCAGGCAAGGGAGCCCTCTAAGCCCTGAAAGGGCGGAGCTACAGAGACAGACTGGCTAAAGAGGCATTCTGATCACGAGCTATAAGAGGCCTGAAAAAAGACTCGGATAGGGCCATAACTCCTGCAGTGGAGGCAGTCAGTGTCCCTGTACACTTGGTGCCTCCAGAGTCCCCACAAGCCAAGCAGCTATGCCAAATTCATGCTCAACCCTCACTGGGGCAGAGCTGCCACAGGCAAAGAAGTCCTGCGTCTATGCACACAGTGTCATTTCAGCTGTGTCTCAACTTTTTGTGACCCTGTAGATTGTAGCCTGCCAGGATTCTCTGTCAGGGCGGGGTTCTCCAGGCAAGAATACTGGAGGGTATTAGCTGATACTGGTTGCCATACCCTTCTAGAACACTATATTTCCTGCTGCCCTAGCTGCCAACTCCCCTGAGTACCTGGTGCTGCCGGAACCCCTGTGACCCAAGCAGCTGCACCACCTCCGCACCTGGCCCTCACAGGGGCAAACCCAAGCCCTCCAGGGCAGCCTCAGGAGCAAACCCCAGCGGACGACCCACATACAAAGGTGGAAATAAAATCACAATTGCAACCCAGGGGTAGTATGGCTAAGGAATAAGACACAAAACCTTCCCAGCAGCTGTACAAGCTGCAGGTTAAATCCACACAATCAACTAGGCAGACTCTGTGTCTATGGAATATATAAAGGACACTGAGAGATCCCACAAAAGAAAACGCACAAGCTCTGATAGCCGTGGACACTGGAGGCGAGTACACACAGGAGTAGGACCAGATTAGAATCTGAGCAGCCCCACAGCAGGTCCAGAGATCAGCACAGTGTTGGAGGGCATCCTAGGGAGGTGAGGTGGACTGTGACTCCCAGCGAGGGAAAGGACTCTGACAGCAGAGACTCAGGAAAAACATTTATTATTCTTATGTTTTGACTTGTTCTGTAGATTCTTTTGGATTTTTGTTTCCTTCCCCCACCCTCTCCTTCAGTTATTGATTTTATTGGCACTATGAGATCTAATTAAGCTTTTGAGCTTTTTTTTTCACCTCAGTCATATTTTCTATAGTTGTTATAAACCGCTGCCTCTACATTGGGCTTTTGCAGTTAAGTGGAGTTACCTTTTTTTTCTCTCTTTTTTTAATTTTAATTTTTAATATTTTTAAACTATTATTATTTTTCTACATTTATTCCTTTGTTTGCTTTTCCTACTATTCTTTTCCCCATGCAGTAAATCCCCATGCAGTAAATCCCCATGCAGTATATAAATCTATATCTGCTGCTGCTAAGTCGCTTCAGTCGTGTCCAATTCTGTGCGACCCCATAGACGGCAGCCCACCAGACTCCCCCGTCCCTGGGATTCTCCAAGCAAGAACAGTGGAGCGGGTTGCCATATCCTTCTCCAATGCATGAAAGTAAAAAGTGAAAGGGAAGTCAGTCAGTCATGTACAACTCTTAGCGATCCCAAGGACTGCAGCCTACCAGGCTCCTCCATCCATGGGATTTTCCAGGCAAGATATATCTACCTCTGTTTAACTTTGCATTCTATTCTTTCTTTTTTTTCTTTCTTTCCTCTCTTCCCAACATATTTGTTAGTTTTATTTTCATTGCTTTATTCCCTAATCGTCATCTTGCTTTAGTTTTTTTCTCCAATTTAGGCTGTAGTTTTGTTCTTAACTGGTAGATATAATTTTTGGTTTCCTTGGTTCACCGGGTCAATCTATTGTACTTTATTTTTGTTAGACTGTTTTAATTTTGCTTATGGGTGTATATGTATATGTGTATTTCCAATCACACTTTTTATTGTTGTTAGAAACCTCTGCCTCTACATTCACCTTTTGCAGTTCTGTGTTTTCCTTTTAACTTTCTTCTTCCTTTTATTTATTTTCTTTGTCATATTTTTAATTTTTAAAACCTATTATAATTTTTCTATATTTATTTCTTTGTTGGCCTTTCCTATGCTTCTTTTCCCCTTGAAGTTAATCTTTATTGTATATAAATCTTCATCTACCTCTATTTAACTTCGCATATCCAGTCGTTCTTTCTTTTCTTTCTTCCTTTTCCTCTCAACATATTTGTTAGTTTTGTTTTTATTGCTTTATTCTCCACGTGGCACCTGTCAGAGTTTTGTTTTCCAGTTTATGCTTTAGTTAGTTTTGTTCTTAACCATAAATATAATTTTTGATTTCCTTTGCTCACTGGGTCACTCAACTGTACTTTATTTTTGTTGGATTGTTTTGACTTTGCTTATGGGTACATATGTATAAGTGTATATTCCATAATTTTAATTACTATTTCCCCATTTGTCTGGGGTTCCTCTTTGGTATCTCATTTTTGGGTATTTGATTTAATCTCACTCAATGCCAGAGTAAACCACTTGTTGAATCTTGGTCCTGACCACAGATCAAGTCCTGAGCCTTTGAAGTGGGAACAATGACTCCAAGACCCGAGACTACCAGAGAACTAACCCTAGGAAGTATCAGTAGTGAGAAGCACACAAAAGAAATCACATGAGTACAAGATCTGACATCACCCAACCACCAGTGGCACCCTGTGGAGGATGCCTCATCTAACAACAAACAAAACAAAAATACAAACCCAATCATCAGCAGGCAGGATTACCACCTCACTCAGGCTTGCCCATCAGAGGAAAAACAAACAAACAAAAACTCAGCACAAATCTCACCCTATAGGAACCTTACACAAACAAGTAGACCAAGTTTCAGTTCAGTTCAGTCGCTCAGTCGTGTCCAACTCTTTGCAACCCTATGAATCACAGCATGCCAGGCCTCCCTGTCCATCATTAACTCCTGGAGTTCAGTCAAACTCATGTCCATCAAGTTGGTGATGCCACCCAGCCATCTCATCCTCTGTCGTCCCCTTCTCCTCCTGCCCCCAATCCCTCCCAGCATCAGAGTCTTTTCCAATGAGTCAACTCTTTGCATGAGGTGGCCAAAGTATTGGAGTTTCAGCTTTAGCATCAGTCCTTCCAAAGAGCACCCAGGAATGATCTCCTTTAGAATGGACTGGTTGGATCTCCTTGCAGTCCAAGGGACTCTCAAGAATCTTCTCCAACACCACAGTTCAAAAGCATCGGTTCTTGGCCCTCAGCTTTCTTCACAGTCCAACTCTCACATCCATAAATGACTACTGAGAAAACCATAACCTTGACTAGACGGACCTTTGTTGGCAAAGTAATGTCTCTGCTTTTGAATATGCTATCTAGGTTGGTCATAACTTTTCTTCCTAGGAGTAAGTGTCTTTTACTTTCATGGCTGCAGTCACCATCTGCAATGATTTTGGAGCCCCCCCCCAAAAAAAAGTCTGACNAGCTCCAACACTTTGGCCACCTGATGGGAAGAACTGACTCATTCGAACAGACCCTGAAACTGAGAAAGATTGATGGTGGGAGGAGAAGGGGATGATAGAGGATGAGATGGTTGGATGGCATCACCAACTCGATGGACATGAGTTTGAGTAAGCTCCGGGAGCTGGCGATGGACAGGGAAGCCTGTTGTGCTGCAGTCCACGCGGTCGCAACGAGTCGGACTGAAGCAACTGAAGTGAGCGACTGAACTGAACTGACAGTGTTTACATGGCTCATATACAATCCCATTTCTACTCCTTGGTTGGCTTATTAGCTATCTACAATTTCTTTTCCTATTTAAGTGACTGCTTGAAGCTTTACAGCAGACATCCGTAACTTACCACAATCTGCCTTCAAGTTCACATCTTCAGATTTCTTTGCTGCAGGCCCTTCTGCTATTGTCATCATGCATTTTACTTGCGTATGTCATAAACCCCACAATCCTCATGATTACTTTAGAAAAATTAGCCCCACGTTTCTAAAGAGACTGAAATAATAAGTAAAACCTTATGTATTTTCCCACATAGATACCTTATCTGTTGTCCTTGGTGCCTTTGTGTATATCCAGATTTCCATCTGAGGTCAGTGGACTCCTTCAACATTTCTTACAATGTGTGTCTGTTGGTGATGAATTCTTTTAGCATTTCTAGGTTGGTCTGTAGATGTCATTTTTCACTTTCATTTCTGAAAGACATTTCTTGGGGAGGAGGCATGAACTCCAGACTGACTGCTGCCCTCCAGTCCTTTAAAGATGGTGTTCCACTNCTAGTGATGCTTCACATTCCAAGATGTCTGGCTCTAGATTAGTGATCACATCTTCATGATTATCTGGGTTGTGAAGATCTTTTTTGTACAGTTCTTCCGTGTATTCTTGCCACCTCACTAAGGAAACCTGGTGGTTGGTTTTAGTTTTCTTTAAAGTACTTTGAATAAAGTGTCTCCAAATGACAATAAATGTTAAGTAATTGAAATCCCAGAGTTTTAGGAGGGGGAAAAAGGTACAACATTTCTCATGGGAGGGAGTTCTAGGCTAGCTTAAAGAGCTGGCTGGGCAAATATTCATCTCAGCACAGCATGTACAAATCTGAGGGGAGGAGTCTGACAGGACTTCACACAGGTAAGCAGTGAAGATTTTAAGTTATCTACTGAGCTTTACAACAGTAAATATCAATTCAGCTTTCAAATCACTAGATGTAAGAAATTTGTTAATGTTTCTCTTTCCTTCAGCACCTCCTTTTTCTAAAAGGTTGTTAAGTAGTCATTCAACTCAGGTGACCTTTTGAAACATCGTCGAATTTGATATTGTTTAGGAAAAAAAACCTAGCAATGTCTAACTGTGTAAAGTTATAAACACACAGGAAACCAAGCTAACATCCATGAAACTGCCATGTACATCCAAGTTGAGCTGAACTAATCCCTTTGGTAGATGGAATCCATATTCGCACATAAACTGGAAAGGCTAAACTGTTAATAGCTTCCCCACAATCTGCTTTTTGCTCTGATACCTCCAATGATTTCATCATAATTTAAGCAGAGTATAATATCACAACTGATGTTCACCAGCATGATGCCCTCTAACTGTTCTACAATCAGTTTTCTTCTCAGTCTGACTCTGGATCTCTTTTTAAAGTAAAAGAATTTTTAAACACGAAGTGGGAACACATGTAGGGTTACAAAGGTCATAGTGTTGCTACAGTGTTTGTGATGATATAGAGCAGAGCAGTCTGACACTGAGCAAAGGTAATTTCTTTTTCTGGCTCTTGGGTAAGAATCTGTCCTTCATCACAACCATGCTCCCCCCTCCCTTTCAAAGAGGATTAGTAAGGAGTCCAGAAGTTTTCATCTTTTCTATTCATTCTCCACAGTAATTACTTTTATGAGGTTGGTCAAAAATCCATGTGGGAACACAGACCAATCCGAACGGACTTTTTGGCCAACCCAGTAATTCTGTTGCTGTATATTGGGCTTCCCAGATAGCACTAGTGGTAAAGAACTCAACTGCAGTACAGGAGACACAGAGACACTGGTTTGATCCCTGGGTCAGGAAGATCCCCTGGGGTAGGAAATGGCAACCCACTCCAGTGGATTTTGCAAATAAGGGCCTTTTCTCACTCATTTTTGGTTTTGTTTAAGCCTTCTTTCTGTCAAGCAATTCTAAAACCTCTTGTAAACATCCTAGAGTCCAGAACTATGCTACTTTCTCCCTTCTTGTGCACACTTTTTTCTGCCCACATTTGAAATATATTGTAATTTTATTTGGCAACCACTCCAGTATTCTTGCCTGTAAAATTTCACGGATACAGGGGCCTGGTGGGCTACAGTCCATGCGGTCACAAAGAGTAGAACACAACTGAGTGCATGCACACACACACATATGTTCCTCAATAAAGCTGAAAAAAAAAAGTCACTTAAAAATACTATTTTAATTTCAGATCTATCTGATCTGCTTTCCTGGGTGATTTATTTTTCTTTTTTTTAATTTAATTTAATTTTTTGGCATACTGAACAGCTTGCGGGATCTTAGATTCCAGACCAGGGATCGAACCCATGACCCCTGCAATGGAAGCATGGAGTCCTAACCATTGGACTGTGCAAGAATTCCCCCAAAAGTCACTTACTAAAGCACTCCTAAATCTTGCAGGCATGAACCTGCCTTAGTATCCCCCTACTGTAATGACTGACTGGTGTCTCATGAGAAGCATGGCTGAGGTGCCACTGTTGGGGTGAATCCACAAGGGCCCCACCGGGGAGTCAACAGTCAATTACGTCCCCCTGCAGCAAGGGATCTGATCCTTGTGCTTACCTTTACACTGATCCTTGCCCTAGGCGTCTCTGCTGCAATTCATACGTGGCCTGAATATGCCGCCAAGTAGCCTTTAGGGCAGATCTACTATCTTAAAGCTTCTCATCATGCTGTATGATTCCATGGAGACAAGACCAAGGGTAGAAGTTCATGTTTAGCTAATGATTACACTGTTTTCCGTTCCTTCAGTTTTCACCCCTGGCCTCCTAATGACCACCAGCCTCCACTCCTGCCCCGACCCTCTCACCGGAGCACGTGTGCCCAATTGTCTGACTCTTTGCGACCCTATGGACTGGAGCCTGCCAGGCTTCTCTGTACATGGAATTCTTCAGGCAATAATACTGGGGTGGGTTGTCGTTTCCTACTCCAGGGGATCTTCCTGACCCAGGGATCGAACCCAAGTCTCTTGTGTCTCCTGCATTGGCAGGCAGGTTGTTTTACCACTGAGCCACCACCTTCTAGTTTCTATCAAATCAAATCTGGACTAAGTTCGGGCTGTTTACTCGCACTCCTACAAGAACAAGGTGATGCTGGGATTGCACAAGATGTAAAAATAACATTAACATTCAGACATGAATGACTCGTATGGATGGGGAAAGAATGTGAGAAGAAAGCACGCTTTCCTATATCTTTTAATACAAGTCTGTCTGAGAAAACGACAGAACTCTTGCTTCTCCAACTCAGGGCTGAGCTGGTAATTATACATTTCAGAAGAATACCACATACAATTAAAAAAAATCATAAAAAAACCCTACTAGCATAAAAATGTGACATGACATGAATCTCAATATAAAGTTGTTCAATGCACATACAGTAATTGCACCAATTACATTTAAAATATTTATTTGCTTACCAAAAACCCCAAGATATAAAAGGCTAATTATCAAAAATGACACCAGTGAACAGCTTTACTCAAGCTAACCAAAAACAGAATAATATTAATAGTGCAAAGAAATGAAAAGAAACTTCAGTTTACATTTTGAATTAAAATGTCAACTAAATAAAACAGCAAAATCATCAGCCTTGTTGTTCACATACATGGCTTTAACATTTGAAGACAATACAAAAGCCTTTTCAGCCTTGATAATCACTTTGACTCTTTGGAACTGACTGAGAAAGGAAATGAAATCAAAACTTCCATGTGTTAAGATAGGTTAATTTAAATGCATAATTCAAAACCATGTGATGATTTTTTAAAGAATACACAAGTCTAGTTAATGGTTACCACTCTGAGAACCTTGATAACATCGACCCACAGACTTCGGTGTCATAGGGTCCATTTTTATTTCCAAACACCACATAAAGTGTCTTACACAGGACAGTTCTTTTTGGTGCATTTTACACAGTATTTCTTTCAGAATTTTTCAGGCCTAAAATTAAAGAATTATACATGATGACACTAAGGGGGCGATTTACTGAAATGACTGACATTCTCCACTGACAGCTCGAAATTGGATTCAAATTCCTCTGCACTAGTACAATTTGATCTCTGCGAACAATTAAATAATGGCACATAGACGATCATAGTCATGTTAGTTAAAAACATCTCTGCCTACTTTTATGCTTTGACTTAAAGTGAAGAAATAAGAAGACACTGTCTTTTGTCACAAGAAGTGATCACTCTGGAAGAATTGCTGCAACTCGCCTGCAATGGGCAGAGACAATGTTTCATCAGTATCACAATCTCAACACTGGGTCATTATCTCTAGTTAGTCTGCTTTATCATACTGTATTCATATCCATCATGTGTTCATGTGGGCTATCTCGCTTCAGTCACATCTGACTCTTTGCAACCCCATGGACTGCAGCCCGCCAGGCTCGTCTGTCCACGGGATTTCCCAGGCAAGAATATGAGAGTGGAGTGCCATTTCCTTCTCCAAGGGATCTTCCCAACCCAGGGATCAAACCTACGTCTCCTGCAGCTCCCGCATTGCAGGTGGATTCTTTACCGCTGAGCCACTGGGGAAGCCCAGCACAACCATCATAGCCACATAATAGTGAAGAGTTAAAATACTAAGATCTTTCCAGGTTCATGGGAAAAGGTGTAACTGCTGAGTCACAGTGATGTTCAAATACAGAAACATTTCTGAATCATACCAAAAGGGTTTAAGGTTACTTTCACATAGAAGGATATTTACTTTTTTTCTTGAGAAAAATACAGAAAATCTCTACAATTTTTAAAATTCCCAAATTCCTTTAGAAATATTTTGCTCTTTCCTACCAAGTAATAAATAAGAATGAGTATTTTTAAAGTTTGGCTTTTTAAATGTTTCTAGGACAGTTTTCTGAATGTTGAGCTTTAAACCAACTTTTTTACTCTTCTCTTTCATCAAGAGGCTTTTTAGTTCCTCCTCACTTTCTGCCATAAGGGTGGTGTCATCTGCATATCTGAGGTTATTGATATTTCTCCTGGCAATCTTGATTCCAGCTCTTCCAGCCCAGCGTTTCTCATGATGTACTCTGCATATAAGTTAAATAAGCAGGGTGACAATATACAGCCTTGACGTACTCCTTTCCTGATTTGGAACCAGTCTGTTGTTCCATGTACAGTTCTAACTGTTGCTTCCTGACCTGCACATAGGTTTCTCAAGAGGCAGGTCAGGTGGTCTGGTATTCCCATCTCTTTCAGAATTTTCCACAGTTTATTGTGATCCACACAGTCAAAGGCTTTGGCATAGTCAATAAAGCAGAAATAGATGTTTTTCTGGAACTCTCNTATAAGTAAAATAAGCAGGGTGACAATATACAGCCTTGACGTACTCCTTTTCCTATTTGGAACCAATCTGTTGTTCCATGTCCAGTTCTAACTGTTGCTTCCTGACCTGCATACAGGTTTCTCAGAAGGCAGGTCAGAGGGTCTGGTATTCCCGTCTCTTTCAGAATTTTCCACAGTTTATTATGTTATCCACACAGTCAAAGGCTTTGGCATAGTCAATAAAGCAGAAATAGATGTTTTTCTGGAACTCTCTTGCTTTTTCCATGATCCAGTGGATGTTGGCAATTTGATCTCTGGTTCCTCTGCCTTTTCTAAAACCAGCTTGACCATCTGGAAGTTCACGGTTCACGTACTGCTGAAGCCTGGCTTGGAGAATTTTGAGCATTACTTTACTAGCGTGTGAAATGAGTGCAATTGTGCAGTATTGTGAGCATTTTTGGCATTGCCTTTCTTTGGGATTGGAATGAAAACTGACCTTTTCCAGTCCTGTGGCCACTGCTGAGTTTTCCAAATTTGCTGGCATATTGAGTACAGCACTTTAACAGAATCATCTTTTAGGATTTGAAATAGCTCAACTGAATTCCATCACCTCTACTACAAACATTTAGAATTCCATCACCTCTACTACAAACCTTTAGACAGATGTATCAAGAAAATAACAGAGAAGAATCAAATCAACAAAATTAGAAATGAAAAAGGAGAGATTACAACAGATAAAGCTGAAACAAAGGATTACAAGAGACTGTTATGAACAACTATATGGTGATAAAATGGATAACCTGGAAAAACGGACAGATTCTCACAAAAGTTCAATCTTCTAAGACTGAACCAGGAAGAAATAGAAATTATAAACAACCCCATCAAAAGCACTGAAATTGAAGCTGTGATCTAAAATCTCCTCAAAAAAACAAAAATCCTGGGCCAGATGGTGTCACAGGAGAATTCTATCAAATATTTAGAGAAGAGCTAATACCTATCCTTCTAAAACTTTCAAAAATTTGCAGAGAAAGAACACTTCCAAACCTACTCTACAAGGCCACCATCACCCTGTTACCAAAACTAGACAAAAACAACACAGAAAAATAAAATTACAGGCTAATATCACTGATGAACATAGATGCAAAAATCCTCAACAAAATTTTAGCAAACAGAATTCAACAACACATCAAAAAGCTCTACACCATGATCAAGTTTGGTTTATTCCAGGGATGCAAGGATTCTTCAATATATGCAAATCAATCAATGTGATACACCATATTAACAAATGGAAAGATAAAAACCATATGATAATCTCAATAGATACAGAAAAAGCCTTTGACAAAATTCAGTACTCATTTATGATTAAAACTCTTAAAAAAATGGGCAGAGAAGGATACTTACCTCAACATAGTAAAGGTCATATATGATAAGCCTATGGCAAACATTATTTCCAATGGTGAAAAGCTGAAAGCGTTCCCCCAAAGATCAGGAAAAAGATAAGGGTGTCCACTTTTACCACTATTCTTCAACATAGTTCCAGAAGTCCTAGCTTCAGCAATCAAGGAAGAAAAAGAAATAAAAGAAATCCAGATCGGAAAAGAAGTAAAGCTCTCACTCTCTGCAGATGACATGATACTGTATGTAGAATACCCTAAAGATAGTATCAGAAAATGACTAGAGCTAATCAGTGAATTTAGCAAAGTTGCAGGATACAGAATCAATACACAGAAATCACTTGTATTTCTATATACTAACAATCAAAAATCAGAAAGAGAAATTAAGGAATCGATCCCATTCACCATTGCAACAAAAAATTAAATATCTAGGAATAAACTTACCTAAGGTGTAAAAGAACTGTACATAGAAAATTATAACATCTTGTGAAAGAAATCAAAGATGACATAAACAAATGGCGAGATATTCCATGTTCCTGGATAGGGAGAATCAATATTGTGAAAATAATTAAAGTACCAAACACAATCTACAGATTCAATGTGATCCTTATCAAATTACCAATGGCATTTTCCACAGAACCAGAACAAAAAATTTCACAGTTCAGATGGAAACACAAAAGACCTCAAATAGCCTCATACCAGTCAGAATGACCCTCACCAAAATGTCTACAAACAATAAATGCTGGAGAGGGTGTGGAGTAAAGGGGATGCTCTTGCACTGTTGCTGGGAATGTAAACTGATACAGCCACTATAGAAGATGGTATGGAGATTCCTTTAAAAACTAGGAATAAAACCACCATATGACCAAGAAATCTCACTCCTAGTCATATACCCTGAGGAAACCAAAACTGAAAGAGACACATGTATCCCATTTTTCACTGCAACACTGTTTACAATAGCTAGAACATGGAAGCAACCTAAACTTCCAGCGACAGATGAATGGATAAAGAAGTTGTGGTACATATGGACAATTACAGAGCAATAAAAAGTAATGCATTTGAGTCAGGCCTAAAGTGGTGAACCTAGAACCTGTTATACAGAGTGAAGTAAGTAAGAAAGAGAAAGATAAATATCATATTCTAACACATATGTACAGAATTTAGAAAAATGGCACTGAAGAATTTATTTACAAGGCAGCAATAGAGAAAGAGATATAAAGAACAGACTTATGGACATGGGGAGAAGGGAGGAGAGGGTGAGATGTATGGAAAGAATAACAAAATAGATAGCCAATGGAAAATTGTTGTATGGCTCAGGAAACTCAAACAGGGCTTTGTATCAACCTAGAGGGGTGGGATGGGGAGGGAGATGGGAGGGAGGTTCAAAAGGGAGGGGATATATGTATAACCATGGCTGATTTATGTTGAGGTTTGACAGAAAACAACAAAATTCTGTGAATAAATTATCCTTCAATTAAAAAATAAATTTTAAAAAAAGTGCAAGGAGAAATTTGGGTTGGAGGGGGCAGGTGGGGAATCCTGCTATCTTGGAATTCTGTATTCAGGAAAAAAGCATAAGTCAGAAAATAAAAGCTAAATACCTAAATACAGTAGTTCCTGATGAGATATACAGATAGATTAAGTAGAGGCAAAAAGCAAATTTCTGGAGATTTGGGAATGCTCTGTATTTGGATTGGGTCACATGAATGTATTAACTTACATGTGTGCAATTCAACAAATTGGACAATTTAGATATGTACATTTCCATAAATATAAACTTACCTTTTTTTTTTAATAAGGGAAATACAATGACATTTTCCATCATACAAAAGGCAAGAGAATTTCTGCCTAAAGATCAAGACAATATGATCTTGCACTATATATAACATATATCAATATGTTACATATAATAACAGATAAAAATTAAAATCTATAGAAATAAGGAGCAGTGAACTTGAACAGCCAAGTGAGATCAATCAAACCTAAACCAGAATAAGGGTAGTGCTCTGAAAATGGTAACTATGCTCATTGATACAAAAGACTATTTTTTATTTTTCTTGGATTCTTTAAATGTAAATTCATTTGTTAAAACAAACATAATCCCTACCTCATACATATATTAGTACAAGGTAGACTATAAAAAATTAAGAATGTATTTTGTATCTACTGAAACAATAATTAAAGAACAATATAAAGAAGAATTGCTAAAAAGACAATAGAAGAGGTAAAATAGAAAACAAAAATTATATAATAAATCCAAAGAAAACAAAGGTAGAAACAAAAAGGAAAAAAAAATAACGTGGAACAACTACAATTCATACACTACTGGTAGAGACAGGAAAGTATGCAATAACTCTGTAAAATAATTTGGTAATTTCTAACATTAAGGTGAATGTACATTTACTATAAACCACAACAATTAATCTATCACAAGACACATGTTTAGGTATTTACCCAAGAAAAATGAAAATATGTCCATAAAAAAGCTTGTACAAGAATGTTCACAGCAATTTTAATCATAATATAGAAAAACTGAAAATGACCCAAATATGTATTATTAGGAAACTGGATAATAAAATTAATGCATTCTTAAAATTGTGTACTATTAAGCAATAAAAGGGGCTTCCCTGGTGGCTCAGTGGTTAAAAAAAAAAAAAAAAAAACCACCTGCCAATGCAAGAGATGCAAGTTTGATCCCTGGGTCTGGAAGATCCCCTGGAGGAGGAAATGGCAACCCATTCCAGTATTCTTGCCTGGGAAATTCCATGGACAGTGGAGCCTGGCAGGCTACAGTCCATGAGGTCACAAAGATTTGGGCACAACTTAGTGACTAAACAACAACCAAAGCAATAAAAATGTCAAACTGCTGATACACACAATGATATAGATGACCTTTGTTTATCCGAAGTAGCCAGTCACAAAATAAGACACAATGTATGATTTCATATATACAAATTTTGGGGTCAGTAGACTACATAAACTATAGTGATAGAAATCAGATTACAGGTTGCCAACAGGGAAGTGAGACAGATAGCAAAGGGGACTCAAGAGAATTTATTGATGTGATGAAAATTTCTTACATCTTAATTGGTCACACAGATGTATTCATTTATAAAAGTTCTTTAAATTTTCTCTTAAAGTCTGCCCACTTATTTTGTTAAAAAAATACTCAACAAAAAAGAAATAAAAATACCTCATTGTTTTATTTTACTTTTTCTATTTAAACCTTTCCTGTTATTTATATTCTCACTATCTATAATTGTTTCATCATGACCCACTCTTAAAGATTTTTAATCATTTGATATGAAAGTCATTCAGTCATGTCTGACTCTTTGCAACCCAATGAACTATACAGTCCATGGAATTCTCCAGGCCAGAATACTGGAGTGGATAGCCTTTCCCTTCTCCAGAGGATCTTCCCAACCCAGTGATCAAATCTAGGTCTCCCTCATTGCAGACGGAGTCTTTACTAGCTGAGCCACCACGGAAGCCCCAGTCATTTGATACCACTTCACAAATAATGCTCACTTTCACTCCCAGAAATTTATTTTCAGAAAGGGCCTTGATAAATATTGTGTATAGTATTCACATTCAACACAGACCAAAACATTTTTAACATTTTCAGTCATTAATTTGGATAATTTTGAGTGAATATTTTTTCACTGAAATGTTAGATATCTTAATATGTACCTGATTCAAACAAAACTTTAAGGCAGAGAGGGGTAATTCTGGATTTATTGTGATAAAATTAACAGTAATTTTAAACAGCTCTACAATATATGTGTATCATTCGATGATCTGAAAGTAACAAAAAGCAACTCTGGTTTATTTAAGGGGAAAAGGAGTGCACTGAAGAAATCATGTGTTAGCCCACAGAATAACTAGGTAAGTTCCAGTCTTCAAAGAAGCAGACACTGAGACACAATTAAAAGTACAGAAATTGTTTCATTAGGGGAAATACACCTTGGAAGAAAACTGGGAAGGATCTGGGTCAGTTTGGAGAGCCATCAGACACTGGAGCAATCTGATGTCGGTGAAGGAAAGAAGTGAGGCAAGACTGGATGGAACCTTCTAGGTACAGTATAACTAAAGATCGCCATAGTCACCAGTCACCCAACAGAGCAACTGTATTAAAATTCTTGTTGATTTCACTTATTGACTTGGTGCAGCTCATGCAAAGCATGGCCTGGTTGCATACGTGGTGATGGATTTCAGACTATAGAAGCTGGATCCTTAGTTCATTAAGGCTTCTATAGCTGGCAGCTCAGATGGTAAAGAATCTGCCTGCAATTCAGGAGACCTGAGTTCAAATCTTGGGTCGGGAAGATCCCCTGGAGAAGGGAATGGCAACCCACTCCAATTTTCTTGCCTGGAAAATTCCATGGACAGAGGATCCTGGCAGGCTACAGTCCATGGGGTCGTGAAGAGTCAGACACAACTGAACAACTAACACTTACTTACTTAGGGTACAGTTGGTGGAGGTATATGAGACACATTCTTCTTGTTACCACAGGTAGCAAGGGAACTCCAGAACAAGTCTCAGGGCTATGCAACCAAGAACTCTGGAAGTCATACTGCAGAACTGTCCCGTGAAAACATAACTGATTCACCTCTGAGTACTGGAGAAAGCAACTTACATTGCTACTGAAAATACCAAATTCAGGATGCCACCATTAGCAAAACAATCACTGCTGCATCTAAGAAGTGAATATTCATGCAACCTCCAACACAGTAGATTCTGTAGTCCTTGCATCACTAACACTGGATTCAAAGCTTGGGACTGGTGAATCCCACTGGTGAAAACAAATCAACAGTCTGTTTCCTACCTACAAAGGAAACTGGGAAAGCAAGTATCAGACATGTTCTACCTCTAAAACTGGGAGGGCGGTGTTACTTCTGACCAGTACTCAAAGGTAAAAATATTTGAAAGATATTGCAGGACAGCCAAAAGAATGACAGATTTCTACAACAGTATGTCACTAAAAAAGATGGAAATATTTTTTCCAAAAGTGTTCACTATACATATATCATTCAAAACTCTTTTCTTGATGCAAAATCTAAACTACCTACTATATTCACCATTCATTAGGTCAAGGTATTTATTGATGCCTAAATATTTTTTTAAAAGAAAAATTGTTGGGAAGAATGAACATGTAGCTTATGACTAAGAAGAATTAGATGGCAACACATTTGTCAAACATCTGGAATTTTCATTGAAAACTTTTCTGACATGAATACTTTGACTATATCTGTAACCCTAATAACGCCAAAAGAAAATTCCCAGGTGCCAAATATTTCCCAACTTTGCTGATGTGTTTTAAAGACTCTACAGGTTAGTTGTTATACCCTATAGCTTTAAGGCCTTAATTTTAAAAGCTGTATGTAATTTTGCTCAAGGGCGATTTCCACAGCCTATTTGATTAAGTGCAACTTAAAAATTTCAGGCAATATATTTGAATGCACTGACTGAACCAACCACAAAGAGTGTACTTGCAAAACTGAACATAATTTTTACCCTTAAATCTTAAAATTTCCTTCTCATTCAACTCTGTATATTTTTTTTTCACTTTTGGCTTTATAATACATTAATGGTGTTAACTTTCATAAAAATTCTCAACCAACCTATACTATAAATGGCTTTTCAAACATAACTATTATATATACACAATGAAGATGGAGATTACAGGAGAATGAATTTTCTGTAAATACAACAGAAGCATTTCATATCCATAATAAATTAACTAGACAAATGTAGAATAATTGATAGAACTACATTTTGGAATTCTGAGTGTAAAGAAAGTCTCACAAACACTAATAAATGCAAACACTATAAATACTGTGACGAAACCAGCTACATATGATTTTTTCTGAAAGTAAGAAATACAACTATAAGAATGTCATTAAAATTTAAATTAATGTATTTTAACTTTCTAGCTTTGTATAATTATAATCATTTAAATTATATGTATCATACTATAAGTTAAATAAATTTAATGTATAATATCAACCTCATTCTTATTTACTATCTTCACATTCAGCACTTTTTAGTAACGACATGAGAATGTATCTGGTAAGGCTCAGTTTGACATATATAGTGTTACTTCTTCCTCTTCGTAATAAGCTATGTTTAAAATATTTTAAGTCAAAATGAAGTTCACTGTAACCATCAGACATACAGTTTTTCATCAGAAAACAAAATATTCACTTTTTTATTTTGAACTACATAGTCATATATGATTAGCAAATCCTCCAAGCCATTCTCTGCATTTGATTTTTACCATCATTATGAGTTTCAGAGAGAGTTAATTTGAAATCTGGGGCTTCCCTCGTGGTTCAGTGGTAAAGAATCCACATGCAATGCAGGAGATGTGGTTTTGATACTTAGGTTAGGAAGATCCCCTGGAGAAGGAAATGGCAACCCACGTGAGTATTCCTGCCTGGCAAATCCCATGGACAGAGGAGCCTAGCAGGCTACAATCCTTGGGGTCAAAAAAAGAGTTGGACATTACTTCATGATTAAATAACAGCAACTATAATTTGGACTCTTGGTTCAGTTCAGTTCAGTTCAGTTGCTCAGTCATGTATGACTGAGCCACCCCAAGGACTGAAGAACACCAAGCTTCCCTGTCCATCACCAACTCCCAAAGCTTGCTCTAACTCATGTCTGTCAAGTCAGTGATGCCATCCAACCATCTCATCTTGTCATCCCCTTCTCCTCCTGCCTTCAATCTTTCCCAGCATCAGGGTCTTTTTAAATGAGTCAGTTCTTTGCATCAGGTGGCCAAAGTATTGGAGTTCTAGATTCAGCATCAGTCCTTCCAATGAAAATTCAGGACTGATATCCTTTAGGATGTACTGGTTGGATTTCCTTGCTGTCCAAGGGACTCTCAACAGTCTTCTCCAACACCACAGTTCAAAAGCATCGATTCTTCAGTGCTCAGCTTTCTTTATAGTCCAACTCTCACATCCATACATGACTACTGGAAAAACCATAGCTTTGACTAGATGGACCTTTGTCGGCAACGTAATGTCTCTGCTTTTGAATATGCTGTCTAGGTTGGTCAAAGCCTTTGTTCCAAGGAACAAGCATCTTTCAATTTTATGGCTGCAGTCACCATCTTCACTGATTCTGGAGCCCAAGAAAGCAAAATCTCTTGCTGTTTCCATTGCTCCCCATCTATTTGCCATGACGTGATGGAACCAGATCAGTTCAGTTCAGTTCAGTCGCTCAGTCATGTCCGACTCTTTGTGACCCCATGAATCACAGCACGCCAGGCCTCCCTGTTCATTACCATCTCTCAGAGTTCACTCAGACGCACGTCCATGGAATCCGTGATGCCATCCAGCCATCTCATCCTCGGTCGTCCCCTTCTCCTCCTGCCCCCAATCTCTCCCAGCATCAAAGTCTTTTCCAATGAGTCAACTCTTCTCATGAGGTGGCCAAAGTGGGAATGGAACCAGATGCCATGATATTAATTTTTTGAATGTTGAGTTTTAAGGCAGATTTTTCACTCTCCTCTTTCACTTTCATCAAGAGTCTTCTTAGTTACTCTTCACTTTCTGCCATAAGTTTAGTGTCATCTGTATATTAGAGGTTATTGATATTTCTCCTGGCAATTTTGATTCCAGCTTTAGCTTCATTCAACCTGGCATTTTGCACAATGTACTCTGCATATAAGTTAAATTATCAGGGTGACAATATACAGCCTTGACATACTCCTTTCCCAATTGGGAACCAGTCCATTGTTCCATGTCTGGTTCAAACTGTTGCTACATGACCTGCCTGCAGATTTCTCAGGAGGCAGGTAAGGTGGTCTGGTATTCTCATTTCTTGAAGAATTTTCCACAGTTTGTTGTGATACACACAATCAAAGGCTTTGGCATAGTCAATAAAACAGAATTAGATGTTTTTCTGGAATTCTCTTGCTTTTTTGATGATCCAATGGATATTGGCAATTTGATCTCTGGTGCCTCTACCTTTTCTAAATCCAGCTTGAACATCTGCAAGTTCTAGGTTCACATACTGTTGAAGCTTCACTTGGAGAATTTTGAGCATTACTTTACTAGCCTGTGAAATGAATACAATTGTGTGGTAGTTTGAATGCTCTTTGGCATTGCCTTTCTTTGGAATTGGAATGAAAACAGATTTTTTTTTCCAGTCCTGTGGCCACTGCTGAGTTTACCAAATTTCCTCGTGTATTGAGTACAACACTTTCATAGAATCATCTTTTAGGATTTGAAATAGCTCAGCTGCAATTCTATCACCTCCACTAGCTTTGTTCGTAGAGATGTTTCCTAAGGTCCATTTGACTTCACACTCCAGGATGTTTGGCTCTAGTTGAGTGAGCATACCATTATGGTTATCTGGTTCATGAAGATCTTTTTTGTATTATTCTTCTGTGTATTCTTGCCACCTCTTCTTAATCTCTTCTGCTTCTGTTAGGTCCATGCCATTTCTGTCCTTTACTGTGCCCATGTTTACATAAAATGTTCACTTGGTATCTCTTATTTTCTTGGAGATCTCTAGTCTTTCCCATCCTATTGTGTTCCTTTATTTCTTTGCACTTATCTCTAAGAAAGTCTTTCCTATCTCTCCTTGCTACTCTTTGGAACTCTGCATTCAGATGGGTATATCTTTCTTTTCTCCTTTGACTTTATGTTTTCTTCTTTTCTCAGCTATCTTTAAGGCTTCCTCAGACAACCAATTTGCCTTTTTCATTTCTTTTCTGGGGATAGCCTTGATCTCTGCTTCCTATACAGTGTCAAGAACTTCCGTCCATAGTTCTTCAGGCACTCTGCCTATCAGATCTGATCCCTTGAATCTGTTTTGTCACTTCCACTTTATAACTGTAAGGAATTTGATTTAGGTCAAACATGAATGGTCTAGTGGTTTTCCCTACTTTCTTCAATTTATGTCTGAATTTTGGAATAAGGAGGTCATGATCCTAGCCACAGTCAATTCCTGGTCTTATTTTTGTTAACTGTGTAAAGTTTCCCGATCTTTGGCTCCAAGAAATATAATCAATCTGATTTCTGTATTGACCATCTGGTGATGTCTGTGTGTAGAGTCGTCTCTTGTATTACTGGAAGTGGCTGTTTTCTATGACCAGTGCATTCTCTTGGCAAAACTGTGTTAGCCTTTTCCCTGCTTCATTTTGTATGCCAAAGGCAAAACTCGACTGTAACTCCAGGTATTTTTGACTTCCTTTTTTTGCATTCCAGTCCCCTATTATCAAAAGGACATCTTTTTTTTTTTTTCTTTTTCTTTTTGGTGTTAGTTCTAGAACGTCTTATAGGTCTTCAAAGAACCTTTCAACTTCAGCTTCTCTGACATAGACTTGGATTACTGTGATATTGAATGTTTTCCCTTGGAAATTAACAGAAATCATTCTGTTGTTTTTGAGATTGCAACCAAGATCTGCATTTTGACTCTTTTGTTGACTATGAGGGCTATTCCATTTCTTCTAAGGGATTCTTGCCCATGGTAGTAGATGTAATGATCATCTGAATTAAATTTGCCTATTCCAGTCCATTTTAGTTCACTGATTCCTAACATGTCACCATCTTCTTGTTTGACCACTTCCAATTTACCTTGATTCATGGACCTAACATTCCAGGTTCCTAGGTAATATTGTTCTTTACAGCATCGGGGTTTACTTCCACCACCAGTCGCATCCACAACTGGACAATATTTTTGCTTTGGCTCCGTCTCTTCATTCTTTATGGAGTTATTTCTCCTGAAATTTCTTCTTCAGTAGCATATTGGGCACCTACTTACCCGGGAAGCTCACCTTTAAGTGTCATATCTTCCTGCCTTTTCATACTGTTCATGCATTCTCAGGGCAACAATATAGAAGTGGTTTGCTATCCCCTTCTCCAATGGACCACATTTTGTCAGAATTCTCCACTATGACCCATCTACCTTGGGTGGCCCTACATGACATGGCTAACAGTTCCATTGAATTAGACAAGTCTGTGGTCCATGTGATCAGTTTGATTAGTTTTCTGTGATTGTGGTTTTCATTCTGTCTGCCCTCTGATGGATAAGGATAAGAAACTTATGGAAGCTTTCTGATGGAAGTAAAGCCCGATGCTGTAAAGAACAATATTACCTATGAATCTGGACTGACTAAGGGGGAAACTGGGTCTTGTTCTGATGGGCAGAGCTATATTCAGTAAATCCTTAATCCAATTTTCTGTTGATGGGTGGGGTTGTGTTCCCTCCCTGTTGTTTGACCTGAGACTAAACTGTGGTAAGGGTAATGGAGATAATGGGGGCTTCCGTCAAAAGGACTTGTACATGTACTGTTGTAAATTTACTTATAAGAAATGAAAACTAGACAGTTTACAGATGTTGTGCTAATCATATTACTCTTTAGTTGTGGATGTTAGCTAAGATTCCATATATTTTTGACTACTATGTCATGGTTCTCATTGTAACATATTGGTTTTTTTTAATCCTAATAATTTGATGGTCATTCTGTAGTTTTTCAATACTTAACTTTACACAGAATTTATATTAACACAGACAAAAAAGTCCAAATAAATTCTTATAAGTCTCTGGATTATCAAAGCAGTACCTTTTTAATCTACTGCATTATTCATTTATCACTGTGTGTATATTTTAGTTATCTAACAGATTATGTAGTAGAGTGTGGCATACATGAGTAAAATTCTGTGTTGAATAAGCATACAGTAGCATCTCATATGGAGAAGGCAATGGCACCCCACTCCAGTACTCTTGCCTGGAGAATCCCATGGATGGAGCAGCCTGGTAGGCTGTAGTCCATGGGGTCGCTAAGAGTAGGACACAACTGAGCGACTTCACTTTCACTTTTCACTTTCATACATTGGAGAAGGAAATGGTAACCCATTCCAGTATTCTTGCCTGGAGAATCCTAGGGACAGGGGAGCCTGGTGGGCTGCCATCTATGGGGTTGCACAGAGTCGGACACGACTGAAGCGACTTAGCAGCAGTAGCAGCAGCAACAGCATCTCATGTAGAGAGACGATTTGGAGTGTGGCACACTCTTACTTGCCTACTCCCCTCTTCCTTCCTTGAATCCTGGAAACTTGATTATATTGTGGACAGTAATATCCAGCCCCTGGCAGCTGTGATTAATCCATACCAGTCATAATATCCCTGCTCCTTATTGCCGGACACTTGACTTGCCCNCCTTTATCAAGCCCATCTTTGCATGAAATGTTCTCTTGGTATCTCTAATTTTCTTGAAGAGATCTCTAGAAGCTTCTAATTTTCCTGATAAAAGTGATAGATACAGCTGGAGACATTTGCCTCTCCCTCTCTATACTTTAAATACAGCATGATTCCTAGATCTGAAGGAGCCATTTTGCCATAATAAGGGAAAGACAACAAGAGTGGCAGAGGTATCTATCCTGATGAGATTGTGTCTATGACCAACAGTGTCATATCCAAATTCCAATAATGCCACCACCATGTCCTCAGCTACGTATGCAAAACTCAGATTAAGACTAAATTATTTGACTAGTTGACAGTGGATTTAATTCACTGTTCAGTGACTATTCTGGGGAAAAGCATGATCTTAGGTTCTGTTCAGGATTCCATGATAGGAACTTCTAGTGTTTTCAACAATTTCTGGATATCTTATCCTTCTAGGCAAATGAAAAGTCATTGAGCTATGAAGGGACTGACTTCTGGAATGCGGCATTCAATTACCAAGCATAACCTATAAACCAACATCAGAACTTCTATTTCCAGATTTAAATGCTACATGAAAAAATATGAGCATAAACTCTCCTTTGTGTATATAGTTATAAGTCAGGATTACTGTTATTTTTATCTGAATGCATTTCTAATTGTTGTATATGCAGCTGTAAATGCTGTTGTACATAAAATGAAAATATTATCATCATTAGGAAGGTTTACTGTTAAAATGCTCCCATCCACTAATAGATGTTCAATACATAACATTTGATTGACTCTTAAAAATTACTCTGATTTATAGAAAGCATCACAATTGATAAAGTATCTCTAATCACTATAAAGTAACTGCATTTCTACTTTTCCTATATCATACAGACAATCCTTATGGAATTATTATCACTGTGTTTGAGTTTACTGATCGTTGTATTTGTTATAAAAACTATTCTGAAGTATAGAGCAGGCCATACTACCAAGAAATCACTGACATTTTTTATTTTGAATGCCAAATATTGAACTTGGCCTTTAAACTTTTTTGGTTTTTCAAGTAAGACTATAAGCACTGAGACTGTAGCAATTGAGAGGTCCACTATTCAATAAAGCTTCTCTTCCTAAGACCTCCTTAATGCCCAAAGGTGCCCTTGGCAGAAGCCATGGGCCCTCTGATTGACATATGAATCCTGTGATCCCACATGGTATCTCCTTATTTGAGGCTCTCTTTTCACAGGTAGGCTGCTCTCAGAAACCTCTAAGCATAAGAAATCCAAGAAATGCATCCATTAGGCTGTAACTCAGTTGACCTAAGGTAGAGTACCCACTCCACTGACTAAATCTAAGTATATTTAGTTCTTAAAGAGCATCCTCCTGACCACCTTCTTAGACACCTGTGGGTGAAGCTACAGTGTCCAGCTTAGGCAATTTCCTTCATTTTCTAAATTTATTTCTACCTATGAATCTACCTCCACTTTGATTTACTCTAAACTCTGCAGTCATAGTACAGCCGCATGCAGTCTGAGCTCATGGAAACAAGCTAAAATAAATGCCTAGGGTATCTTGTTCTTGGATTGGGAAGAAGCATAGGATTTTCTAAGATTAGCTGAAAATGTAAATTCCAAAAGGCAAACAGATTAGTTTTCCTGACTGGGCTCTTATGAAAGTACCATGTGACAGAGTGGAGGGGGAAAAAAATCTATAATAAATGATGAGTTGAACAACTCAAAGAAAAAAAAAGCCCACCTAGATTGAGTATGGTGTGTTTTGAAGACAAATATATTATATTAATCTGTGCTACTATCACACATAAGAAGCACTTAATAAACACTTTTTGGTATAGAAATTTCAAAAAATTAACAACCAAATAATAATATCCTATAAAATTTTACTTGTTTATATATATATATTAGCTTTAATGTGATCAATACTAAAAATTCTGAACACTTACTAAGTATTTGTTCATTTTAGCATTTATATAGAATGTAGAATACTGTTAAAAAATTCTTAAAACTTTCCAAGTAAAAATATTTTTTTAAAGGGGCATGAAGAAATTTTTGCAGAAGGTGGATATAGCTGATTGCAATAATTGTTTCAAATATTATATATTTGGTTAATTTTTGCAGTTAATATAATATTTGCAATTTTTGTATATCAAATATATCTCAATAATGCCATCAAAAGAAGAAACTTTTTTTTAATGCCAACAAAGTTTTATGTCAATATACACAAAACCACTCGCTACTAGAACAGTAACTTCAGTTTCCCTGAAAATTCTTTCCCAGGCTATGAAAATCTGAATTTCTAGGAGAGTATTTTTTAAAGCCAAAGTTGACAGAAATTTAATTTGTGGCATACTAAATATAACTATTTTCTATTCCTCTTAGAAAAGTCAAAGGGTGATGCGGCCATATGGGTTACAAATACATCAACAGACTAAATCTATTCCTGGAGCTCATTCATCATTATAACACCCCCTTGACATGGGAGGGTGACAAGGATTATTGTTCTTATTTTAAATCAGATTGAAAAGCCCTGACTGAACTTGGTTTGAGGGTGAGAAAGAAACTGAACTAGGTCCATGGCTTTACTTGAATGCAGATCTCTTAACACTGAGCTAAGTGTTCATTGCTACTAGAGCTAGTACTTTGTGGATTAAATGTGAGGCCCATTTTCATTTGAAAAATTCTAAATAATTAAATATTTCATAAGATACAATCATGTTCTTTTAAATTTATTGTGAAAATCTTCATAAAATCAGCTAAGAAATATATAATAAAACCATATAATTAAAGGTGCAACTTAATAAATAGTAAAAATTGTGCCATATTTGCTTCATAATTCAATCTAATCTATTCATATTTTTTCTTTTGCTTACATATTTTATAGTAAATTACATTCATAATGAGTTTATCTTTCAATAATAAAGTATATTATCTTTAGAAATTAAGATATTTTCCTATACAACCAGGATATTTTATCAGATGCAGTAAAATTATAATAATTCTCTAGTATCACCTAATACCCTGTGCATATTTAAATGTCCCTCAGTGTAGCAGAGCTATGTTTTATAGCTAGTTTATTCAAACTAGGATCAGCCAAGGGTATATATTTCACAAGGTTGTTTTCTCTCTAAAATTTCTTTTTGCTCTAGGTTCCTTTTCTCTAGCTCTGCTGTTTTTAAAGACGTCAGCTTCTTTAAGAGAATGAAAAAGTATTCCTATATATGGTCTTATTTGGGGGATTCTTTTGATTGGTTGCTCCTTCTGTTATTTGACTTGTTCTTCCCTACCTTATATTCACTGTAAACTGGTCCAGGGAAATGACAGATTAAACATTTTTGGCAAATATACTTATTTAGTGACACTGGAAAGTCCTCAATTATAATGGAAAAATAGTAGAATAAACGTAAGGTTTTAATTTGTTTTTACAGGGATAATATAATCATTCCGGATTTTATGGCAACTAATGGCCTCAAATACTCAGGACTTTGGAAGATTTTCTTATTCATTAGGTGACAATCTGGACCAACCTCTAGGTATTTAAAAGCTTTCAGAGGCTGGGATACGGAATAAACTTTGCAAAAGTTCTGATGTCAAGAGGTTTCCATCTCAGTTAATAAAATTAAAAGGATCAAAAAGAGTTTTTGAGAAATCTACAAAACCAGACTTGGAAAACATGATTCTCACTCTGGATGACGCATATACTCAATGGAAGTTTCATGACTAAGAGACAGAGTCTGACAAAAAAAAAAAAAAATCCGCTTAGTTTGGATATCATATGGGCTTATTCTCCTTGGTACAGCTACATGTATTCAAGGCAATAGGAAAGTAACCTCAGTGTCCTCTCCTTCTTCAGATTATGCATCTTTTCTCAAAATCATGGTTGTCATGATTCAATTATTAGAAAATCTTTATGTAGTTGATTTAGAGGCATATAGGGGAATAGTTTCTCCACTTTCAGTTCTTTTATTCTGAATAAAATGGATAAAAAGGAAGAATAGAATAATTTTATTCTCATGATGGACAATAGAAGAAATTATCAACAAGCAAAACAGTACAGAAGCGGGGAAGAGGTATTGTTATTCCTCTAAGCTCTATGTGATATTTTTGCATTTTGTATTCTTACTGTTTAATTCACATTGTAGTTTGCTACCATGTTAATATAGAATTAATAAAATATTTGTAAAGCCAAGAACTCATCCTTGAGAAATGACAAGTCTTTTGAGCATTTTATTTCCTCCAGACCACACAAGACTACATTTTAATCATGGTCTTCATACGCTCTTTTAAATCATCTGCACCGGCATATTTTTAAAGCTAACACTGATGCAGAGTTTATTTATCGTCGTTTCCAATTACTCCCTCAAGGTATTAACAAAATGGTGACATCTGCTTTAAAAACTTGCTTCTTTTTTTTTTCAAAAGTAAAGGTGGACTTATGGAAAATTACTGGGAACTTAGGTTTAATTCTTGTTTGAATTTCCGTTCTATAGACAACCTGTACATACGTCTGCAACACAGAGAAGAGTTGAGGAATTTTACTATCTGTCTCCAAAATTCTTTCTCATTCCACCAGGACCTCCTGCTTTCATCATTTTTATTTTGATGCAGAGTCACAGAAGAGGCATCTGCCAATGTTAGGGTAAAAAGTGCTTTTTCTTTGCAAGTTACACCAGACCCAGCCTAACGAGTAATTTGTNTTCCACCAGGACCTCCTGCTTTCATCATTTTTATTTTGATGCAGAGTCACAGAAGAGGCATCTGCCAATGTTAGGGTAAAAAGTGCTTTTTCTTTGCAAGTTACACCAGACCCAGCCTAACGAGTAATTTGTATTAGCCTAATGACAACTGGATGTTATACTACATTTTATCTGTCTGTGCAGAGAGGTATGTTAAATTCTTAAAGGAAAATGGACCAATACTTACTAAAATTAGCAACATAGATACAAACATAATTATTCATTTGTAATTAATGTTTGTCATGAAAAATATATAACAAACATTAAGAAGATAGTTTATTTGAGGGTGCTTGTATGAGCTATTGCTATGTAAATTCTGTAGACAAATTATATAAATTAAAATAAGCATTTCAACTAAGCACGCATATTCCTGTTTGTCATTCATTTTTTAAATTTGTGTTTGTTTTTTTTTTTTTAGCACCTAGCACTATGCCAGGTTCATGGTAAAGATTCTCTAACTTTAGTGTTTGTATGGAAACTTGCTAAGGAAGGAAATTTCCAGCCACATCCTTGAAGAGTCTTTCAAGGAGCCCTGGGGTGAGTCCAAACATCTGCATTTCAAACAAACACTTCACTTGTTTCTGGCACATGTGGTCAATGGCATACACTGCAGGGAAGCACAGTCTACACATATACAAGGATGTTAGATACAAAATATAAAAAATAAAAAGAAATGTACATCAGGTAAATAGTCGACACATAAGACACTATGGGACAACGCCATGTTAATGGTAAAAAATGTGGTAGTATTTCAAGAATATTCCAATTATATATTATGTCCAATTCTGTTACATAATATGCTACTATTCAATAAAATGATGAATTAAAAAATACTGTGATACACAAATATATAAAAATCTTCAATGCTTTATACAAATATATTTAATACTTCTACACTGCCTCTAAAAGTGTGATTGTCTAACTCAAATCTGAAGATACTAAATTATATCATGTTTAAACTTATATAGAAGTACTGCAAGATTCTACTTATTTTCCAACAGGTCCTCTTCAGCTAAGTACTTCATCACACTTGGAATTTCAACTAGTACTCTGAGAAATATACATTTTATTCACTGGACCTAAAGGATTTAATCTCTAGTTTTGTCAAAAATAATTGAAATAGTATTATCCTAATCTGTAGCTTTTTCCTGTTTGTAATTGTTTATTCCTTTTGTATCAGCAAGCCTGGATATAAAGAATACTACTTAGTGGCATGAATCAAAAGCATTTATTTAGCTCATAATTCTGTGGGTTGGTCTGAGATGCATATGCTGTTCTCCAGGGGCTCACTCAAATATCTGACCAGCTAGCTGTTGGCTAGAGATTAGATAAGCCAGAGACCTGGGGAGCAGTATCTTGTCAGATGGAGTGAAGGAGTCAACTAGGATTCATATGGTCTGTGCTAACTGGAACATACAGAAAAGAGTATTTTGAGAAAGTAATTCAGCATAGCCAGGCTGACACTTTATATAGTACCACAATGCAACAAAGCTACTAAACAATTATTAGTGTGCACAGTACAGCAATTAGAAAGTTGGGGCCCTACAAGTCCCAAGTGTTAAATGCCTAAAAACATATAGAACAGTTGCAGCCTCTTAACTGAGCTTCTTGATTCTGGCATAGGTTGATGTTCTTTTCTACTAGGGTCTGCACTCAAAAAAATTAATACCAGCAGCATCTTCTTACAATTTAGTAAAAAAAAAAAAAAAACACAGTCTATGGGTAAATGAGTGGACAGATGAGTTAGAAATATGGATAGAACTAGAACTGAAAGAGAATGAGACAATGAGGGGCCAAGATAAACATGAAACATAATACTTATTCTCTAGATGTGTTTTAATATTTACCCTTAAAATAAGCATTAAGAGATCACACATGTGTTGTTTCTTATGCAATTAAAATTTAAATCTTTATGTATTTTCTCCCTTTTATTTACTTTAAGATGGCACATATTATATATTACAATTACTGACTTACTTCTACAACCACAGTTCTTTGAACAGTGCCTGATCCATATTAATAACAATGATTCATGAACAAATTAATTCCTTTTTTGGAAGCTTTTTTAAGAGCAAAAATGAAATTGCTATATAGGGGAAATATGTGCAAGCAATAACATTTGCAAAGAAAAAAATTAAAAGGTTTTTGGATACTCTACCACAAGAATTAACTTGGTTCTCATCTATACTACTTTTCTTTGCTGAAGTTATTTTATTTCCCAGTAATTGTCATTTGGCCATTGGCAGAAATGACTATGACTGGACAGGGTCTTTTTATTTCTGCCTATGTTTGAAAGGATTTCTGTTTCAGCCAACATAATAATAAGAAAAAAGTATCAGGAGATTCATAAAATTTAAGTTCTCTAATTTTGAAACGTATCAAGCAAATTAAGTACTACAACAAAAAGTACTATGACCTGCCTTATTAGAAAAGGTGTTTCAGAAATGGGAATCTGGCAGATCTACCCCTATATTGCTTTCAGACATTCTTCAAATGTCATCATGTGACATGTCAACTAGATGACCAAAAAATTAGCTTCAAACTTCATAGGTCCTGGGAACAATCAGAAACTAGCCCAGGCCTCAACAGAATTGTTCCATTTAGCATTCTGAAGATAGAATTTTTAGCAAAGCCTAAAGGAAAATGCTTTGAAGATGGACTTCAAAACTCTTCACTCCTTTCCTCTGATTAAAATATAACTTGACTTCACAAAACTTCCATTACCTAACCCTGATACTGATGCAAGCACATATCATGAGTAGCTTTTTACTATAAAAATCAAGAAAGACCTTGCTGGTGATACGGTATTATTTCTCCAAAACAAAAACTGCATACACTCCTACACTTGCACACACACAAAAAAAATTTGAGCATGTGATTTAATGGCAACTTACAAGTAGATGGTAGTCACACACTAGTTGAAAGTAGTCACAGGTTAATAGCATTTATTGAACAATCATAAAGTGAGAATTATTCCACATATCTTGGGACATTATGGTGAAAATGAAGTGTAGAAATCAAATGAAGGAGGAAAAATAAACTTATTCAAAATACACACACAAAAAAGAACTGGACATATAACACATTGATGCCCCTTTTCCTAAGAATTACTAGAATAATTGCATAAACAGCACGAAGAGAAAGAGGTCAGAAAAGTTTGTCAAAGATTCATAATGAAGTTTGAATGAAGAAGGGAGTCTAAGTGACATAATTGACAGTAGTGTTACAAGAGACAGAAGGGAAGAAATAGGAACACTTTTTTATTACAAGGTATTATACTTGTACCAGTGTTAATTAGCATAGAGTTATTTGAAAGCAGACTTGAATTAGTTGTAAAGGTGTATTGCAACTCTAGAACAATGACTGAAAAAAGCAAAACAGGAACTATAAGTGATGCATTAAGAAAAGAGATAAAATAGAATCATAAAAAATTTTTATATGAACTATAAAAGGCAGAAAATGTGTGGAAAACAAAAATAGGAACAAAGAACAAGGGGCAAATATAGAAAATAGTAACAAATGTGGTGGATATTAATCAATTGTATCAATAATTACCATAAACATCAATGATCTAAATATGCCATTTAAAAGATAGACTGTCAGCATGGACCAAAAAACAAGACCCAAACCTATATTATCTACAAGAAGTTCACCTGACATATGAAAACAAATGTATATTAAAACTAAAGGGCTGGAGAAAGATATACCACAATAGCATTAACCTAAGAAAGTAGGAGTACCTATATTAATCACAGAGCAAGGAAAGGTATCAGGTGTAAAGAAGAGATCAGCAATCGAACACCTAACAATTTTTAATGTGCATGTACTTGAGAACAGAGCATCAAACTACATGAGGCAAAATCTGACAGAACTGCAAGCAGAAACACATGAATACATTAATATAGTGAAGACCTTAATACCTCTGTATCAGAAATAGACAGATAGAGCAGGCATAAAGTCAATAAAAACATAGTTGACCTCAATAATACCATCAATCTACAGGGTATAAATGGTATCTACAAACTACTTCATCCAACAACAGCAGAAAAACATTCTTCTCAAGATCACAAGATAGATCACAGATTGAACCATAAAACCCACCTTAAAATTTTAAAGTAGAAATCATACAATGCCTTCTCTCATACCACACTGAGTTAAACTAGAAATCAATAAGGAAAAGACAACCAGAAAATCTCTGAATAGTTGATGATTAAACAAGTTACCTCGATTGCAGTCATGAAATTAAAAGATGCTTACTCCTTGAAAGGAAAGTTATGACCAACCTAGATAGCATATTCAAAAGCAGAGACATTACTTTGCCAACAAAGGTCCATCTAGTCAAAGCTAGGTCATGTGTGGATATGAGAGTTGGACTGTGAAGAAAGATGAGTGCCAAAGAGTTGANTGCAAAGAGTTGGAAACGACTGAGTGACTGCACTGAACTGAACATATTGACAGACTAAAAAAAGAAATTTCACATGATCATATCAATAGATGCCGAAAAAGCATTTTACAAAATTAAACATCTATTCATGGCAAAAGCTCTCAGCAAACAAATAAGGGGGACCTCCCTGGCCTTAAAACCAAGGTTAAAAAAAAAAAAAAAAAACCTGCAGCTAAAATCATGAGACTCTCAAAACTTTTCTTCTAAGATCGGAAACAAAGAAATGATGTTCCCTCTCAAAACTGCTTTTCAAAATTGTACTGGAAGTCTTAGATAATATATTAACCAAGAAAAGGAAATTAAAGGTATACAGATTGGGAAGAAAGAAATAAAACTGTCTTTGTTCGCAGAAGACATGATCATTGAGGTAGTAATCGGAAAGACTCTAGACAAAATCTCCTGAAACTAATAAGCAATAATTGCATGACTGCCAGATACAAGGTTAATATACAAGCAAATATGATATATGACAAAATAGTAATATATAAACTAAATGTACAAATGACCTCCCCAAGGAAAGGAGAAGAGAAAAAGTTAATAGAGAACTCCAGTACTGCTCGTTAGTAAACACAATAATGGGAGAAAGAAAGATAGTACAGGAAAGTCAAAAACTCTTTTTAATATTTTCATCTCAAATAATTAATATGAAAAGGCCACATTCTCCACTGCCCTCATGAGTTTTTCTTTCTAGTTGAACTGAGGAATTCCTAAGACTTTATGTAATGATGCAGAGCAATAAAACTGCTATATATTTTGGTGGTCACTAGCCTGATTAAGAAAATTTTCCTCTTTATTTTCAGATCTAGGCAAAATGATTAATTTTGAACATGGAATCTATAATATATTTAGGTTCAAATATCTTATTTTTATGAAAATATGCATTGAAATAGAAGAATATTTTCCCTCATGTTGGGAAACCCACTTTTGCCATGGTTCCTTCAAGATTTAGTTAAATGGTCAAGTCCTCCAAGGAACTTCCCAAACCAACAGTGGCCAATCATTTCTTTAAAATTTTTTCAAGGTCTGGTAAACCTTTTGTACTATGTCACTCAGCATTTTTATCAGATATTAAGGAAGAGCATGGTCTTTGGGGACAAAGCCTTCAATTTGAATCCTGGCTCTGTTTGACCCAAGTAGGATAGCTTGGGGAAAGAATTTATACTCTTGAAGCTTCAGTTTTGTCATCCAAAACAATGAGGATAAAATATGTCTTCCTGTAGGTTTGTTATTATAATTAGATTCGATATTTATGCAGTCTTTATCCCAATATCTAGGATATATAGTAAACATTTAATATGCCAGAACTATGATTATTTAAGTCACATTGATAGTTCTAATATCATAAATTCAATCTCAATGTGATTAAGGCCAAGATTTATATCTGCTACTTATTACCAATAATAGCTATTGAGTATTGACCACTTTACATGAAATGTCTCATTAAAATTAGCAACAGTCCTATGATGTAGTTATTATAACCCCAGTTAATAGATGAGAAAATCACGTTGTGAAGGGGTTGAGGAACTTGCTTAAGGTCACAAGCTATTAAACAGAGAAACTGGATTAAATTCTAAAGCATGTATAACAAACTACAAAACAACATAAAGAGCAGAACCTAAGGTTAGTTGTGCTTAGTTCAAACAGACAGCAATAAATCCTCGGTGGGGGAAAAGGGTGGATCGACAGTGTATGAGTATTACTGTTGAAGAAAAAAATGACGTGTGGCAAAGAAGCAAAGCTCTCAAAACTGGCCAATAGAATAGAATCAGAGTCCAGATGTGCAGATCCTCTTATCTCATCAACATGAGCAGCCTCAAGCAAGGCCAATAGCCCTCCTTGATCTCAGCAGTAAGAAGAGCAGTAGAACAGTGCTGTCATAATGGAATGAAATACTATCAAACAGAGAATAGTATAAGAACGATGTTGTGTGCATGTATTTCATACAGACAATAGCGAATGTCAACCGAAGCATTGTGAAACAAATTCAAGTTAAAGCATAACTAATTAAAGGACATACTATTTATGGGAATGCTACTTAACAAAACTTTGCTTTGTGAAAAATGTGAGAGAATAATATTAACAAAGTATGCTGGAAATAAAATTATGGAGAACGAAAATCTAAGGGGGTACCAGGAGGATCCTGATCTCATAGAAGGCCATGGGGCATTTCCCATTTGCCTGTGCATTGAGAAGTCTAAAATGTGAAGATAATATTATTTGGAGTGCAAGAGTTGAGATGCAGGGAAACTTGAAAAGTGATCAGGGGACCCAAAGGAATTACAAAAATGAAAAATTTGTATGAATTCCTCTTTATATATTTTGCTTAACTTGTTCATAAAATTTATATATTAGTTAAGAGTCTCCTTAAACTTCAGTGGATATATGAATAATAAAGGAGACAATGCAAAAGGAATACTAGAAATATAAATAGGCCTTATTAAAATGTACATGTTCCTGCTTTCTTAAGATAATGACACTCCATCTACTTAATTGTTTGATTAGGAACATCCTTCTGAAAAGATTAAGAAATTGCTGCATCAAATATAATTTTGACTTGTGTCCTAACCTAAAGAAAAAGAAAAATAATGAGGGGGTGGAAAAGGAAATAGAAAGCCAATTATATGCTGATTTGCTAATGTTATTTTTCAGATTAAATGCCACTTCAAATTACAAAACCTCTGATACTTGAAGCTGTCAGTTTTCTAAGAACTTACTTGAGAAGTCTTGTCTTAGTAAAGAGAATGTTGAAACACAGGGCCCCTCAGGGGGCCAACCAAACTCTGACAGAGGTTTAACAGTGCTTGAAATTATATCCCCAAACCTTAGAAAGCCTGCTGATTCAGTGGGAAAAGACATAAGCTGAGCAAGTTATAAATAAACTCTTTTATCAGAGGCGATGGTGTCATGGTGACTTCAAAGACCAAGCCACGGATACTAAGTTCTCTGATGTTTTCAAGACAGTAAGAACTTTATTATATTGGTCAGGCCATTCTTGGACTTAAGTTGAAACTTTCCCTCCTATATGAACAATTTTGAATGAATTTCTAATCAATCAAGTTCACTAATATGAATTGTTAAATTTAAAAGTAACAAGATAGCATATATTTCATGGTATATTATTACCCTTTCTGTTCCATAAGAGTCAAAATAAAGTGCCATTGTACATGGTGTTCCCCCCAGTAAAAATCTCTTTTGGATAGGCAAAGTAAATTCTTGAAGAGGCACAGAACAGATTACCTCTAGATTGACCTGAACTTCTTGAAATAATTCAGTGTACCTTTCTTTGTCCCATAATAACCATGAAGGAAATAAGACATAAGAGGGAATCTTGCTATTGAGGCTTAGAGAATTTAATTCCAGATCAGGTCACTTTAGAGTCTAAGAGAATAATGAAGATAAATGTAATATAGTAGTGGTCAACAATTAGTTGGAGGAGGAAATGGCAACCCACTCCAGTATTCTTGCCTAGAGAATCCCAGGGACAAAGGGGCCTGGTAGGCTGCTGTCTATGGGGTCACACAGAGTCAGACACAACTGAAGCGACTTAGCAGCAGCAACAAATATATTAATTCCCAAGGTAAATATGGACAGTTATCCTGTGGTCAATATAGAAAGATTTTAACATATTAACTTTTGGGAAAATATTGAAAGTATAATTTAAAAGTCACTTATATGACAATTTGAAGTCTAGACCTCAAAACAAAGTAAGAAAAGTAAAGAATTACACAGAAAGTATGTCACACCGTGCTGAAAATGTTAGCACATAAATAGATTAATCAGATTTGAGCAATGATCCTTGTGTATAAACTTAGAGATACTATGAATGTGACGCCAACAATCATTTAAGACATTAGACTTGAGGCATTTACATCTATGAACATGTATTAGAGAAAAATTAAGACTACTTTTAATTCTGACATGATGTGGCTGTAGCAATCAGCTACAGTTAAAGATCTGTGTAGCATCTGCTGGTGACTCTTTCACCAACTAGAGTTACACGAACACTTCCATGCAGTGTGTGCAAGGATGTACATATGCTGTAAAGGAAACTTCATCATAAAGCTAACCCCAATGGAGGCCAAAAAATGAAGAATATTGTCATTGGCAAAGGAAAGGAAATAAACTGAAGCTTTGCCAGTATCTGAGGAAACAGGTGGAAAGAGCTTTACTGCAAAAGATTCAAAACTTCTGGAATTAGGATCATTTATACAAGACAAAGGGGAAAATAAATAAAATGAAAAGTTGCAACTGTGTCTTATGCTAATTTAAGTTTGCACAGTGGTTCTTAAGTATTGGGGACATAGTCATGGTTGCCTACTCTTCACAAGATTCTGAGGGCAGCATACTTTCTGCTAAGTCATGAATCACACATCACAGCATCTCACAAAAAGACAAAATGGACGTAACATTAACACAGAGAAAGCATGCAATTTTTAAAATTAGTATTTGTCATTTTTTAGCAAAATAAAAGAGGTGTGTAAGTCATTTCTTTGCTCTCTAATTTATTTATTTATTTATTTATTTATTTATTTTTTGGAGGTGGGGGCTTTGCTATGAAGTCGGTTTTCTTTTCATAGGCTATCAATATAGCCTGCTGGAGTTTCTAAACAGAAGATGCATAATATAAATAAATAAAATAATGGCAACTGTGATGCTATATGAAGGAAAGTAAACAAGTGATTAAGATTTCTTTAGAAAATTAACAGAACTTAGTTAATAAACATCCTCCTAAAAAAAGTGATAACTTGGGCTGAGACCTTAACATAAAGAAGGCGAGAGGGGAAGCAGTACAATACAAAGAAGGGGGCAAATTCCAAGAAGCAACAAGGCATTTACAGAGCACCCCAGGAGCATCTGGGCGTCCCTGGTGGCTCAGTGGTAAAGAATCCACCTGCCAATGCAGGATATGGGGGTTTAGTCTCTGAAGAAGGAAGATTCCCTGGAGAAGGAAATGACAACCCACTCTAGTATTCTTGCCTAGTATATCCCATGGACAGAGGAGCCTGGTGGGCTATAGTCCATGGGGTCAGGAAGAGTAGGACATGACTCAGTGACTAAACCACCACCACTAGGAGCATTTACAAAGAGCTGAAGGCAGAAGGACTGAAAAAGTCCTATTTGGCTGGAGTGACGTGAGCTTGAATGAGAGCAGCAGGAGAGCTACCCAGGACCCAATTACCCAGTTTTCAACATATGGTGAAAAGTTAGAACTCTGTTCTAGGTGCCAAGGAAAGCCCACGGAGGATTTTACAGAGAGAATGGCATGATCGACTTTACATTTTAAAAATACTTTAATGCTCTCCTGAAACCTGATAAAGAGGAAGGGAAAGAGCTGCAAAACAAACTTGGGAATTGGGAGTCATCCAGGGAAGAGAAGTGCCTATCTTTTATCCCTGTTAGACTATCCTGCACATAAGGACCAATTTAATCTTTCTAAGAATGGAAATTTCCCTGTGCTTAGCTTTCTTTTGGATTAAGTTGGTCATTAGCCTCAGAGCATCTCAAGGTGGCAACCACATTTGTTAAAATGATAATTTCTCAAGACATCCTCTCAGTTATGGCAACTGAACTTCTCACCATTCCTTAAGACACTCCTTGACTTTGGCTGTCTCCACAATTCTGATGAATTGCTACTAGTATCTTAGAATTCCTTTCTTCATCTCTGTCTCTCAGGGGTTTAACATACTATATAACCCAGAAAAAACAAATCTCTCCTGCATTCAGTTTTTCTAATCTTCTAAACCTGAAGTTTCTTCTCTCTCTGCATTTCTATTCCACATTGATTTTGAGACCATTAAGGTATACATCATAAACAGACATGTCTTACTCTGAATTTTTTATATAAATGTCATTTTGCTTACTAACATGATGCTATGGGAAAACACACATGCTCTGGTGCCAGAAAGACTCTGGGTCTGTATTCTGGGTCTGCAATTCATGAACCATGTGCCCTTTAGTAGCTTATTAAATTACATTGTTTTATCATCTATAAATAAAGTACAATGATCCATTGTTTCTTGAAATTCTACAAACTTAAAGCTGTCATAAACTTTAAAAATACTATGTAAAATAACACAAGGCAAGTGATTTACTCATATTACTTATTCTTCCCTTTTGAGATCTCAGACTGTATCATAAATGTTTATGATAAACAATTGTTTCCTTGTAGCATTTATTTCATTGCAGGCACATTCTAAGTACCAATTAAATACTACATGGTAAATAATGTGTCCATTTAATGATTCTTACCTATTGCTTCAAACAATTTTGAGCACATATTACACACAAATTTTATAATGAATCTGATGACCTACTAACTCAAACAATTTTTTATTAGAACAGAAGACTATTTTACCAAGGAAAACTTATTAGTGTAATCAGGGAAGGGGTACTAACCTTGGTATTGATAGGTTAATACAGTCAACATCAGAGGCCACCTCACTGGGAGGAGACAGGAAGCTGAATTATTGCCCCAAGTCCTTAAATGATCTAGTCTTACTCCTTTATAAAATGAATAAAATAAGGCATGAAAGAATTTCATTCCCAACTGAAAATTTTAAGGTTCTAATTATTCTATATCTCAATCCAGTGTTCTTTTAGTAACACCATGAGATAAGAGGGAAAGCAAAAATAAAAATTTCCTGTTTGACAATATGTTATGTGAAAAATTTTAAGGAAAATGCCAGATTCTTGGATTTAACTTATCTCAGTCAAAGTTATGGTTTCTCCAGTAGTTATGTTCAGATGTGAGAGTTGGACCATAAAGAAGGCTGAGCACTGAAGAATCAATGCTTTTTTAATTGTGGTACTTGAGAAGACTCCTGAGAATCCCTTGGACTGCAAGATGAAACCAGTCAATCCTAACGGAAATCTATCCTGAATACTCATTAGAAGGACTGATGCTGAAGCTGAATGTTTTGGCCACCTGATGTGAAGAGCCAGCTCATTAGAAAAGACCCTGATGCTGGGAAAGATTGAGGGAAGGAGGAGAAGGGACAACAGGGGATGAGATGGATGGACGGTATCACTGACTGAATGGACATGAGTTTGCACAAACTCCAGGAGATACTGAAGGACAGGGAAGCCTGGCAGGCTGCAGTCCATGGGGTCAGAAATAGTTGGACACAACTAAGTGACTGAACAACAAACAACAGCAAAAGATATTACATTTAAAACTGCTTTTATTTCCAATTATAGCCATAAAGATGATATGTCATAAATCCACATATATTTATATAAAATAGAGGCAAATGCTATGGAAAAAATAGAAACGCATTGCTGTAATTAAGGAAGCTTTGACCTAAACAATCCAAGATTAATTTATACTTCTGGATAAATTTCTTCCTCCGCTTTCTCCTATCTTCTAAAATCTGAAAGCAACTGTGTTTGTGCCTTTGTGCCAATGTAGCAGCAGTGTCCATGTTTTATGTCCTTTACAATCTCTCAAACTTGAAATAAATTGGGATTAAAAATGTCAGTAAGTTGATTCATAACTACTATTTCATTGGACCATGGTTCTATTCCTGGCAAAAATCAGTAAGAGATCAAATGGAAATATTCCAGGAGACTTATTTGAGAAAAATACTTATTTCCATTGAAATTATTCCCTGTGATTATGTTGCAAAGTCAAGATTTTCATTCATCTGTCTCTAAAGATATCATTTTTGATACATTCATGTTTTTGTTGAGCTCTCAATTTTCTCCTCACTGGGAGCCTCTATATCCCATCTGTGATAGGAGCCCTATCAGCCTTTCTTCTTTTCAATTCAGGTTGCTGAAGGCCTCTTAATATGATCAATTATCCCAGCTGTCACTTTCTGAACAATACTATTTTTTGTGGCAGTTGTCAGTTCCATTTAATGCAACCAAAGACAAAAAAAAAAAAAAATCCCTAGAAAAATCTAAGCTGTCGCTCAAAGACAACTCCACCACACTTCTGACAGACTACAGAGAAATTATCTAATTTGATAATTTTGAATTGGTAATAAAATGGATAAATTTCAATACCATCATAAGCAATATGAACTCAGGTGATACAGCAGTCCTCTCCTATTGACAGTTTCATTTTCTGTGGTTTACTTGCAGCCAACCACAGTTTGAAAGTATTAAATAGAAAATTCCAGAAATAAACAATTTATAAGCTTTAAATTATATGCTGTTCTGAGTAGTGTGATAAAATCTCATGCCATCCTGCTCTGAAATCTCAGGCCAGACAGCTCTATAAATCTTGGTCAAGTTACGAAGTCATCATACATTTTCATAGGAGGAAAAGCTTTCAAACTGTGCTAAACAGATCTAAACCTCCTAGGGTTTAGGCTAAAATATACCACCTTTCACAGTCAAATTAAATAGAATCACAAACATTCAAATTGTTACTTTTTAAAAATTTCTCTGCAATACAATCAATGCTGATGAAAACATCTATTTAACTGGCTCAAAAATGAACCTAGAGCCAAAAGTTAAGTTAGAGGAAAACAAATACTGTATATTAACCCACATAGGTGGAATCTAGAAAAGTGGTCCTGATGAATCTATTTGCAGGGCAGGAACAGAGACACAGACACAGAGAACAGACTTGTGGACACAGCTGGGGAAGGAGAGGGTGGGACGAACTGATAGAGAAGCATTGACACATACACACTGCTGCTGCTGCTCAGTCGCTTCAGTCGTGTCCGACTCTGTGTGACCCCATAGACGGCAGCCCACCAGGCTCCCCCGTCCCTGGGATTCTCCAGGCAAGAACACCGGAGTGGGTTGCCATTTCCTTCTCCAATGCATAAGAGTGAAAAGTGAGAGTGAAGTTGCTCAGTCGTGTCCGATCCCGAGGACTGCAGCCCACCAGGCTCCTGCGTCCATGGGGTTTTCCAGGCTAGAGTACTGGAGTGGGGTGCCACGGCTTCTCCACACATACACACTACCATGTGTTAAACAGAGAGCGANGAGTGAAGTTGCTCAGTCGTGTCCGATCCCGAGGACTGCAGCCCACCAGGCTCCTGCGTCCATGGGGTTTTCCAGGCTAGAGTACTGGAGTGGGGTGCCACGGCTTCTCCACACATACACACTACCATGTGTTAAACAGAGAGCGAGTGAGAAGTTGCTCTGAAACAAAGGTAGCTCAACTGGCGTTCTTCCCCAGCCTGGAGGGCGGCGATGGAGTGGGGCGAGAGGAGGAGGTCCAGGAGGGGAGGGACCTGTATATTTGTGGCTGATTCACGTGGTTGTACAGCAGAAACCCACCAACGTTGTGAAGCAACTATCCTCCAATTAAAAGTAAGTTTAAAAAACACCGCAGGATATGTGCCAGCTAATAACTGTTAGATAAATTTGAGAGAAAACAATGTAAATTTGGTTGGTCATTTTATTTATTTATTTTAGTTCTCTCTATATTTTGGATGGACTTCCCAGGAGGCTCAGTGGTAAAGGATATGCCTGCCACTGCAGGAGACACAGGAGATGTGGGTTTGACCCCAGGGTTAAGACTCCTGGAGAAGCGTATGTCAACTGACCTCATTATTTTTGCCTGGAAAATCTCATGGACAGAGAAGCTTGGTGGGTTACAGTCTGAGGGGGTCACAAAGGGTCAAACATGACTGAGCAACTGAGCACTTGCACGTATATTTTGGGTAACAGTTTTTTATCAGATGTGTCTTTTGAAACTATTTTCTCCAAACTGTGGCTTGTCTTCTCAGTCTCTTGACATTGCCTTTCACAGAGGAGAAGTTAATATTAATGTAGTCCAGTTTATCGGTTACTTCTTTCATGAATCTTGCTATTGGCATTGTATCTAAATAGTCATTGTCTTAACCAAGATTATCTAGGTTTTCTCTTACATTATCCTCTGGGAGTTTTATAGATTTTCATTTAACATTTTGGTCTGTGGTCCATTTTGAGTCTATTTGGGAGGGTATCGGGTTTAGTAGGTCGTTTGTGATGATTGTCCCATGACTGTCATTCATAAACCAATGAGGCCTTAGGAATGTGAAATGACTTCTCCAAGGATTTGCTGTGACTTCTGCAAGTTCATTTTCTTTTTCTTTTCTTTTCTTTTTTTTTTTTTTGCATTGGATATCCAGTTGTTCTAGCATCACTTGTTGAAGAGACCTATCCTTACTCCATTATGTTGTTTTGTTCCCTTATCAAAAATCAGCTTCATATCTTAATAGAGGTCTATTTTTGGGCTATTTCTGATATCAATCTATTTGTCTATTCTTTTGCCAATACTACACCTTCTTGATTACATTTTTATAGTAAGCTTATAATAAGTCTTAAAATTAGACAATGCCATCTTCCAACTTCATTCTTCTCTTTCAATATTATGTTGGCTATTCTGGGTCTTTTGTCTTTTCATATAAACTTGAGAATTGTTTGTTGCAATTCATGAAATAACTTGGTGAGAGTTTGATTAAGATTGCACTGAACCTATAGATTGTTGAAAAGAACTAACATCTTCATAATATTGAGTCTTCCAATCCACGATTACAGAATACCTCTCCAATTGTTTAGTTCTTTTTTATCTCATTTAATTCACTTTTATTTTCTAAGTTTTCTTTAAAATTATTTATGCTGTGTCCATTTGTAGGATTAATGATTTAGTCATTCAATTATCCATTAGTTCTGTTAGGGAAGCAGATACTGCCTATTGAAATGCCAGAATGTAGTTTATTCATCATTATTTTTCTAAAAAATTAAGTAAAAGAGATATTCATGAATGTATTTCTGCTTTAGTCTTCTTTAATAATAAAATAGATATTTCTTAACTATGTAGAACTCAGGATTTATATACAGATACACATAAGAATCAATAGAAAAAGAAATGCTTGGTTCTAATTTTTCAGAAATAAATACAAAGTTAAATTTATATTAAGTAGGAAAAAAAAAAATCTTCCACTCTGGTGTTCCAGTGCTGGGTATCATACTCCAGGCTCTTCATTTAGGAAAGAAAATCAATGAAGTCTTCCTAATATCATTATCTGTAAAACAAGCTCAGGTTTTACTGTATCTTCAACACTAATTGGACTCTGTTACTGCAATTGTTAGATAACTGAGGTAATAATTCTAATTTCAGGTAACTGGCATAAATTTAACAATTTTGGAGTACCAATTATAGTTGCTAGCTTGCAATGGTCATCCTATAGTTGTCATTCATACACCAGTGAGTCTCTCAAGAATATGAAACTACTTCCCCAAGGATTTGCTGTGATTTTTGCAAATTCACAATCACAGGAACTTCTAGGATATAGAGCAGTCACATTCTATAACAAATGTCAACAATTCCTCACCATAGCGTACGTTGAAAACAGAAGATTTCAACCACCCCACACCTGTTAGGATGGCTACAACAAAGGAAACAAACAGAAAATAACAAATGATGAGAATATTGAGAAATTTTCAATGGCTGGTTGGAGTGTAAAATGGTTCAGCCACTATGAAAAACAATATGGTAATTCCTCAGAAGATTAAACACAGCCTATCTTGGTATAGCATTTCTAGCTCCATATCCAAAAGAACTGAAAGCAGGGTCTCAAAGAGCCCCAGGTTCATAGCAGCATTACAACGGCCCACAGGTGGAAACAACTCAAGTATACATAAGTGAATGAATGCATAAGCAAAATGTGGTACATGTGTGCGAAGGAAAACTATTTAGACTTAAAAAGGAAGGCTATTCTGACACAAACTACAACAAAAAGGAATCTTGAGGACGTCATGCTGAAACAGCCCAGTAACAGAAAAGACAAATAATGTATAGTTCCACTAATATAAGGTACCTAGAGTAGTAAAATTCATAAAGACAGAAAGATCGGTGGCTGTCAGGGGCTGGGTTGGGATGGAGGAGAATAGAGAGTTGTTGTTTACTAGATATAGAGTTTTAGTTTTGCAAAATGAAAAGACCTCTGGAGACGAGTGCTGGCAATGGCTACACAACATTGTAAATGTACTTAATACCTCTGAATTGTACACTTAGAAATGGTTAAGATAGTTAATCCTATATTGTATTTTAACAATCAAAAATAAAAGTAAACTAAAAAAGAGACATCCTAATTTAGGACTATTTCGTATACCATACCTCACTCTGCAGTGATGGGAATATAAAATAATCGGTAGATGATTCTGTATTTTAAGGTTGCTAATAATAGCGATCATTATTTGAGTGATTTCTATGTTCAGCACTTAAATGATCATGTCCTTTTTTTCTCGTTCCAGAAAAAGTAAGGACTATTAGTACCCAAAGTTTACAGGTAGAGAAACTAAATTATAGAGCACTGAGGTGCCTACCCCAAATCCTACAGTTCAGTGGTTGAAAATGATTTTGCACTGAAGTCTATTTGTCTCTCCAATCCATAAGCAAATTATGATTACTCAAGCAATCATTTTTCCCAAATATAAAATGATACATGTAGTTATTTAACAAAATATTGCAATAAACTTTGCTTGAAAGGCTTTGTGTATTTAGTTATTAACAAGTACAGTAAAATCTTGCTCACTATTATGCCTGAACTGACAAGTGGACATTTGAAAGTGTAAGAATTGTTAATCTAGCATTGGGACCAGCAATCTGGCAGCTTGAGCAACTGATATTTCTGCTTCTTTTGCTGACAGTCTAGTTTTGGACATCGAGTCAAACTTTTCACTAGTAATATTGTATAACTTTTTCTTTTCACTCACAGTGTAGTATATTGGAAAGTGGTTTGCAATGAGGCTTGGTTTTAATTTTAACAGGTGACCATGCTATGTGACTTGGGAAATATTACTTCTTTAAGTCTAGTTTTCTTAGTATACACAGAGAATTGTGCATCATTCAGAGAGCAGATTCACAACTCTATTTCAATGAAAAAACATAAGAGTTGACAATGCAGCTATTTATCTTGAGTTCTAAGGATCAACATTACAGATTGATCTAAATTAGTGTTCAATATTTTCCAAAACAGACTTTAAGGTGTAAGGTTTTAAGTCATATAAGCATGTATAACTGAACAATTATTGCTCTCCAAAATAAAAATAACTAAATAGAATTTGTAAGAAAACATTTTAACCATATTGTTTGTCAAGGGAAGTTTTGCATTCTATTCGTATTTATTTCTATCTTTAGGAATATCACTAGGAAAGACAAAGAATTCACAACCGTAGTGTTTACTTTCTTTCCTGCCCTCTTGCACATTGCATTAACCCTCCCCACTCCATCATTCTATCATCATCTTGACAGCTTCCAAGCAATATTTCATCTTTTCCTTTTCATCACCATCCTTATTTTCTACATTCCTTCAAGAAGCAAAAACAACTCTCTCTTCTCAATCACAAATAATTTAAGAAATCCCTATACATATACCTGTTACTTAAGTCAAGCATCTTGATTTGACTTAAAAAAATATAAAACAAAAAATTAGCCTTAAAATATCCACTCTTTAAAACCATTGTATATAATTTGTTGTCAAATTTAACATGTTAACTTTATATTAACATCTATTTACACAAATTCGAAAGTTCACTTTGAGGGGAAATTTTAAATGAGGACACACTGGTGACTCCTATCCAGAAAAAGTTACTAACTTGTGAAGTTAGCTAGTATAACAATATTATTTGGCCCACGCACCTCTGCATAGAAAAGGACCCATGGCATTCTTATTCTTGTGATCTGCCCTCCTACAAAAGAATGAGGCTGGCAGAAATTATCTTTCTTCAAGACAGGAAATGTTGGACCTACGACTTTAACTATTCTACAAATTCTTTTCCTAGGCTTCCTATAACGAAATTCTCCTAACCACATGCATACAGGTAGATGTCAGAGAGTTAATTACATAAAGCAAAATAGGAAGAAGCCTTTGGAAAGTGTTTGACAAAATTTTCTATTACAGATTGGAAATATTTGTATATTATATCAAAAATCTATTGAACTAAGTATTGATTACAAGCGTAAGACTTGAACAAAGTGAACTCTAACGTTTTGTCGTCTTTGAAGAGTTAGCTAAGCATATCAGTGAAAGTGCCAGAATCTTATTAGGATGTTCTTTGATCTCTGTATAAAAGAGCAGAGATAAATATATAAAAAAATGACTATGATGTCATCTATGTGAGAGATCAGAAAAAAGAAAATTCCAGCCACTTAGAAACTGGAACACTGGTCTTTAAGAAGTGCTACACTATTAAGTTTCCTTCATTTCATTGTACATTTTCACTTGTAAGACTTTATAAAAGATATGTGTGAATAATCCATAGGTATGTTCAATAAATGCAAAAACCTTAATAAAAAGAAATAAAGATATCTATCTTGTAATACCCTGCAGATTGTCTCCAATTAGGCAAATCCTCTCATTACAATTCTATTCTTTATAATCTGTTACACAGTGTTAGAAATTTTTATCAAAACAGGTCTCCTGATTGATTTATCTAGAAGAGTGGTTCTTATCCTCTTTTGGAAACATAATGCTTCATATTTTAACTTTCCTCTAGGACCTTAATTGTCAGCAATTTTTCACTAAATCAACTGCAAATGATATTAGAAAAAAATTATATAGGAATTGCAGGCAGATGAAGCATTTTAATCAGTTCTTCACTTCTCCTTTCAAGGACAACATAGCTAGGGGATGTGGNTGTCAGCAATTTTTCACTAAATCAACTGCAAATGATATTAGAAAAAAATTATATAGGAATTGCAGGCAGATGAAGCATTTTAATCAGTTCTTCACTTCTCCTTTCAAGGACAACATAGCTAGGGGATGTGGCTTCCAAACGTTTCAGTCTTATGTTCTCAATGTAAAGCTACTTCATGTTGAGAAAAAACAAACAAACAAGCACCTAACATGTTAAGGTGCAGAAATGTTTTTTAAGAAACTATTTCACAATCTGTTTGCTCCAAATCTCACATGGAACTGACAATATTAAACAATGGTTACAAAACAGAAATTGTTTCTCATACTTCCCCATTTGCAAAACTTTTCCACACATTAAAGTCTTTGTTGCTAAGTATCATTGATTTTTTTCCCTCCATTCACCTTGGCAATGACCCCATAAGCAATCCGAAGATCCATCATTAGTGTTTTTCCAACTGATACTCAGTTTCATAATTAGGCTTAGAAAATCATGAATTAAAAAGTCATAATTCTCTACAAACTCCAAGTGATATTTAACACAGAATCCTGTGGAAAAAGTATTTGTTTTCTTGTTATATAAATAACTTGAGAACTAAAAATGCAATGTATTACATAAACAAAGATGGTTTGGCTTAAGAGAAATTATTTTCTAAGAACACATTGTATCTTGTATAAATTCTGTGATGGCCACCAGTCTGTCAGTCTTGGGTGGGTTGAATTCCACTGCTGATGTACTTAAGTTTTTTATTTAATTCAAATATGACCATTAGGGATGTTGGTTTTTCAATGTTTTAGTCTTGAAGGCCCAACAATTCCACAGCCAATGAAAACTCATTCTTTTAGTTTCATGCCCAAAATATATCATCATGTAACTTTAAAAGATCATACTTTTTATTGCAATATCAGATGGGCTACGTTTGTTACCTCCCAGCAGATTAACCTCCAAGGCTGTACCAATTCATTAAACATGCACATTAGTCACCAGACTGCAGTATAATTTATTGCAATTAAGCACTTCTGTGTTGGGGAACCAAAATAAGATTGTCCATTATCAGTGCTGTTAATGGTTTTCTGAACAGTTGCCAGTTCATTCACCCCACCCACCCTTCAATAATAAAATAATTTTGACAAAGGACCCATGTTTCAACATTTTTAATAAAAACAAAATAGAAAAACCATCAGTAACTGAGCAGTAAAGTTTCCTTTCTCTTTCTTCTTTGCCAAAACTAACAGAAAGGAAAATGTCAGTCTGGATTCTTGCCAAAAAAGAGGAAATTGAATGGTTTCAGTTTTGANCTGAGCAGTAAAGTTTCCTTTCTCTTTCTTCTTTGCCAAAACTAACAGAAAGGAAAATGTCAGTCTGGATTCTTGCCAAAAAAGAGGAAATTGAATGGTTTCAGTTTTGATTCTTTGACTAGTAGCTTTGTATACATAGAATGCTTGGCTTTGGGGCTCATTTTGACAGAACTGAAACAGATAAGAGGTTTTGAGGACTACATTCTGCAATTTATAGACCTTGATTCTGTTTAAGATCTTTCAATACCACATAACAAATCAATGTGATTTAGAAAATAACGTTGTTTCTGCCATTGACATAAGCCATATGTGAACTGCTAAGCTACTACACAAGCCACAGCCATAAATTTTGGTCACTTGCAGGAGATTCCTTATTATTTGGAGGCTCAAAATAACTCAAACCATTATCATCTTGAGTGATGTCTCACTAAACTGCTGCCTGGTAATGGGCTGAAAGGTCTCTCACACTACAGGCAGATAGAGCTATTCTTAAATAAATTTCCCAGGTAATTCATTTAAAATAATAGGACAGTAGCCTCTTTTAAATATAACAGATTTTGATATATCAAATCATTAAACGTCCCTTTCACAGACACTATGAATGTAATCTACACAAGTCATATATCTGACATAGACAATGTTTGATCCAGATAGCAGAGTGATTAATCACACACAAAAAATTAACAACTAAAGTAAGTGTGGCAATTTGTCTTTCTGCAGAAAACAAAATGTGCTCATGCTGTTCTATTAAACTTTGGATGTCTCACTAAGGAAGGGGAATGCTCACTATTTCTGTTGGAAACAGCTGGATTAGCATATTTGGTAAAAAGGATAGCTGAAATGGTAAATTTGTCCACTGGGTGGAAATTTTTCTATTTTTTAGCCTCTTTTTACAGTATATACAATGTATAAGAGAGAGATTGTTTACTCAGTATGAACCTAATTTCAGATAAAAAATAAATCTAAATCATTAAGACCCTCTTCAGACTTAATCAATTATTTTGTTTCAAGTATACATTTAGAAAATTTTTTTTCAGAATTAGTAAGTATTTTTAACATCAAAATCACTATTAAGTTTCCCTTGTAATTGTGGAGGGAAGCACTTATCTGACAAACAAAATGAGAATAGATTATGTTAAGTACAAGTTTCCAAAGACTACTCAGAAGCTACTACTCAAAAAGTAGTCTTTAATGGAATTTTAGTCTCTACATTTTTTTCTTTTCTCTTAAATGTTCATTTTTATCCAAAGCTAGTCTCTTATTTTATATTTACAAAGCACCATTCCACTCCTTAGCCAATTTCTGAAATCACTTCAAATCCTCCTTCAAAATAATTACATGAGATATACTTAATCACTTTAGAGAACTTTAATCCACCCATATTCCAGAAAGTTGGTTTCAAAATGCATATCCAGTTAACTATAAATATTCATACAATATTCACTAAAGCTAAGAACAACCATATCATTGCTATTGTTAATAATGCTAATTATTAAGCTAAACAAATTATTTTTAAAAACATATTCATTCTTCAAAGTTAAATATTTTGAGATAATTGGTTATTTTAAAAGATCTGCTTTATTAAAAAATGAAAACTACAAGGAAGTCTTGCATTTTGGTGTGAAAAGTAAATACTTTTAAACATTAACCATTTGAAATACAAAATATTTATTAAACTAGGATTTGAAATCAACATCTATCCTGTTATCTAAAATATTATTTTTCAAATTTAAGAAGTGCACACAAACACAACTCAAAAGTATCAGTTGTTGAAGTTTGAAAATAAGAAAAAAATATTTTTCATTTTATAAACATAACATAAAAGACATATATGCTGATGACACCACTCTTATGGAAGAAAGCAAAGAACTAAAGAGCCTCTTGATGAAAGTGAAAGAGGAAAGTAAAAAAGTTGGTTTAAAACTCAACATTCAGAAAATTAAGATCATGGCATATGGTGCCATCACTTCATGGCAAATAGATGGGGAAACAGTGGAAACAATGACAGACATTATTTATTTATTTTTTTGGACTCCAAAATCACTGCAGATGATGCCTGCAGCCATGAAATTAAAAGATGCTTGCTCCTTGGAAGAAAAGTTATGACCAACCTGCTGCTGCTGCTGTTAAGTTGCTTCAGTCATGTCCGACTCTGTGCGACCCTATGAACAGCAGCCCACTAGGCTCCTCTGTCCACAGGATTCTCTAGGCAAGAATACTGGAGTGGGTTGCTATTTCCTTCTCCACATGACCAACCTAGACAGCATATTAAAAAACAGTGACTTTACTTTGCCAACAAAGGTCCGTCTAGTCAAGGCTATGGTTTTTCCAGTAGTCATGTATGGATGTGAGAGTTGGACTATAAAGAAAGTTGAGTGCCAAGGAATTGATGTTTTTGAACTGTGGTGTTGAAGAAGACTCTTGACAGTCCCTTGGACTGCAANAAGGCTATGGTTTTTCCAGTAGTCATGTATGGATGTGAGAGTTGGACTATAAAGAAAGTTGAGTGCCAAGGAATTGATGTTTTTGAACTGTGGTGTTGAAGAAGACTCTTGACAGTCCCTTGGACTGCAAGGAGATCCAACTAGTCCATCCTCAAGGAAATCAGTCCTGAAAATTCATTAGAAGGACTGATGCTGAAGCTGAAACTCCAATACTTTGGCCACATGATGCAAAGAACTGACTCAATTGTAAAGACCCAGGTGCTGAGAAAGACTGAAGGTGGGAGGAGAAGGGGGACAACAAAGCATGAGATGGTTGGATGGCATCACTGACTCAATGGGCATGAGTTTGTATAAACTCCAGGAGTTGGTGATGGACAGGGAAACTTGGCGTGCTGCAGTCCATGGGGTCACAAAGAGTTGGACATGACTGAGCAACTGAACAGAACTGACTGAAAAGATACGTAACATATTATATATGTGTGTATACATTTAAACTTGTATATAATACTTTGGGCTTCCCTGGTGACTCAGATGGTAAAGAATCTGCTTGCAATATGGGAATCCTAAGTTTAAACTCTGGGTTGGAAAGATCCCCTGGAGAAAGGAATAGCCACCCACTCCAGTACTTTTGCCTGGAGAATTCCATAGACAGAAGAGCCTGGTGGGCTACAGTCTGTGGAATTGCAAAGACATGACAAGTTGTCTGACAAGTTGTCAGACGTGACAAGACTAAGGGAGAAATAAAATCTAAGATACAGATCCCAGGACAAAGGATTTGCAACATCATTAAGAAAATAATAGAAATATTCATTAAGGCCCCTGTCCAGTGGGAAACGGTTTTGGTTTGTTATGGATTACAATTGTTATGGACCGAGTTTGAAAGAAAATAATTTGACTGTCCAAGGTGGAGCAGTTTCCTAGAATGAAATGTGTAGAGTAAAAGCAGGAGGGATGAAGGTTCACCCCATAGGTGAAAGGGAGAGAAGCCAGACAGAGTAGTCAGTAAGGTGAAAACTGGGTCAAGTCACCAATAAAGAAAAGCTGAAATGAAACCTCAGTGTGAAGCCATCATTTTCTAATTAGAAGTATGCTTGGTTAGGATGTAGAGGATGAAGTGGCAGAGAAAGGCTAACACTAATTTTGGTGGATGTGTTGTAATAAGTAGTAGTCTTAAGAGAGTTTAGAAAGTCACTATACATTAGAATTATATAAATATATAATGTAACCAATTAAAGATGTGGAGGTGGTACGTAATTACTGAGATTTATATTATCATCCTATTTTCAAATGAATGGTCCAATGTTAATGTTACATTTGGAAATCAAGGAGGAAAGTGGATACCGTGCTTTGTTCATTTCTACTCTGGAGAAAATATAAAGGATGCTGAGGTTATACTTCTTACACAGCACTGAATAGCATGTAATCAGAAAATAACCCCCCAAAACTAAGATCCCTTTAATATACAGATGACAGCTTAAAGATTATTACCTAAAGGACAGGTAGTGATTACTGAAAGGATGTGTGTGTGTGTGTGGGGGGGGGAGGATTGTTTTAAATGAGATACTACTACTGTTTGAGAGATTACATTAACATAAAGCAAACACTATCCTGATTAGGTAAGACCTTGCACAACATTCATCTTTAGGCTTTTATGCCTCTGGAAACAGAGCTGGGTTCCCTAAACTGATTGTCTGACCTTAGCAGACAAGCATAAGAGTAATATACTATAAATTCCAAGCGAATAAGATTTGCAAGACCTGCTTGAGAGTTGGGGTAAGGAGCTGGCATGTTGGAATGGATTCTAGAATGTGAATTTTGCTGGATGGTATGTTTGCAAGTTGGGTGACAGATGGAAAGAGGACTTTCCAGAGGAACAGAAACATGCAGAGAAAATTAAATAGGTGCTTCCTTTTTTTCTGTCCTTCCTTCCTTTTTTGCTTTCTCCCTCCCTCCCTCCTTTCCACTATACCGTGTACATATAATTTTCAAGAAATTGTCAGGAAAGGACTTGAAGCTGCTGGCATTGAAACACCCTGTTCCTCCCCTGAGGAGAAACTGAACTGACTAACATTTTCACCCTGATCCAATGAGGAAACCCAGCTAATACCAAAGTCACTCTGATTTTATCTTTTCACTGTCTTTTAACATATCCCCAACATAAGTGAGACAAGGTAGACAGACGTTCTGTTTTCACCAACCTGTAACTAACCTGAGATTTTAGCATTCCCTTGTCTTAAGGCTGCCTCTCAGAGGTTCAGGCCAAGGACACCAGGGTGGATCTGTGGACTTCACAACATCTATGAACTCATTCAAACACTGTAGCACCAATGAGATCTCAAAAACTGAACGATGCAGAACTTAATTTATATGCCTCAGAGGGATTAAGAATAGAGTTCAGTCTGCCAGGATTCAGGACTCTGGTTCCGTACAGTCTAGGTACTAAAGACCTGGGGCTGAACTGTCTCCCCAGCTATAATTATGGAAGTCGTGTATGGCAGAAAAATGCTATAATTAAAGTCACAAAATGTTTTTTATCGTAATTTTCTTTTATTGGTGTATAACTTTGTGAAAAAATATGCTCTGGTTTGTCTGAAATTTTCTTCTCTGGCATTATACTTTTCTTTAAAAAGACTTGTATAAATAGCGGGTCAAGTCCTTTGGAACTAAGAAGGTATGAAAAAATTACAAAATAATTAGAAGAGTGAATGCTTTTATTTTCAAATTGAACTTTGTCTTACCAATATGTTTCACGTCTTCCAGTGATATTATTTCCTGTTCTTAGGTAAGTTCCCTTGAAAAGTTACCACAACGTTTTCTTGTTGTTAGACTATAACTAAAAAATGGTGTTTAACAATTTTAAAAAAGAATGTAGAGGAGAACAACAGACTGTTAACGTGAACACTTTCCTCCAAAGAAGCATTCTGTCTTGCATTCCATAAATTCTGAATGTGCATGTTTTCTTTCTCCAATTTAACTGTAATTCCATGATGCTAAGGTTGATGTGAAAAGTGTCCTCTTTGTACCTATGACACCTGGAACAATACCCTACATCTGATAGGTCCTTGAACAAATATTATTGATCCCCTCAATCCAGGAAGTTGTCTAACTTCCCTGAAAACTCTTATTATTTGCAAGTTAACTGCAATTTTCGTAAGCTAAATAATATTCATGGACCTGAAAATATAAACTTAAATAACTTAAAGCACATGGGAAATATGACACTGGGATTTTGGTTGTCAATCTTGTTTGCAGAAATCAAGCAAATAAAATCACCTAATTAATTAAAAGGAAAAATTATAATGTTTCAATAACTATAAATAACTGTCAGTCATTTGTATTAATAGAAGGAAACGGAAGGATGAACAATCCAAGCTGACAGATTCTCCCAGGACAGCTTGCCCTCTGAATCCACATTTTGTGTTTATACTGACATTTGACTAAGATGGAATCTGCTCCTCTGGGGATCCCCTGCAAGGCAAATAATAACATCCTACTGTAACAACACTACACAGGAGGCTCAATAGAGTTGTTGAGTTTCTTCAACCCTTTTCTGTCTTCATATCCCACCCCATGCTGGGCATATATCATTGTGGGACATGTTTTGTAAAATTCTCTCTCTTTCACTTCTCCTCAAAGTACTGCAAGTAGTTGTTTTCAATTTTAAAAGGAAAAAAAAATTTTTTAAGTTAAAGATGGAAATGACAACAAGAATGCCAAACACAAGATATATGTAGTTAATGATTTTTCCTTGAGGAGTCACATAGTGAATCTAATGGCTAGCTGTGACTGTAATGCAGATATTTATCCCAGATAAAAGATATGAGTGTGTGGCCTAGACTTGGATGTTCACTAGAGTGAAAGTGTTTTTTTTCCCTAGACCCTATTATGGAAAGAGCATTTTATGATCCTACAAATTAAAAAGAAAATCTTAACAGTTTTACTTATTATTAGTGGAGCTAATAATCACAGAAGTTGTAATTTAAAATATTTTTCTCAATAAAACTAAACTGTGCTCCAAGAGCTTTCTGGCAGACTCTGAAATATAACAAAGAAGCTTTGTTCATCTTAATGTGCTCAGAAAAATAGAAATTTAATCCCACAGATATATGATTACATTTTAAATTTGACATTTCAACCTGTACTATTTAGACAATAAGGGTAATGTGCTCAGTCACTTCAGTCGTGGACAACTCTGTGACCCCATGGACTATAGCTGGCCAGGTTCCTCTGCTCATGGGGATTCTTCAGGTAAGAATACTGGAGTGGGTTGTCATTTGCTCCTTCAGAGGATCTTCACAACCCAGGGATCGAACCCACGTCTCTTTCAACTTCTGCATTGGCAGGTTTGTTCTTTACCACTAGCACCACCCATATGTCATGGTCTAAATATGACATCAGAATGAAGCAATGAAGTAGAGGGTACAAATATCAAGAAGACAAAATGACATGTCTATTTAGTTCTCCTCTACTTCTCAGTGCCTAGAACAATGTCTAATGTGCAGAGTAGCTCTTTAAAAAATATTTATGAAATGAATGAATACTCTACAACACAGTACTGGGCTTTTCATTCAGAAAAAGAATAAGTTGAAAGGAATTAAAAATCAAGATCCTCTCCCAATATTAAATTCTTCTGCCAGTCACTGAAGTCAACCTCTGAAATTCTGAACTATCTGCATTTGAGTGCATGTCGAGGGANTTGGACTGCAAGGAGATCCAAACAGTCCATTCTGAAAGAGATCAGCCCTGGGTGTTCTTTGGAAAGAATGATGCTAAAGCTGAAACTCCAGTACTTGGCCACCTCATGTGAAGAATTGACTCACTGGAAAAGACTCTGATGCTGGGAGGCATTGGGGGCAGGAGGAGAAGGGGATGAAAGAGGATGAGATGGCTGGATGGCATCACTGACTCTATGGACATGAGTCTGAGTGAACTCTGGGAGTTGGTGATGGCACGGAGGCCTGGCGTGCTGTGATCTATGGGGTCACAAAGAATTGGGTACGACTGAGCAACTGAACTGAACTGAACTGAATGGATCTAGATGACGTGAAATTAGTTGTTTTTCTTTCTTTCTTTTTTAATATGTAGCTTTAAGCAAATTCTTTCAATCTCCTCCTTCACTCTCTTGTGTTGTTGGAAGAGGCTGCTTCCTATGATGAGTGCATTCTCAGGAAAACCATGTTAACCTTTGCCCTGCATCATTTTGTACTCTAAGGCCATATTTGCCTGTTACTTCAAGGTATCTCTTGACTTCCTACTTTTGCAGTCCTGTCCCCTATGATGAAAAGGACATCCTTTTTGGATCTTAGTTCTAGAAGGTCTTGGCAGTCATAAGAGAACCTGTCAACTGAAGCTTCTTCAGCGTTAGTGCTTGGGGCATAGACTTGGATTACTGTGATATTGAATGATTTGCCTTGGAAACGAACAGCGATCATTCTGTTGTTTTTGAGATTGCACTCAAGTACAGCATTTCAGATTCTTTTTCTGAATATAATGGCTACTGCATTTCTTCTAAGGGATTCTTGCCCATAGTAGTAGATACAATGGTCACCTGAATTAAATTCACCCATTATGGTCCATTTTATTTCACTGATTTTTGCCAATACTGAAACCATATTGATTCTTTGCAGACAAAGATGGAAAAGGTATATACAGTAAGCAAAAACAAGAGCAGGAGCTGACTGTGGCTCAGATCATGAACACTTCATTGCCAAATTTAGACTTAAATTGAGGTAAGTAGGGAAAAGCAACTAGACCATTCAGGTATGACTTAAATCAAACACCTTATGATTATACAGTGGAAGTGACATATCAGATTCAATCTGATAGACAGAGTACCCAAAGAACTATGGATAGAGGTTCATGAAAGTGTACAGGAAGCAGTGATAAAGATCATCCTCAAGAAAAAGAAATGCAAAAAGGCAAAATGGTTGTCTGAGGATGCCTTTCAAAGAGTTGAGAAAAGAAGAGACATGAAAGGCAAAGGAGAAAAGGAAAGATATACCCANAGAGGTTCATGAAAGTGTACAGGAAGCAGTGATAAAGATCATCCTCAAGAAAAAGAAATGCAAAAAGGCAAAATGGTTGTCTGAGGATGCCTTTCAAAGAGTTGAGAAAAGAAGAGACATGAAAGGCAAAGGAGAAAAGGAAAGATATACCCATTCGAATGCAGAATTCCAAAGAATATCAAGGAGAGATAAGAAAGGGTTCCTCAATGATCACTGCAAAGAAATAGAGGAAAACAATAGAATGGGAAAGACTACATATCTCTTTAGGAAAATTAGAGATACCAGAGGAACATTTCAAGCAAAGATGGGCACAATAAAGGACAGAAATGGTATGGACCTAACAGAAGCAGAAGATATTAAGAGGTGGCAATAATACATAGAAGAACTATACAAAAAAAGAACTTCATGACACAGATAACCATGATGGTGTGATCACTCACCTAGATCCAGACATGGTGGAATGCAAAGTCAAGTGGGACTTAGGAGGCATCACTATGAACAAAGCAAGTGGAGGTAATGGAGTTCCAGCTGCACTATTTCAAATCTTAAAAAAAATGATGATATGAAAGTGTTGCACTCAATATGCCAGCAAATTTGGAGAACTCAGCAGTGGACATAGGACTGGGAAAAGTTACATTTTCAATCCAATCCCAAAGAAAAGCAATGCCAAAAAAATGTTCAAATTATCAAACAGTTGCACTCAGATCACATGCTAGTAAATTAATGCTGAAAATTTTCCAAGTCAGGCTTCAACAGTATCTGAACAGTGAACTTCCAGATGTTCAACCTGGATTTGAAAAAGCAGAGGAACCAGGGATCAAACTGCCATTATCAGCTGGTTCATCAAAAAAGGAAAAGAGATCCAGAAAAAAAAAAAAAATCTACTTCCACATTATTGAATATGCCAAAGACTTTAACTATGTGGACCAACACAAACTAGAAAATTCTTAAAGTGATGGGAATACCAGACCACCTTCCATGACTCCTGAGAAATCTGTATGCAGGTCAAGAAGCAACAGTTAGAACTGGACATGAAACGACAGACTAGTTCCAAATTGGAAAAGGAGTATGTGGATGCTGTATATTGACAGCCTGCTTATTTAATTTATGTGCAGAGTATATCGTGTGAAATGCCCAGCTGGATAAAGCACACGATGGAATCAAGATTGCCAGTCAAAATATCAATAACCTCAGATATGCACATGACACCACCCTTATGGCAGAAAGTGAAGAAGAACAATAATTAGCCTCCAATTAAAACAAACAAAAAATAGTTGCAACCAAGACCATATGGCCCATAAGCCTAAAATAAAATAAAGTAAAATAAAATAAAGAGCCTCTTGATGAAAGTGAAAGAAGAGAGTGAAAAAGTTGGCTTAAAACTCAACATTCAAAAAAGTAAGATCATGGTAATCCTTCCCATCAATTCATGACAAATAGATGGGTAAGCAAAGGAAACGGTGAGAGACTTTATTTTCTTAGGCTACAAAATCTCTTCATTTAGTGACTGCAGCCATGAAATTAAAAGATGCTTGATCCTTGGAAGAAAAGCCATGACCAACCTAGACAGCATATTAAAAAGCAGAGATATTACTTTGCCAGCAGTCAAACTATGGTTTTTCCAGGAGCCATGTATGTATGTAAGAGTTGGATTATAAAGAAAGCTGAGTGCCAAATAATTGATGCTTTTGAGCTGTGGTGTTACAGAAGACACTTGAAAGTCCCTTGAACTGCAAGGAGAGCCAACCAGTCTATCCTAAAGGAAATCAATCCTGAGTATTCATTGGCAGGACTGATGCTGAAGCTGAAACTCCAGTACTTTGGCTGATGCAAAGAACTGACTCATTTGAAAAGACCCTGATGCTGAGAAAGAGTGAAGGCAGGAGGAGAAGGGGCAAACAGAGGATGAGATGGTTGGATGGCATCATTGACTCACTGGACATGAGTTTGAGTCAGCTCTGGGAGTTGATGATGGGCAGGGAAGCCTGGCATGTTGCAGTCCATGAAGTCACAAAGAGTTGGACAGGACTGAGTGACTGAACTGAACTGGTAACTATATCTACATAAAATTCATATTCATTTAAGTTAAAACATTCTAAAAAATCTACATTTTCACTTCTTTCTTTCACATTTTTGATTCTTAGTTAGCTCTGGTGGTAAAGAATCAGTCTGCCAATGCAGGAGACTTAAGAGACATAGGTTTGATCCCTGGGTCAGGAAGATCCCCTGGAGAATGAAATGACAACCCCCTTCAGTATTCTTGCCTGGAAAAATCCCATGGACAGAGAAGCCTGGTGAGCTACAGTCCACGGGGTCACAAAGAGTTGGACACGACTTAAGTGGCTTAGCACAATGTCACATTTTATATCTTAGTGTGTAAATCTTAAATGTTTACTGTATTATATGTTGATTTAAAATGTTTTGTCTTTTAATCTGGATACTACCTTATTTAACTGCTTTATACACAGCTTTTACTATATATATATGATTTGTTCCCAGTGAATTTTAAGTTCTTGCTTCATTGTGAGAGAATTTGGCTATGAAGCAGGGAGTTTAAGAAAGTATATTGAGAATGTATTTAAGTAAGAATATGCTTTCAGGGGGAGAATAGGCAGATAGGTGAGGAGCTGCTCCTCAGTTTCTTTGGCAAGTTGGTTATAAGGGACATACCAATGAAAGCCAGAATATTCATTGAGGAAGGAGGGGTTTGTTGTCATAATTGACATAATCTCTTATTTCCCCCTTTCCACAGGAGAAGAATGATTTTTTTTTGTCCTTATTAACTCAGAAGTCTCATGGCATTGGTGCATGATGGTTACTTCCTGTCAGTTCAGGTCAGTTCAGTTCAGTTTCTCAGTCGTGTCCGACTCTTTGTGACCTCATGGACTGCAGCACGCCAGGTCTCCCTGTCTATCACCAACTCCTGGAGTTTAATCAAACTCATGTCCATTGAGTCGGTGATGCCAACCAACCATGTCATCTTTTGTCANAGCGACCCCATGGACTGCAGCCTACCAGGCTCCTCCGTCCATGGGATTTTCCAAGCAAGAGTACTGGAGCGGGGTGCTATTGCCTTGTCTTGGCCTACTATAGGGCTCAATAAATACTTGCTGATTGAATGAATGAAGAAGCACTAGCACCATATTCCAGATGTGTATCATTTTGGTTTCCATCGATCTTACATTTAATTAAATATTCAACAAAAATGTTTGCTATCTACTACCTACCATGGGAATGGTGTGTGTGTGTGTGTGCATGCACGCATGGTGTGGTGGGGACTAGGGAGGGTGTATCCCAACACTGGAGTAGAAAATGTCAACCCACTCCAGGATTCTTGCCTGGGAAATCCCATGGACAGAGGAGCTTGACAGGCCATAGTTCATGGGGTCACAAAAGAATCAGACACAACTTTGCAACTAAACAACAATGCCAGCACTATACCCCTCAAAGAACTTAGAGTTTGTATATACATAAAAGTTAATAATAACATAAAGCAGCATATGGAAAATGCAACAAACATATCTCTTTGTTCATTCATTCAACAAATATTTGTTACGCATCTCCAAAGAGCCTGCACTAAGAAAGGCAACAGAAAGCAGAAAGAAAGAAAACAGGAAGAAGATAAACCATAGGGGATACATGGCAGTAGTCCAGATATATTCAAGACTTATAAGCGACAGGTTGAATGTGACTAAATAGAGTTAATAATAGGCAAGAAAAGAAAGATACTTGGTGCATTTAAAAAAAATAGTAAGAATTTAAAATGTAATGAGTAACATTTCTAAGCAAAAGAACCTGAAAAACTTCAGGCAGTAAAATATCCCATGTAAAGGAGCGCTTGCCTCAGTCACTCCCTAGAGAAGAAAGATATTTTTGTTCTGAATACATAGCATGTAGCAAGGACACAGACTCCAGAAAATTTATTTCAGGCATAAGGGGGAAACAGCCAAACACCAAGAAAAATATGTTCCAGACTATGATGATCAGATCAAATCATATTTTTATGCAATGCTATGTGAGAGCATCCTGCATGGCTTCTTATTCTAAATTTTTTTCAGACATAACGAGCCGAGTTTTCATATGTAATTATTGCCCAGTTTTGAATCTGTAATGGTAGATATTATAGAATTGTCAAAAGAGGTTAACTTCAATTTTTGGCCATTTACATTCTTAGGCATTTTAAGAATTGCTCTCTGGGAATATTTGACATTAACTTTGAAAAGCGTTTCACTGTGAGAAAAGTGTTAGATAGCTTACAAAACCACATGGCTTATTACTTGTGAGTGTTATAGAAATACTGGGTTCAATATCTATTTTTCATGAGGAATATCTGTTTGCTTGTTTGATTAAATACTAAATTAAAAGGTTCCGAGCATGGTTACCATATGGCTCTGGGATAATACTTACTGTTTAACTGCATATGAAGATTTTAGATCAATATTAGTGTTTAAAAATAAATGTGTAGACAATTATTAAGACAACGGACTGGTTCAAAATACACTAAAAGATTCAGAGGAAAAAAATGTAAGGAAACAGTGTGTCCCTTTTTAAAGTCTTTGCACAGATAAAATGTCATGGTAGCAAGCTCTGAGAGATTGTTCAGTTTGGGCTTTGGTTCTTCCTAATTCGTGTGAGCACTGATGTAGCCTCATCAGCTTGCTACAATCTTTTTACAATCTCTGAATAAATTCTCATATTCATTAACTACAAAAATGAAGAAGAACAGTTCTCCACAGTGGTAAAGGATCAGGAAGGGCTGGTCCTTAGCAGACACAAGGAGTGGACTGAGAAGCAGAACACCTATAAATTCTCATTTTATTAGCCTGGTTCACATCCTGCTCGACTCCTCTCTCACCCCGCGAGAGAAAATTCCTGTTTACATGTACAATCTCCTTGGGACCATGGAGGAGCATGAACTGTGCTGTATGAAAAAATAGTCATATGTGGGCAAAGTAAGCTTAATAAGACCTGTAAGAGCTTTACATCTCCCAATCTAAATTCCTCTTAAGAGATTGACCATTGCAGTCCAATGAACTCAAACAGGAAACTCCTGCAAGCATCAGTACCTTTAAAAAGTTCTGCAGTTAATTAACCAATAAAACTGACAGTTGAGTATAACTGACATTCTTAACAATGAAGATAGACTTCTACCATGACTGAATGAAGGTAGCTCTGTATTCTTAGTATAGCTGTATCATTTAAAATAGATATTGTTTTATACCTATTTTGTTATATAAGGAAACATTTCTATTCTTGATTCTGTTCTATAGAAGGCTGAGATTAAATGACTTTTCAAAGTCACCTAATGGAAAAAACATATAATGCAAAAAGAAGCCCAAGTGTTGAAATACTCTATCGAGTCTGTCACCTGGGATAAAGGTTATTTAACTGAATTACAAAAATATGAGGATCTTAAAGATGAAGCTGGAAATCAAATAAGATACTACAAACATGCCATGCAATGCCATGTTTAGCGGCTTAGCTTCTTGTTTTAGGTGAACTGTTTTGCTTGAACCACTCTATTGAGACATGAGAAGCTTTGAGAACAGCAAACTATGGGAGCAGGGAGCTGGACTCTAAACACGGTTCAAAAGGGGTTTTTCTGGAGTCTGTTTTGAAGAGCTTCAAAGAAAAGTTTAGGCAGCCGTTTACCTTACAGAGTTAGTAATAAATTTGTTTTGACTTTAAGGCAAAGAGCTTATTTTCCTTTTCTAAATCTCTTACAGCTCTATTATATTTATTTCATTAATGAATATATAACCTGTCTTGCTCCCAAAAGTACTTTCAGTTGCTTATAAAAATGATAAAATAAAACTCTAAATCTTTGATTTCTTTGAAATCAAGTGATAGAGAAAATGTGGCTTATATATTGCAAAGAAACTGGAGGCTAAGAACTCAGAAATAAATGTGTACATTTCTGCAAAAGGATTACAGGTGGGTCATAAATATAGTTCTGAGTACTCTATCAGACAAACTGAAGTGAGAATATAGTTAGTTATAAAATAATAATTCTGCATACGATAAAAATGTACCCGCTGTTTCAGAGAAACACACATTTTCCTACAGTGAAGTCTGCATAAAATTCTTACATAGCAAAAATTTCCCCACAGTTCCTCAGAGAGGGGATACTGAGGAGCTTTGGGGATGTCATCTTCAGTCATATCCCTATAACACATGGAGAGCTCCGTAGAGCTGTTCCTTTCTGCGGCTGTCCCACCATGTTCAACAGGGAATTCATGCCAAAACACAATTTAGTAAGTGCAGTTTGAAAGAATAGCCAAAACCACACCATCTATGCACACAGCTTTCTGATTGGCTAACTTTATCCAGGGATAAATTTCCATGCTATTTAGCAGACTAAATGCCCTAGGATATATATCCTTCAGTCAATATTTTTAAATATTATTTCTCAGAAACCAAGTTTTGATAACAGTTAGGTCATCAAGGTTATCCTTCATAACATCCAAGAGTGTAGGGATTGCATACGGCTAATCCTGATTGACAGCTTGTCCAATCCATTTCCAAACCTGCTTCTATTGGAAGCCTATAAGATTCAAGTCTGAATTGTCTCCCACTTCAACTCCACCAAAAAGCATACCAAGGCAACATCTATAGTTTAGATAGTGACAAGATTATTTTAGAAAACAATTCTCGTTATACTAAAAACACATACATTGTATAATGCGGCCCACATAACCTTAGAGTTTAAGCTTTTCAAAAGTGGGTGTACTAGTTTGCATTCCCATCAACAGTGTAAGAGGGTTCCCTTCTCTCCACACCCTCTCCAGCATTTATTGNTGAACGTGAGTCTGAGTGAACTCTGGGAGTTGGTGATGGACAGGGAGGCCTGGTGTGCTGCGGTTCATGAGGCTGCAAAGAGTCGGACACGACTGAGCGACTAAACTGAACTGAACTGAACGTTTTTCTTATTCCTGGAATGAATTTTCTAAGAGAAGCCAAGAGACCTTGGGAAATGGTGGCACAGGACTGGCTTGTGTTGTTAAAACTTTCATGTTGCAGAAGGATTTGGTATCTTTGTTACTTCATATCACCCCATCTTCTCTGACTTTAATCACTGATCTCACTGGCTTTATTTTTTCTCTCATCTCTGTCTTTTACTTCTTAATGAGAGCTTCCAGAGAGAAGGGAAAATCATTTTTGCCTTATTTTCCCAAACAGCAGAAGAGCAGCCTAGATGAGGTATATTGTATTATTTATCCTCCGGTGTTCTCTTCTTTCTCCTGTGATTCTGCTAAAAATGTGCAGACTTCATGGAGACACATTTAGCTCTGCCCTCACACGACAGAAAGATGGTTCCTCTGTACTTCAGTGGTAATGTAATTCTTTGAGTTGCAAGACTTTGATTTAAAATTGTAATGCGCCCATGTAGGCACTTGTGTAGGCACTCGTGTAGGCAGACGGAAGTACAGATTTAGTGCAAACATGTTTACACACTCATGAAGGCTGCCCAGCCCACCCTAGATGGGTTTTCTCCAACAAAAATCCATTTTTCCCAAAACTTGTTTAAGATAAGGACTTCTCATTTTAAATGCTCTTTTAAAAATATTTCAGAAAAACATAAAAATGACCTAATTCTAGAAACTTGAAGGCTGTCCTCTTTGCTTTTGAAAAACGGACCAATTCCTGGGGCGAGAAGAAAGAGTGCCTGGTGTGGATGACGGCATGTGTCTTAGTCAGCCCAGGCTGCCAAGACAAAATAGCATCGAGTGGGGGCTTACACAACAGACATTTACTTTCCTGCCGGTTCTGGAGCTCGAAGGCTGAAATCAAGGTGCTGGCGTGGCTACTGGTGCAGCCTCTCCTCCTGCCTTGCTGAACTTCCATTTGCTTGCTGTTTCCTCACGTGACCTTTCCTCTGTGCTCATGGAAAGAGGAAGCATCCCCTGTCCTTATCCCGAAGGCCGCCAGTTCTGTTGGGTTAGGGCCCCACTCTTTTGACCCCATTCAGCCTTGACTTGTTGCTCAGTTGCTAAGTCATATCTCACCTTGGAGTTTGTTCAGATTCATGTCTGCTGAGTCAGTGATGCTGTCTAAGCAACTCATCCTCTGTCACCCCCTTCTCCAACTGCTTCCCATCTTTCCCAGCATCAGGGTCTTTTCCAGTGAATCAGCTCTTCGCATCAGGTGGCCAAAGGATTGGAGCTCCAGCTTCATCATCAGTCCTTCCAGTGACTATTCAGGGTTGATTTCCCTTAGGATTGACTGGTTTGATTATCTCAAAGTAATGCCAAGAGGGGAGGGGGTTAGGCTTCTACATATTAATTTGCGAGGGCATACAATTGAGTCCAAAATCTCAACATTCAGAAAACGAAGATCATGGCATCTGGTCCCATCACTTCGTGGCAAATAGATGGGGCAACAGTAGAAACAGTGTCAGACTTTATTTTGAGGAGCTCCAAAAATCACTGCAGAAGGTGACTGCAGCCATAAAATTAAAAGACTCTTACTCCCTGGAATAAAAGTTATGACCAACCTAGATAGTATATTCAAAAGCAGAGACATTACTTTGCCGACCAAGGTCTGTCTAGTCCAGGCTATGGTTTTTCCAGTGGTCATGTATGGATGTGAGAGTTGGACTGTGAAGAAGGCTGAGNTTTAACCTCTGAGCCACCAGGGAAGCAGGTTAAAAGCAGCAAATAAAAAAGCAACATTTACCTTGCAACATTGCCTTAAAAGCAACATTGCCTTATAAGGGAACTCTTATAAGGCAATTAGCAATTTTTTTGGCCAAAACTGCAGGTTAGAAAGGTATGGGATGAAATATGTAAAGTGATGAAAGGGAAAAATTTACAACCAGAAATACTCTACCAAGAAACGCTTTCATTCAGATGTAATGGAGAAATAAGAGTTTTACAAACAAAAGCTAAAAGAGTTCAGCATTACTAAACCCACTTTACAGGAAATGTTAAAGGGACTTCTCTAAGCTAAAAAGAAAAGGTCACAACTAGAAGTATGAATATTATGCAAAAAAAATCTTATTAGTAAAGGCAAATATAAAGACAATCAACCATGCATGAAGCTACTAGGAAGTTTAAAAAACAAAGGTACTAAAATTATCTATAATCAAAATAAACAGCAAAGGATCAACAGAGCAAAAAGATACAAAATAAGATGTCAAAAGCTATAAATGTGGAGGTAGGGAGTAACAATGCAGGATTGTTAAAATGCTTTCAGACGAGATTATTATTAAAATAATCATGTGTATATACAGATTGCTATGTATAAACCTCAGATGGCTGGATGGCATCACTGACTCAACGGAAGTGAGTCTGAGTGAACTCCGGGAGTTGGTGATGGACAGGGAGGCCTGGCGTGCTGCGATTCATGGGGTCTCAAAGAGTCGGACACAACTGAGCGACTGAACTGAACTGAACTGAACTGAGGGAGTTCCTTGGTGGTTCAGGGGTCAAGAATCTGCCTTCCAATATAGGGGACATGGGTTTGATCCCTGGTTGAGATCCCACATGCACAGGGCAACTGAGCTTCGGGGCNAAACTGAACTGAACTGAACTGAACTTTTTTTTCTATGTGCTACTCATCAGAACAGAAGGTTAAGGCCTGCCTCCTGTCCCCAGTGTGTGGATATCAGCCTTACATCCTTCCATAGTCCACCTGAACCCTCTTAGGATCTTCTGATCCAATTTCAGCTTGAGGAGACTGGATGATGACAGGCCATTTCAGGAGCCCAGCAGCCTGGGTAGGAGACTTGGTATCTGGGGACTTGGGTGGAGGAGTTTTATATCTTCTTTCTCTGTGCTGTGAAAGCCTTTCTCTAGGGAGCCAGTCTTCTCTTCCAGTCTTCTCTTTCCAGTTGGTCCGTCTTCTACTCTAGGTGTCTATATCCTACCAATCAAGATGCACCGATCCAGGAAAGAGCCCCATTCATCAGAGAGAATCTCTGACACTTGGTGTTCCCCCTTCATCTGCATTTAACTGTGACTTCCTACTGAAGTTGCCCCCAGTGTTTGTGGGGCTCCACCCTGGGCCCTCAACCTTAGAGTGTTAAGGGGGGATCTGCCAGGGCAGCCTCTCCTCCTTCCCGAGAGATGGAGCCTCCATCCCATATCAGCTCGACAGACATTCTCGGTCAACCAGGAAGTGAAACCTTTGCTGTGTTTTGTTTCCCCCCTAATCGGCCCCTCTTCACGCTAGAATGAGTAGAAATAAATTGGTGGCTTGCGAGAGTCACTCTTCTATAATGATCAATCTGTTCCAGGTTTTAGTTTTTCCTTATAGACCTTGGCTTATGTTAGCTGGTTTCTGGAAGGAGGTATAATTAGATATCTATGATGAAATAAGATGGTGAAGATTTAAGTGCGAAATCAGCAATGGATCTTAAAGCTTATTTGAAACAACACATCTCCTGCCAGGCTTACAACTGTGATCAGAGGATAAAATGAGAGGATAAATGTGAAAGGACTTTGAAGGCTGTTGGGAACATTATGCAAATATCAAGTTGCTTTGTTATCGCCACATTTTATGAGAGCAGAAATCAGTAGCCTTGTTGGAAGCAAATGAGAGTTGAGAATTTCTTAAGGAATGCGTGTGATTGTGGAAGGTGGCTGTTTAGGTGAAGCGCAGAGCTGTTCTGCTTCACTCTCTCCTTTCACAGGAATACATCTGAAATAGAGGTTAATCTTGCTCTTCATCCCTGCAAAAAGAAGGCTGGCCTGAATTTCCACTTTAGACTGTTCCTTAGCATGCCAAGAGATGGTTTCAGCCAAAGAAAGTATCTCCAGATAGGTCTGCCCCTACACAATGCCCAGCAACAGGGGCAAAGGCTTTAATTAAAACGAAAGATTTGGTCATTTCTGCCCTATCTGGGAAGCTTAAAGTTGATGTGGTTTGAGTGAAAATAATGACTTTTACTTAAAATGCAAATATTAATGGAAGAAAGAACCTGGGATTGACTCTCAGTGCAATTGAAAGAGAGTATAATTTCTTTTTCGTGTTTTTTTTTCCCCCCTGAAATTAATGGTCCTTTTCCCTCCTGAAACTCTGTAATATATACATTTAACATGTTAGTAAGTTATATTTTTTCTCTTTTAAATTCCTTTCGGCTGGCAGTTGGGCTTTTTAAACTCTTAAAAACAGTGTTATTTTTAGGTATTAATGGATCTTTGAAAAAGTCATAAGGACTTGCTACTATCTGTGTTTATTTGGATGACATAAGGCAGTTTGAGGGGTAGGTTTTTTTCCAAGCCTTGATTTGGTTGTCTGGAAAGCATTTACCATCCCATAATCTCTGTTCATACACAGAAAGCTAAAATGACCACATGGTGAAAAGTATACATATTTACCAAAGAATTCAATGGGCCAAAATCAAGTTTTCAATTCTGAAGTAGCACGTCCTGCTCTTCAGTTAAGTATGCTCATCTAATTACCAAGAATTACAGTGAAAACAGTGTGCATTTTGAATGTTGATAAGGGTAGATGGAAATGTAGTCAATTATATCAGTATATGTTAAATGCATTCCAGATCAGTGATGCTTTTTACTAATTATAATTAGTATAAAGTAGACCTAAGGAGGAATTACAAAGGCTGGAACAATGTGAAGTTATTATTATTTTTTTTAAAGATGAATTTGTTATAAAAATTAAAAAGAGAAACCATCTAGACTCTGACCCTATTTTCTCCCCTCATCTTTTCTTGCTATACTTACGAATTTTTATTTAATTGTCATCATCGTATATGAGCAATTTTGAGCTTTGCATTTTCTATCCAATATTCATTGTGTAGAAAGCATTTTATTTTCCATTTGCAACTGAACATAAAGGGCATTCCACGGCTGCTTGAACCCGTCTCCTATTGTCGAAAGGGTAGCTGTCTCCCAATTTATTTTTTTGTTCCTATTTAGATAATGCTGTGATGAACATCTTTGCTCAAATGCAATTTTAACTTTCTGTAGGAAAGGTTTCGTTTTTGGAATAGATGGAATGGGATGAGATTTCTGTGCCAAGTTTGATGCAGCTTCAGAGAGTTAAGGGAAGTTGAGAGGAGGGTAGTTAAGAGAAGTTACTTGGAGGGTGATGCAGTAGGTGACTCCGTGTCCTGTCTGGGTGAGGAGGTGAACGTGGCAGGAAGAAAGAGCGGAGCTGCTTGCAGAGCTCCGGGGTAGAGCAGGGCTCCAGGAACCTTCACCTGGGAGCCTCCTTCCCTTTGTTGACCAACATCATTTGTGGCTTTGGGCCTGAGTCAGACCAGCTGGGAGGGCAGTCCCGCACTCCTCTCACTGTGGAGTGGCCTGTCTTTGGGGGTTTGACTTTCCCCCTGAAGTCAGCGTGGGGAGGCGTTGGCTCCAGGCCAAGCAGCCTGGGAAAAGCAACAGGAGCAAAAGAGAGGACTGGGCAAAAGGGATGTGGCTGAGTGATGAGCCAGATCCTGGATCCTATCCCCCGTCAATCCAGGCTCAGGTGGTGGTGGCCAAGGCTGTGTTTCTTTCCACCTAGACACTAGGTCAAGGCAGTCCTTCCAGCCAGCTTGGAGACCGGGAAGCCAAAGGCGAAAAACAAGCCTTCAGTGGACAATATCAGGAAGAACGTTTGGACCCAGCACTGCTCATCAGTGTTCACAGCAGAGCTGCTCTTTTTTTCTTTTCTCAGCTAATGATTTTTTTTTTAAACTTGTTTTGTCAAACTGCAAGTAAATAATCCAGTGAACTCTGTCTTTGCTGGAAATAGCCTTTTTGAAAGAAATGTTATATTTTAGGAAAGAATAAAAAAAAACCCTACCACAAAACAAGCTGCTTTATGAGATTTCCAATTTTGCCATGATTTTGTTCCCTGGGTAGACTGATGCAGCAGGGACTGTGATAAGAAGTTCTATGGTAACAAAAGCAAAATTGAAAACCTACTTCAGCCCCATTCGAGCTCACACTGTTATCACTTTGTCTTTTCACCAATTACCTGCCTGTGTGTGCTTTACAGCAGCCTAGATTCTGTGGCAACATTCAATGTCCTAGAGATTTTGACATCTTCTTAAAAAAAATTTTTTTTTGAATTGTGACAGTATTCCTAATATTTCCACTACCCCTTACCTCCAAAACCCCCACAACCCTGTAGAATAGCTGTACACATTTTGGACATCAACATATTTACCTGCAAAATGAAACGTGCTTGTTTGCATGGCAACATTTTCAAGAACACACAGAAGCTAGGCAATGATGTTGAAATCATCTGACACATACTCATATGGGGTTCTGTTTCTCTATCCTACCAGTCTTCCAAGCAAACAAGACTCCAGATAACCTTTGATTAAAACTTAAAATTTAACCTAGAACGGGCTGCAGATATATTTCAAAAATCACACTTTAGTACTTTGAAAAAATGTCTCTAATAATTTTCATATCTCAAATCAGTTCAGTTCAGTTCACTCAGTTGTGTCTGACTCTTTGTGACCTCATGAACCGCAGCATGCCAGGCCTCCCTGTCCATCACCAACTACTGGAGTCCACCCAAACCCACGTCCATTGAGTCGGTGATGCCATCCAACCATCTCATCCTCTGTCATCCCCTTCTCCTCCTGCCTTCAATCTTTCCCAGCACTAGGTTTTTTTTTTCCAAGTGAGTCAGCCCCTTCGCATCAGGTGGCCAAAGTACTTGAGTTNGGTGATGCCATCCAACCATCTCATCCTCTGTCATCCCCTTCTCCTCCTGCCTTCAATCTTTCCCAGCACTAGGTTTTTTTTTTCCAAGTGAGTCAGCCCCTTCGCATCAGGTGGCCAAAGTACTTGAGTTTCAGCTTCAACCTAAGTCCTTCCAGTGAACACCCAGGACTGATATGCTTTAGGATGGACTGGTTAGCACTTTTAAATCCATTTAAAGACCTCAGAAGTGTCCAGCAGGTGTTTGGAGGCACAGTCTTCTTGCTTGAGGCACAATGAAGGAATGAAAGAAGTGACAAATGAGGCAAACCAGACATGATGGAGTTACACGATGTCCTGTGAACAAGATGCAACTTGCTGTGTATTCTCTGAAATCACTTCCCCTTTGTGGCTAATCCAGGAAGGCAATCCATCAATCAGGAGATTGGCTAGAACCCAATTGTAAAGAATGACACTTGGAACCAAGTCATTGGAAAAGAAGGAAATAATCTCTGAGTAAAGGAAGGGGCTGGGGGACTTGGAATCAGGCAGCAATGGATTCAAGGAGAATTCACATTATAGAGACCACGTGGAGCTCAAAGTCAGGATTGGTGTAATCCGCACTGAGAAACGGACTCTCCTATATAATGTCTCAGTTGGTTCTCCTAGAAACCCTAATAAATTTTATTGCACTCATTTTGTACAAGGAGAATGTGAGACTTGTTTGGGTGGTTTAGTCACCAAGTCGTGACCGACTCTTTTGCGACCCTATGAGCTGTAACCTGGCAGGCTCCTCTGTCCATGGGATTCTCCAGGCAAGACTACTGGACTGGGTTGCCATTCCCTCCTCCAGGGGATCTTTCCTGATCCAGGAATCGAACCTATGTCTCCTGTGTTGGCAGGTGGTTCTTCACTGCTGAGCCACCAGGGAAGCTTAAGACTAGTTTTGACTATAATCAGATTAGAGTAATGACTCATTCCATGTCATGACTTGTGTGATATCACACAGGGAGAAAGTGGTGGAGCTAGAACTGGGATTCTGAATTTCTGACTCTTTTATGAGTGTTTTTCAGTCCACCATCCTGCCTCAGGTAGCAGCTTGAAGGTTAGATCTTCAGTGTTCTTTAGTAAGGGGAGTGAGGGGAGTTCAGATGGGCTATCAGTTCAGCAAAGGAAGAGAGGAAAGATGGAAGTAACAAGAAATCAGCTTCTCCATGCTAGGCATGGGGCAGTCAGGACAGACAGAAGTTCGGAGTCCTGCTGATCTGCAGGTGGTGGGGCTTGACTGGTTCAGTGGCCTCTGGCTCCATGCATGTAGCTTGGCTGTGATCAGGTTAGAGATGCTGTGCGCACGCTCAGCTCCCAGGGCAGCGTGGTCCTCAGCTACTTAGAGCAGGACTTAGGGTGGGGGCCTGGGCTCTCCTTCCCAGCTGATCCTTGTCTCATTCCCTCTGCTGACCTATTCTTACCTTTGAAGACAGTTGAACAGGATTCACTCCAGGCTAAAAGATCCCAGTGGTTGCACCTTTCTTCCCTAACTCTGCTTTTTAATCCTGAAATTACACTGTGTTGATGACGTTGGGCAAGTCACGTAACCTATCTGACACGTCATCCCAGGGGACCCACGTGAATGTGCTCAAGTATTTTCTGTCGTGGCAGTCCAAACACGGGTTGGATAAGAATTTCCAGACACAGAGAATTTCAGAAGGGAGTAATTATTAAGAGTAGGGAGCGGAGAATGAAGGTGCTGTGAGCAAAGCAGGCTGACCTCCTGACAGACCAGGAAGTCGACACTTTGCCTGAATTAGTAGCCAGTTTTTATAGCCTGAAGACAAAGAAAATTCCTGTTGAAGGGTGGCATTAGGTGATGGGTTAGAGCATTATAGAGTGAGTACCAGGGTGGGCATATTTGCCTAATCAGGGATCAGGGAGCTGACTTAGATAAGGATCAGGGGGGCTTTTGGCAACAGTTAAATGGACTTCCCTGATGGCTTAGAAGGTAAAGAATCTGCCTGCAGTGCAGGAGACGCGAGTTCGGTCCCTGGGTCGGGGAGATCCCCTGGAGAAGGAGAGAGAGTGGGATGTGACTGAGCAACTAACACTTTCACAGCGGGGCTCGGTCATTTCAGAGATGACCTTGGTGCTGGCCTCTACATCCGGGGCCTTGGTGCAAGGCCTCTGACTGTGCCCTTGCTACAGACCTTCACATTTTCTAAGGAAACTGTTTCTGGGCATTGGCAGTCACTGCCGATGTGTCCCAGGATTCTCAGTGCCTTCTCTTTCACGGTATCTGTTTCTGCTTTTCCTTCCCAGAGTCGAAAACATGCCAGCAAAGTCCGCCTGTATTACATGCTTCACCCCAGGGACGGTGGGTGTCCAGCCAAGAGGCTCCGATCAGAAAACGTGAGTATCTGACACTGTGCAGTCTGCTTGGACAATGTGTTCTGTCGGCGAGAAACTTTGCAGGTCTGGGAATTCCAGTTATGTCCAGCCTAGCGGGAAAGCTAAGTGAGTCGAAATCGTTCTCATTAACTGCGACAGAAAATATGACATATAAGCAAGTCCTTTCTTTTTTGTTTTTCTTCCTGCCAAATCTTGCAGGATACAGGGTTGGGAGACTTTTTGATGATTTTGTGCTGGGACCTTGCAGAGGAAGAACAGACGGAGGGGCTGAGACCGTCAGAGGCTGGGTGAGGGGAGGCGGGCGCCTGGAGAAGGTGTGACCTAAGGGCAAACCTGTCAGAAATATCTGAGGCCTTGCTTTCTACATAATGTATGTTTCCTTTGGTGTGTAAAACAGAGCACTGGTTTGTTCACTTATAATGAAAACTGTGCACACTTCTTGCAAATAAAAATATTCAGGGTTTTGATCAGTGTTACCTTCCCCTGAGGGAATGTTTACTTAGGCAGACAAATAACAATTAGGCAGTCGCTTTGAGGGTTTAACGTCAGAGCAAAGGGCTTCCTTTAGCCAGGCCGAGGCCAAGACTGCTGAGAGGGGCACCCTCTCCTCCCTGCGGAAGGCCCTTTTCCTGCCGGGTAGAATGTTCTTTCTCATCCATGGCAGAGGTCCTCCATGATATCAACTGCGGATTAAGCACAGAAGCGCCTTACCCTCTGAGGGCCGAGAGGCTGCGGGTGAAGAATTCACGTCCCATGCTCTCGCTGTGCTTGTGATCCTGCCTTATTTTTTTTTCCTGCTGCCATATCGATGCGAGTCTTTTCTTATTAAAAATTAATACATAACCATTGAAGAGACTGGGCAGAACCTGCACTCGTTTGTTCTTCACAGGAGAGACAGAGACAGAGAGAAAGGTGTGGTTTTCATGAGGTGACTGGTTAGAGCCCTGATGAGTGAGGCCGGGGTGGGGAGTTTTGCCTAATTAGGGGTCAGGAAGCTGACCGGTAAGGATCACTGGGGCTTTTGGCTGTGGTTACAATGGGGCTCGTCCCTTCCACGTGACTGAAGGTGGAGAATGTCAGGGCTGGCCGGGGCCAGGGGTTTCCAGCCACATCTCAGCATCCCAAAATGAGCTAACATGCGCACACTCACCTGGACCCTGTGGATTTTTCTTTACTGCCCACTGAGGAGACAGAGACACGTAAGCCACAGAGCTGCCTTAGAGAGACTTAAATATAGCGAGAGAGATAAACATTGCATAAAAGAGCTCTGGTCCACAGTGGAGGTGTCTGTTAACATTTGTACACAACGCCTCATGGAGACAAAGGGTGGATGAGTCATGCCCGGGCCAGGCGGCCAGGGGAGGTGTGACTGCAGAGGTGGCGTGCGAGCTGGGGTCTTTGGGACTGGATGGATGGTACCAGATGGATGCAGTGGGAGTGAGGAGGCTGGAAGGGTGTTTTCTTGGGTGCATCCGTAGCAAAACAACCTATTAAGCCACAGGAGAGTCGGCTTAAGCCAGCTTTTATGCAGTCTCAGAATCCTGTAGCCATACTGGAGTCATGCTCTCCGTCAGGTGTCTGTTAACAGAGAGAACAGAATTCGGTTGTTTCCCCTTGCAGTTATTCCCAGCGATGCATCCCTTCATTCAGTGGGCGTTCAGCATCTAATCCTAAGAGTCAGAAACAATAGGGATTCATGGACACTTAACAAGAAGCTCTTGGAGCACAGATTATTACTGTCTGTCCACTCAAGTTCTGGTCCCGAGTGGTGCACTAAACTCCTAAGGAATGACCCTTAGGAGGAAAACCTTTCCTTCTCAGGTTCCTTGGCTGGTCTAATAATTAAACTGACTGAAAGATAGATGAGCAGAGGAAACACAAATTTAATGCCATACGTGTGGGAGCCCCAAAGAGAAGAGACTCAACGAAGTGACCAAAGCAAGCAACCTTTATGTTCTTAGACAGTGAAGTGATAAATTTATAAGGAATTGAAAGGGCAAAGAAAGAGTTCTGGAATTGGGGTATCGAATTGTGAGGAAGTATTGAGGTTTGTTTATATAGGCTTCTTGGTCCTGGATTCTGTATCCCTGGTGATAAGGCTGTCCCTCTACCTCCTGGTACAGGGAGGGTGCCTTTCACATGGGAGATTTATCTCCTGCTTTCAGGGGGACAGGAGATGGTCAGAGTGTCCTTCCTGTACCTGCTGTTTCTTAAATCACTTTACTAAAAAAATCAATATGTCAAAGTGGCATGTTATAGGGTGGGGGGTCCTGTTCCCTTTCATAGGCAAAGAGAAAGGGGCCCGGGGACTTCTGCTGGTGGCCTTGAAGACACAGTCTTTGCTGGTCTAGTCAGACCCATGATGCACCCCACTCAGGCTCTGGTTCTGCCAGACACCCTGGGGTCAGTTCCTAGCAGGGATGAAGGTCAGATTTTAACAGCAAGAAGTATTTACAAGAGTTTTTTCCTGAAGGCCTCTTTGAGAACTCTTTCCTGGGTTTTGAAAACTTGGCTTTATCATTGGATTTTCTGATTCAGTCATTTCCTCTGACTCGTTAATCTTAGTCTATGAGCAAATCAGTAAATAGGAAAAGCAACTTAATGATCTTACTCTTTGGAAGAGATGGTTGATGCTTTAACAGGCTGTATGGACATTTCGCAGTGAAAACTGTAGTTTCCATTAGGCATCTTGATGTATTGGATGCAATGTGGAAGGTTCCCCCAGCCCCTTTCCAGGGCCTTGAGAGTTGATGTTGTAACCATTTGAACCAATTTTATTTGATACAAGTGCACATCTAAGGACTGAGACCCTGAACATACAAATCAACAATGGCTAGACCATACACAGGGCTTCCCTGGTGGCTCAGAGGGAAAGGAATCTGCCTGCAATGTGGGAGACTCGGGTTCTACCCCTGGGTTGGGAAGAGTCCCTGGAGAAGGAAATGGCAGCTCACTCCAGTATTCTTGCCTGGAGAATCCCATGGACAGAGGAGCCTGACAGGCATAATCCATCAGGTCACAGAGTTGGACTTGTCTGAGCAACAACACACAGACCAGATATAAAACTACAACTTTGAACCACAACCTGCAGCCAGTGCAGAAAACCAACCTATTGATTGCCGGGAGAAATATCAGTAACCTCAGATACGCAAATGACACCACCCTTATGGCAGAAAGCANCCCTGGAGAAGGAAATGGCAGCTCACTCCAGTATTCTTGCCTGGAGAATCCCATGGACAGAGGAGCCTGACAGGCATAATCCATCAGGTCACAGAGTTGGACTTGTCTGAGCAACAACACACAGACCAGATATAAAACTACAACTTTGAACCACAACCTGCAGCCAGTGCAGAAAACCAACCTATTGATTGCCGGGAGAAATATCAGTAACCTCAGATACGCAAATGACACCACCCTTATGGCAGAAAGCAAAGAGGAACTAAAAAGCCTTTTGATAAAAGTGAAAGAGGAAAGCGAAAAAATTGGCTTAAAGCTCAACATTCAGAAAACCAAGATCATGGCATCTGGTCCCATCACTTCATGGGAAATAGATGGGGAAACAGTGGAAACAGTGGCAGACTTTATTTTTTGGGGCNAGATAATTATCTTTCTGATTTAGGAAAAATTTGCCATAAAGCTTTGGGCACCCTGGGATTTTCAAAAACACTTCGGGATTGCAGTCAGAGAACCTTCTCTTTCCACAAGTAAATATACTGTGTTTAATTTCTCTCTTCGATGAACTGGAAAGTTTATATTTTCTTTTCAGGAGGTTTAAAATTTTGCCCCCAGATATGGTCCCAGTTTCTGTTTCTAAATGTAAAAAGCATGTCCTAAATTCAAAGTAGATCTGTTGTGGTTTAAAAGTCTGATGGATGGGCCATTTAAGACAACATATGTCACCAGAAATTCATGTAAATATTAATACTGTGTTTACTTGCTTTAACCCTGCAAGGTTATGTGGCTTTGGGGAAGACCATGGGGACTAACATCCCCAGTCAGCCTGGTTTCTAGGACTGATGATCCAAATGACAGCTGTGGATGGAGTCAGGCCCCTGGGCTGAGCAGCTGACAGCACTGAAGTCCCTTAGAAATGGACATGGGTAAGGAGGGGTGGGGGTGTGGAGGTGGGAGGCATGTGGAGCAGTCAGTAGTACACTGAGGGGGAAAATGCCTTTCCTGCTTGCCGGATGAGGGGAGATCACCTGTGTGAGGGTGGAGACCTCTTGATAGATTAAACAGAAGGAGGTTTTAGGGGATGATCCCATCTGGTCACCACCAGAGAGTAAAATTTTCATGGTTAGAGGTGGAGCTTGCAAAAACTCAGGCTTCTCACTCCTATTAACACCTTCTTCCCACCTCCTAGGGCTCTCCAAACTGTGGGTCTTGACCCAATGCTGGGTCAAAAATGAGTATAGTGGGCTATGATAGGTACTCTTTGACATAATAGAACAGATCAGAATCTATAGGAAGTAAGGCTTTGTGATTTCAATTTCAGACACACACACACGCACATGCTCACATATGGAACATATACTTGTATCCTGGGTCACACTGGACATTTAATTTCTTACTAAGGACCTGGCCAAAAAGTTAAAAAAAGACACTACTTTACAAAAAAGGTAGCATGGAGTTATGGAATAGGGCATGAGAGATTGTTTTTCTAAACTGATTTTAAATCAACACAAAGAATCTTAGTTATTCATTTTGTTACATGCATTCTCTTTTTTAAAATGTTGTTTTCTTCTCTAGATTTCACTTTAAATTCCCAAAGAGAAGACTAAAGCAGAATTTAGCCTACATCTAGAGATGGTTATTTGCAGTTAAAGATAGTATAATTGAAACTCTGTAAACTTTGACAGCTTAATTCTTCATACTATTCCCTTGGTGTTGATCAGTTAACAGCAAAATAGCAAAGGTCCACTATGTGTAAGAGCATTGGCTTTGCAATCAAAATACCTTAGGTTTGAAGGTACCTCTGCCATTTACTACTTCTGTATCTTGGGCAACTTACTTCAACCGTCTTGGTTGAGTTTTTCTCAACTATAAAATGTCTGTAATAATTTGTATCTCCTAAGATATTTAGGAAAATTAAGTGAAATAAAATATGTAAAGCCTACCATACAATACACACTTAATAAATGGTAGTTCTATAATTCTTGAGGCTGCTAAGATTTTGCCACTCTGCATGTTATTTTTTGTCATTATTATTATTTTTATTAGTAGAGATATTAAAATTTCCATTTTATTTCATGCCATGGAGGCTTTGTGATTCTAGAAATTTACATCATGAGATTGAGAGTAGGTATCTTAGAAATTCATGCTCTGGGATTGAGTGCATTTAAAATTGCTCTTTTCAGAGAAATACAAATAACATATGATATCTCTTATATATGAAATAGAAAACAAATGACACAAATGAACTTTTTTTACAAAACAGAAATAGACTCACGGACAGGGAAAACAAACATGGTTACCAAAGAGGAAGAGGAGAGAAGGGATAAGCTGGGAGGTTGGGATTAATGGGTATGCATTATTATATATAAAATAGATAATCAATGAGGACTGCCTATATAGCATAGGGAACTATATTCAACCTCTTCAGTCGCTCAGTCGTGTCCGACTCTTTGCGACCCCATGGACTGCAACAGGCCAGGCCTCCCTGTCCATTAACAACTCCCAGAGTTTACCCAAACTCATGTCCCTCCCTTGAGTCGGTGATATCATCCAACTGTCTCATCCTCTGTCTTCCCCTTCTCTTCCTGCCCTCAATCTTTCCCAGCATCAGAGTCTTTTCAAATGAGTCAGCTCTTTGCATCAGGTGGCCAAGTATTGGAGTTTCAGCTTCAGCATCAGTCCTTCCAATGAACACTCAGGACCGATCTTCTTTAGAATGGACTGGTTGGATCTCCTTGTAGTCCAAGGGATTCTCAAAGAGTCTTCTCCAGCGCCACAGTTAAAAGCATCAATTCATCGGCACTCAGCTTTCTTTACAGTCCAACTCTCAAATCCATACATGACTACTGGAAAAACCGTAGCCTTAACTAGATAGACCTTTGTCGGCAAAGTAATGTCTCTGCTCTTTAATATGCTGTCTATGTTGGTCATAACTTTCCTTCCAAGGAGTANGGCAAAACCAATACAATATTGTAAAGTAATCAACCTCCAATTAAAATAAATAAATTTATATTTTAAAAAGTGGGGATCTTTGTCCATTTTCTTTATTGCTTTTTTCCCAACGACTAGAAATAGTGTCTGGCATATAGTTGATATTTAACCAAAAAAATGGTAATAATTGGCTAGAAGAGTGATAAGGAATAAAGCTTTTAAGAATCATTGGTGATTAAAAATTGACCTTATATTTTATTATTAACAATGCAAATATTTATATTTCATAAATGGTAGTATGCAACATTTTTAGTGTCTACAAATAATGTTTTCTGAATATGTGAACTCAAGAATATCTTATACTAACTTGGATGTCCCCCAGGAACCCATGATCCATTGGTTGGGCAGTACTGAATAAAAGTTTTGTTTTTATTATTTTGACCTTGAAATTTGTCTCAAAGGATATCTGAAATTACCTACCAAGTTGCTGAGAAAATGGTGTGATTAAGTACATGGGATATATACTCTGCTGAGCTACATTTCACTCATGGATCCACTGTTCTAGCTGGATGACCTTAGGAAATATACTTTACTTCTCTGAAGTTTTTGAAAAAAGCATAATTATGTGTGTACATCTAAGCGTTGTAAGGACAAATGAAATAATATATGTAAAGAGTTTCACACATACTGAGAGCTGCATAAAGGGCTCCCTTTTTTACAAGAGATTCTAGGTGGATAACAAAATTGGTCATAAGACCAATTTTGGTTCCTTACAAGAAATCCGTTTCATTGACATCTTTTTCTGTGTCTTATATCAAGAGGACTGACAGCCAGAGCATTTGAAAATATTACCTGACCTGCCAGATATTCAATAGGGAATAGGGATATTCAAAATGCAATAGAGAATTTTCTATTAACCCAAATTCTTGCCATGGCATGAAGCTTCAGGTTCTGAATAAATGTAGTATCTGCATTTCTCAAATGATGCTCATGAAGCTCATTGTATAAGCAATGACCTGAAATTGGAAGTAGAAAGCAAAGGAAAAATCATTTTTTTTAAAAGGGCTAATAATCTTCTACAGTTGTCACATTTCTCCATAATATTAAGTATTTAATATTTGGTGGCCTTCATCCATATCAGGCAACATGAACAAATAGCAGGCTTGATAGTTTCCTGGTGAATCACTGACAATCAACATGATACTAATAAATGAGCATCGTTTTAATATTTTTTTACTTAATATTTTGTTTAGGGTTATCCAAAAGGAAAGCTAAATAACCAATGACCCTTTAGTGTGTCTGTAACAAGGATTATGGGGATCTCTTTCATCTTTTCTCTTTTTTGCAACACGAGACAATAGTCTCTTTATTGCAGTTATTACTGACATTAATGCAAATATTTCTGACAAGTGGAAAATCTCCTTGTAATTAAATTTCTGTTGTACTCTAGTGCTTGTTCCTTAGAAAGTCCCTGTTAACAGATTTCAAGCTGTGATAAAAATATTTTCTTCGTATGTTATCAAAAGTTGTCATCTGTTTTCTTTCCTGGAAGTCATTCAAAATAGCAATAATGGAAAAGCATTTTTTTTTCAACATTAGAGTAAATTGTTCTTGAATGTCAAAGTTTCAATAAAATGAAGAACTGAAAAGAATAAATTTATTTGGAAATTAAAGTCTCAGCAAATGTTACACTCTAGAAAGTATTGACTTTGCAGAGGTGAATAGGGACACAGGGAGAGAGGTACATTGAAGAAACGGAATTTATAGGCACTTTTAGAGCTGTAGTCTTTGTTAATTAAGTTGTAATGTTTGAATATGATACAAAGAGATTCTGAAAATAATCTCTCATTGAGCTCAACTTCTCTTTTGGCTTTTGACTAATTTACTTAATTAGAAATGGCCTGTCTTAGCTTAAATTTGCAGTAACTAACAGATTTGGGAAAATGAAATTTCAGTTTCCCCAGATAATTACTTCTAAGCAAACTATGATACCAAATTTCTTCACAAATAACACTAAGTTCAAACAGACAGAAGTCTGTTTTAAATCTTTATATTTGGTGTTCTCACACATCTATTTTGAGCTTTTTATTACTTTTATTTTTTTCAAAAAGGGAGGCTCTCAAACAAAACCACCTTTTGTATTAGGCTAGTTTGCCACTGCCCTAGAACAACTTAATTAAGGTTGTTGATTCCCATCTAATAGTCTTTACTCCACACTGTTCCTCAGTAGAGAACTCATGGCAGAACATTTTTATTCATAGATGTTTTACAGCTATGTGAATGGAGAATCCACATTTCCCAGATGGAAATCTTTTTTTTTTTTTTTTTGTAAGTTTTAGCAATTCTTTCTCCTGCTACATCTGCAGAACTAAATCATGGCCTCTGCAGAGATAAGCTATCAACTCACTGTGGACATTAGGAAAATGTATCTCTAGAACATTTGATGAAAGGAGGATTTATAGTTTATCACAAGCCACTTACATGCACAAGTGGTAGGATAGTTGAGAGATTTCTGGTTTTCATTAATAGATAGTTATAAAATTTTCTCCAATTTCAAAGATGAATTGCTTATTTGTAAATCCTTAAACAAATAAAAATAACTATTTAAAAGACTCAGAGGTTCAACAGACTTCAAATGGACTTGTTTGGTTTATTCGTACTTTAGGCAACAGATGGTCCCCTTCAATGAAGACAGAAAATGAATATCATGGGAGTTCCTGATAAAGGTAAAGATGAAACAGGAATCAGTGTCTTGTGTTTTTGGGTCTTGTGTCTTGTGTGCTAAAGAATTTGTGTCTTTACCACAAATATTTGATAAATTTTAATTTTACCCCCACAATTATTAATAATTTATCAAAGAAACAGTGCCATGTACTCATCACTAACATTTCACTCTGCTAACATTTCACTCTCATTCTAGGTAGTTAAGAAGTGAAGTGAAGTGAAGTCGCTCAGTCGTGTCCGACTCTTTGCCGCCCCGTGGACTGTAGCCTACCAGGCTTCTCCGTCCATGAGATTCTCCAGGCAAGAATACTGGAGTGGGTTACCATTTCCTTCTCTATAGCAATTCTCTTTTAAACACAACAGTTTAAATTCCCAATCTGTTATTGCCATCAGAGAAAGACAGTCCTTTCCTATGACCGACTTCAGTGTGCCCCAACCAGTTAATTCCAATCAGAAATCCCAACTCCTGTATCATCACACTGAATGATGATCTAAGCCCAAAGATTTGTCTCTGGTACCATATACTTTCCTCCCCAAAGTTCTCAAGGAATCATCCCCAGGGCAAGGAAACCATATTCAGCAGTATTCTGTAACCCCTAGTCTTGAAAATTCACTTTCACTAAAATCCTTTCACTCTTATCCATCCTACACCCATCCCTCCACCCACCCCTCCACCAACACACACACATTGGTGGTTAGTCTTTAGCATATTTGAAAAAGATGAAGAACAACTGATTTTCAGTGACTTCCAATGGCACAAAATTAATGCCTCTGACAGAATTAACCAAGAAAGTTGTAGGCCATCAACACTACAGCTTCATGCCAGATACAAGAAAATTACTTGCTTCCTGAGTGGTTTGTCATATAAAAATGTGAAACTAAAGATTTTTGANAGGATAGTTGAGAGATTTCTGGTTTTCATTAATAGATAGTTATAAAATTTTCTCCAATTTCAAAGATGAATTGCTTATTTGTAAATCCTTAAACAAATAAAAATAACTATTTAAAAGACTCAGAGGTTCAACAGACTTCAAATGGACTTGTTTGGTTTATTCGTACTTTAGGCAACAGATGGTCCCCTTCAATGAAGACAGAAAATGAATATCATGGGAGTTCCTGATAAAGGTAAAGATGAAACAGGAATCAGTGTCTTGTGTTTTTGGGTCTTGTGTCTTGTGTGCTAAAGAATTTGTGTCTTTACCACAAATATTTGATAAATTTTAATTTTACCCCCACAATTATTAATAATTTATCAAAGAAACAGTGCCATGTACTCATCACTAACATTTCACTCTGCTAACATTTCACTCTCATTCTAGGTAGTTAAGAAGTGAAGTGAAGTGAAGTCGCTCAGTCGTGTCCGACTCTTTGCCGCCCCGTGGACTGTAGCCTACCAGGCTTCTCCGTCCATGAGATTCTCCAGGCAAGAATACTGGAGTGGGTTACCATTTCCTTCTCTATAGCAATTCTCTTTTAAACACAACAGTTTAAATTCCCAATCTGTTATTGCCATCAGAGAAAGACAGTCCTTTCCTATGACCGACTTCAGTGTGCCCCAACCAGTTAATTCCAATCAGAAATCCCAACTCCTGTATCATCACACTGAATGATGATCTAAGCCCAAAGATTTGTCTCTGGTACCATATACTTTCCTCCCCAAAGTTCTCAAGGAATCATCCCCAGGGCAAGGAAACCATATTCAGCAGTATTCTGTAACCCCTAGTCTTGAAAATTCACTTTCACTAAAATCCTTTCACTCTTATCCATCCTACACCCATCCCTCCACCCACCCCTCCACCAACACACACACATTGGTGGTTAGTCTTTAGCATATTTGAAAAAGATGAAGAACAACTGATTTTCAGTGACTTCCAATGGCACAAAATTAATGCCTCTGACAGAATTAACCAAGAAAGTTGTAGGCCATCAACACTACAGCTTCATGCCAGATACAAGAAAATTACTTGCTTCCTGAGTGGTTTGTCATATAAAAATGTGAAACTAAAGATTTTTGATTACAGTCATATCACTTAAGATGTAAATTCAAGATAGTTACTTAAGGTTTTGTAACTCATTTTTCTCATCAGTAAAATGGGGATAAAAATGGTTCCTATCTTTATAAAGTTATTACATGAGCAACTATTCAACTATACATTTATTTACTGTTTAGCACAGTGCTCAGTAAGTAGCATTTCCCTTAGCCCCCTTTCATTTTTTAAAAAAATTCAAACAATTAAAAATGCTGAATTTTGAACACATTCACAAATCAGACTCAAGAAAAGAAAAGAAATGTGGCTCTCTAAATCATTCTATTTAGAATACATTTTCTTTATGTGGTAGAAGTTATAAGCAGTCTTATTAGAAATATATGTTTATGACATTAAATACATAGTTACCTGTACAAAATTGTTACATAATGTATTCAAAAATATATAATGTAACTAAAGAGTAAGGAAATAGAAAGGTATAGAGAAAAAACTAACATATGAAAAGAAAGCCTTAAATTTTGTAAACATTTCAGAAGTGGGTTAAATATTTGGCTCTGAGTTTTTTAGCAGCCAATATCAAGAAGGTAATGTTATTATTACATAAACCACAATGTTTACACAATAGAAACAACAGATATTGAGGATAGCAAAAGTGATTTACACACTAGTGATTACTATAACCATAACAATGCATTGAATCTTAATGGCAAACTGTAAAATTATCTAAGGATAGCAACAAATAATATAAAAGGAATTTACCCAGGGATGAATGAGACCATATTTAGAGAAAGAAAAGACAGTAAATTATTGAATTTGATAAAGCAACTCATAATATTTCTCAGTATTATTAACTAATATTTAAATCTAATACTAAAGTGGTTATATAGTATTGTAGTATTTTGATAAGTATAGTATTTTTATAATAAAGTATCAGATACTTTTATAAGTTTCTTCATTTCTTATAATTAATGTCTAATATTTAACTCATGTTATATGCATTCAATCAGAAAATCAAAGGATTCTAACATTTTTGCAAATCCTGTTTTTAGTCTGGACATGCCATATTATGTCATCTGCTTCAGAAAGCACCTTCTAAAACAGCAACTTCTGAGAAGTAAATTATTTAGGGATATCCTTGGGGAAAATCTACTCTTAAATGCTCTCTGTCTCTATCTGTTTCTCTCTCTGGCTCTCTCATTCTAGTTTTCAAGTTAAAACTGAGCCCTAAAACCTGAGTTGACTCTGTTGAGGCATAAATTTTGAAGATTTATGCTGAAGATTTCTAAAGCCTTTAGGAATGCTATGGCTTTACAGTATCAAACAATATAATGATTACATTATAACAACATGATGATTTACCACTAAACATACCTTTTAATATAATATTTTACATAAAAAGAACTAAGCTGAAAAGGTAAATTATGTATATACTGTTGGTTTCTATCATAGATAAGCTGATCAATAAAACAACCTGTAAATACTTTTCGCTGTGGCTGAGGCAGAGAAACAAGAAGTAAAAATAATTTTCCACATCATTTAAAATCTAAACTTACAGACTAATTGTCAGTATACATGAGTTACTTTAACTAAATTCTGTTACTTTAAATAGAACATAACATTGTAGATGTTTACTAAGAATTCATCTTTTCATCATGTAGTTCCTTCTTTAATGCTTGTTTAAGTTTGGACCAATCAGGATAACTTTAGGACATCTCAAAATAGAGATACTGTTCCTTGATCTTTTACTGCCCAAACTCTCCTTTTATTTACTTATTTTGAGTGAAGGGTTTGGAGAAAAGGACTAATCATCCCTAATGAATTTGGTGCTGGTGAAAAATGCCAGATGGGCAGTCACAGAAACTACAGTTCTTTTATTCACAGGCTAAAACAGAACATTTTCCCCTGTACTTTGCTTTCAGATGCAACCTGGAGTACAAAGCTATCTTGCATTCCCAGACCTGTCCAATCAGCATTCCTTAATCAGCATTTTCACATTTCATCAAGTATCATTTCTGATAGAAATATCCCAGCTACATGGAAATCACCATTTCTCATTATTCATTTCTCAGACAGCTTTGCAAAAATAGAGGCTTCACATTAGCAATGCCTTTTGACAGGCGGGTTATATTACTGTAGGTCAGACATTTACACTCAGATAAATGAGATGCTCTGTGGTCCAGGTCTCCCAGGAGCTTATGATTTTNTCAGACAGCTTTGCAAAAATAGAGGCTTCACATTAGCAATGCCTTTTGACAGGCGGGTTATATAGTGCTGAAGGAAAATTAACTTTGGCAAAACAAAATAATATATGTGATGATCTTCTTTGTTCTTTCAGTCATCTAATTTACAACAGATTTATACAAAACAATAGATGGTATTATATGTATTCAGCCAAACTATCCACCTTGGAGCATTCTTGATTTAAAAAAAATAGAAAATTCATATTGGCTCATGATAGTATTCCTAATTGTTATGCCAATGAAAATGTTCAATTAGGATGAAATAGCAAGGAGATGCCACAATTAATTTTTTATAATTGTTATTTTTCTAGAATAATTAACAAAGTGCTAATTAACTGTGTCTACAAAGTGCTGGCCCCAAAATTCTGAAAGACAGATTAAAAAATGCTAAGATCCCAAGGACTTACATAAGTTGCTTGAGGTCACCCAGATAATAAACAAAAAGAATCATAATAACCATTGAATTTGTATGAATATAAAGTCTACCCTTACTATCCACTGTCAAAGCTACATCTCCAGACCAGAACTGTAGTCTCAGGTGTCCAACTGTCTCTGAAATATTTTCAACTTCTATCAGTATATCCAAAATTGAATTTTAATTTTAATATTTACTCACATTCTGCTATTTGTGCTACTGTTACAAATTCTTTTGGGGGTCACACTTAATATTTGCATCATTTACATCCCCAGTGTTCGAGTATTCAATTTTCCTTTTTTTCTTCAAAATTTACTTTGGTTCTTAGCAATAATGATAACTTTAAATATATATATGTTTAAAGTATATATATATATATATACACACATAAACACTACACACACACATTATTACAAGAAAAAAATTATATGCCTCTTTTAATACCATTAATGTTCACATACAAATATCCATCAAGACTGGAAGGTCATGCTTAAAAGTGAAAATTATTGTATTTGAGCAGAAAAATTAAAAGTGACTTCTTTTTTCATAATAATCCTTAATATCATTTCATCCCCAAAATATGGAAAAGAAAAAATGGTGTCACAAAAAGGTGTCAGTATTTTTTCCTTCTATTGCCACTAACCTTATGGCCCTAAATCTTCAAGCTCTTGTCATTCAAGTTTGCCACATACTGTGTTCCCTCCCCAAGTCATTCTGCAAAACTTTATGCAATTGATCTTCTTCAAACAAACCATTTAAGAATAGCTCCCATCTAGCACACTCTAGTAAGTTGTTCCAAGTCTAAAACACTAGAGGGAAATTAAAGACTCTTCATAACCTTGGCTTAATTTCTATATCCAGTATCACTTTTCTAAAACGAGCACTTCACTCCTGCTAGCCATCACACATTCGTACCTCCATTCTTGATGTCTGAAAATCAGTTGCCACCTTTCTTCACATATTACCTTTTGCTGAGCATTTAGTTAACACGGCAATTCCTTTATAAATCCTTCTCAAGCCCTATTTTCTGCTTCCTTCATGTCTTGGGAATCAAGTATCTAATATATATTTAAACACTTATTTAATGCTGTGTTATTTAAATTGTTGCTTTATTATCTATTTTTGAGGGTGTTTTTTTTTTCTGTATTTGTGTTCTTGAGACCAAGAGTTGGGTCTTATCACTCTTCTCTTGAGTATTCAGAGCATACAGTAACAGTATACAGTAAGCATAAAAAGATTAGTAAACTCTAGCTGATTTATTGATTAGGATTAATGCTAACTTCTACAGCAGACATTTATTTCAAAACACAAAAAAGGTGACTTTTTTTTTTTACTTTATTTTACTTTACGATAGTCTATTTGAATCAGTTCTAATGAGATGGATGAAACTGGAGCCTATTATACAGAGTGAAGTAAGCCAGAAAGAAAAACACCAATACAGTATACTGACACATACATATGAAATTTAGAAAGATAGTAATGATGACCCTGTATGTGAGACAACAAAAAAGGTGACTTTTTTAAGACCTTGTGAATTTAGTTTGAACTCAAATATTAGCATATTAGAAAATTTAAAAGATACTCAGGAATGAATAAAGACCAAGTTCTTAAGCTTGGTAAATTAGGTTTTGGATTTGTGAACATATACCCCACTCCAGTACTCTTGCCTGGAAAATCCCATGGACAGAGGAACCTGGTAGGCTGCGGTCCATGGGGTCACAAAGAGTCAGACACGACTGAGCGACTTCCCTTTCACTTTTCACTTTCACGCATTGGAGAAGGAAATGGCAACCCACTCCAGTGTTCTTGCCTGAAGAATCCCAGGGACGGGGGTGCCTGGTGGGCTGCCCTCTCTGGGGTCACACAGAGTCAGATACGACTGAAGTGACTTATCAGCACAGTAATTTCTTATCCAGACAACATCTATGGTTAAAAGGAATTATACTTATATTTTAAATTCTTCACTCTTTTTTTTTTGAGGGGGACCAGCTCACAACCTCAGTAATTTAGCTGGTGTTTGGATGGTGCTTTAACTGAACTCAAAACCCTGTCATTAAAATGTATGATTCTGGAATCATACTCTTAGAGACCTTATGTTACCATTTAAAGCAACTGTTAAAGATATTCACTGCGTAACAAACACAGGCCCTGTTCTTATATATTTAATTCTACTGAAGTTATTACCAACTATTGACATTACAAAATTTAAACACTTATTACCAAATATTAGCTCCCTATGTGTGTGTATTAAAGGTTTGCAAAACTTTAAGAAAAAGAAATGTGAAAACCGAAAAACATGAAAAATGAACAAGACCAACTCTAACCTTTGACAAATGTTATCAAATGTAACAAAGCTTTATAACTCATTACTTGACTTTCTATTTGGGACTATAAATATTTTAATGGAATAATATATAAGACAATGATACAAATACCTGGCATTTATCCAAGCAAATAGTTTGAATCTATTTCTACTGTTAATAGGTATGTACCTACTCTACTGTCAATAGGTATGGACAAGTTTATTAACATCACTGAATTTCCAGTTTATTCTTCATCTGAAAAGTCTGAATAATAATTATCTATAATTAAGATGAGAATTAAATGTGACAATGCACATGAACTGGAATAGTGAATCAATGTACACGAATCATTAATATTCTTATTGTCTTTACCTGATCAATGAGATTCTGGAATAACCAGTGACTGAAAACTGAGGCTGACTTTTAACTTCTCAGTCTTCCTTTTCAGATATTTTTATACACTTCCCTGACTTTATTGTTCAGCTCTGCTTACTTACCTAGACCCTACATGAAGCATGAACCTTATTTCTTGGTGGTCAGAACACAGCCTCTTTTTCCAGGTTACCCTTCATCTAAGTCAACCTCCTTGCTCCTTAACATGGCTTCCTCATCTGCTATGACCTTACCAGCCTCTAGGTTCTTCAGTCCTAAGAGCTTAACTCTCCTGTTTCTCAAACTCTATTCGTTTGTTTGTATTTGTTTTCTCTCCAGTGTGATAAGGCATCTCTCTCTATCTTCCCTTGGATTCCACAGAACCAGAACCCAACTTGACCTTTATCCATACAATTCTTTAGCCATACAAATGCCAAGTTTTATGATCTGCACTGCAATTTACCACTTTCAAGTGACCAGTTCAATAGAATTTAGAGTTCATTTTCTCCCTTATCTACTGTGGCATAGTTGTAGGGATTAACAGGCAAAATCAGAGTGACCAGATTCCGGAGGTATCCAGGAGATTTAATGTATTATTTATGTCTTAAGAGGTACAAACATTCTGATCTCTGTCTACTTGAGAAAAACAGTCACTTCAGTAGAGGAAATATCACCTTAACAACTAGAAGTAGATAAAAGACACTAAAACACATCATTGTGGACATGAGATTCACCTAGGGAGATTTTATAAAATGCTTCTGCTTGATCTTAGCCCAAACAGTTAAATAAGAATGAGTTGGAATCAAAGTCCTGAAGAGCACACGAGCATGTGCATCTGCTCATGGAGGCATTCGTGCATTCTTACTGACATGGCCACCTGACTGGCTTCCATCTAAGCAGACTAAGGTTTCATGTCCTCGGTTAACAAACTTAAAAGTTCCTGGGCAATACCATTATATGTGCCTGTTTTCTGTGCTATGAAGAAAACTTCTTCGGAATGACTTTGCCACATGCTAGGCCAATAGATAATGTAAAACTCTGCACTTTTGAATGACTTTATTTCAAGACAAAGTGACTCAAGAAAATGCATTTTGGAAGATTAATCCATGTTTCGTTCATTGTGAAAATAAAACCTTATCTGAGAATTGCTGTGAAAATTTTGTGGGTTCCTCTGATCATTTTGAAACTTCAGTAAAGTAGAAAACGACACCACATATTTACCAGAGAGATAAAACAGCCAAGCTTCACGTGTAGTCTCTATATAGTTTTTATTTAAACAACCTAATGGTTTCTTTAAGTTGCAATTTAAGGAACTGATATCAATTCATGTTACTTGAGCTGTGTTTACATTAAGATTTAGTTTCCTTTCTTAAGTACTTTAAACATAGTAGGTTCAGTGATGCTCAGTACAACCAGACACTCAATAAATGCTTTTTGATGATAATGATGAAGTTATTTTAACGTGGGTGTTCTCTTTACTTAGATTCAATATCTTACTAAAATTCAGACCATAGGTTGTCTTACTGATTTTTTTCCTTAAAATTACATAATGTGGGTGGTATTGAAGTCTTTTTCTTCTTGGCTTCATTTTAAGTTTTTTTTCTTTTTATAAACCAAAAAAAAAAAAAAAAGACTGCATTTTCTAAAACCAAGCTGAAGTCTTCTATCAGTAAGACAGGTAACACAGAGAAACTTAACCATGCTGTTTTATGTTCTATGTCTTGTTTTTCTTTGCCTCACTCCCCTAACCTTCCTAAATAGTTGCAAATACTTGCTTTTCTGGTTGAGACAGCGTTCCCACAGGTAGTGCTATGAAGTGGGGGGTTTGGGATCAGAGGTCAATGAGCTTGCTTTCATGTATATAGCTCTACTGTAACCCAATGCATCCCTTTCCCCTGAGCAAAGCATTTGTCTTCTCAGCATGAACTGTCTACATGCAGAGCAGGGTGGGACCTTGCAGACTGACTGAGGATTGACCTTCAAAGAGTTAAAACTCACAATAGGGGTTTAATTGTAATACAGCTGATGACAAAAGAAATGTAGAACCACAGCTCCCACCTCTTGGAAAAATCTGAAAAGACTAATTGTCTTCATTTCCCAAAAGTAGATCTCAAACGTCTTACTTGACTACAGCCTGCATGCAAGAATGAGTCTTGCAAAGCTATTTGTTCTAGTGGCTTCCCCATAAAACAAAGAATAGCCTAAAACACTATACAGACCCTTTCCAATCAACGAGACAGAGCTTTAAAAGTTAACTTTACTGCCTGATTCTGAAGTTTTCATTTTCCTTGCCAGACAGGTTCAAAAAGAATGTCTGTTTTCATTTCATCAAGCTTAATCCATACATAACATCCTTTCCCACTATTTACTAGACTACAGCTATCAAATGAAGATATGATGTCTGTGTTTGGGTTAGTTACTTTAAATTCTAATGACCATGATGTAATCACTGTAATCAAGAAAAGCTTGTCTGTCTTTAGATTTAGGTCCTTTGCCATTAGCCTGGCACACNAACATCCTTTCCCACTATTTACTAGACTACAGCTATCAAATGAAGATATGATGTCTGTGTTTGGGTTAGTTACTTTAAATTCTAATGACCATGATGTAATCACTGTAATCAAGAAAAGCTTGTCTGTCTTTAGATTTAGGTCCTTTGCCATTAGCCTGGCACACTTTCCAGTCTTTTCATTAAGCTAACCACAATTTTGCCAAATTTGTAGTTATCAGTGAGTTTGCTTTACACAGCCTTGGGGTGCCAAATTCAAGTTTATTCCACTGGTTTTGTTGTGGTGTTTGTCATTGTTCTAGCAAAACAGTTTACAAATATTTGGATAAGGAAACTTTATCAGCAATGTGTTTTTTACTATACTGATATGTTTGTATATTTGAGTCCTTTTCCCCAAATTATGCAGGTTTTTTTTTTTAACATTTATATCTGAAGTGGAGATTCTCCTCTGCCCAAGTAAATGTTTAGAGCAACTTGGAAGTTTAGAAAGAATTAAGTTTTTTTAAAAAAGATGAAAACTGTACATGTAAATTTTTTAAAAATATTACTTTGTGTTTTGTAAACTAAAAGTTTTCATAAATAAAATGGAAATCATACACAGTTTCTTTAAGTTTAGCTTTTGTAAAAAATAAAAATGCCACTATATTCCTATTCTACATACCAACTTTTAAGAATTTTCCTTTTTAACTGTTCACTAAAAAGTAGCCACAANGTTTTGTAAACTAAAAGTTTTCATAAATAAAATGGAAATCATACACAGTTTCTTTAAGTTTAGCTTTTGTAAAAAATAAAAATGCCACTATATTCCTATTCTACATACCAACTTTTAAGAATTTTCCTTTTTAACTGTTCACTAAAAAGTAGCCACAAGATCCTCCCCGCCTCCCGCCCTCACCAAGGAAAAATACTTCCTAATGAGTCTGGAAATCAAGAAGCATTAAATAAATAATTTTTACAAAAATTACCATTCTGGCTGACAGAATTTTGCTAGTCAAACTCACTTAAAGCCCACTTCACCACAGTTACCCTGGATAGCATCCCAATTTACCTACTCTCCTGACATGTCCCTAAACCTATGAAGTTCCTGTGAATCTGGTTGTCCTGCTTACTTTGCATATATAGGATAATTTTTTCAGTCTTTCAGGTTGCAAGGTGAGCAGACCAAATGGGAAAGGAGAGGATGACTTAGTTGCTAAGCAACAGATTGTTAAGGATCAGGCATATCTTAATTAAACTCTGATAAGCTTTCAGTAGTATCTTGGGAAAGAGATAGAGAAAGGGAACATTCATGAACTTCATGTGCCTTTTTTTCCATTTCTTTTAAACAGAGAGGGATGATCTATTAAGACAGGAACATGAATCATTTTTGCTTCCCAGTGTGTTAATATTGGAGGAAGACTCTAAACCTTCCACTTCCTGGTAATGCCTTTATTCCTTTGCCTCAGCAATGGCAGAAGTGTAGATCGACGGTCTTAATTAACCCCCACAAGATAGCATCCAATAAGATTAATTAATTAACATATTAATTATTCACTTAAATGGCTGAAATAAATGGATTGTCATGTTTTAGTACAATAATCTTTTGGTAGATGCTATTTCATTTGCACCAATTAAAGAAATTCACTGAGACCAATAAAAAAGAGATAGCAGAGTTAATCTCACTTATTTAAATAAATTATCTTAATATCTTGTTACATAATTAAATTTTACATTTCAATTAAATAGTAATTTAAATGTCTGATGTGATTATCATCAATAAAGAGAAGTAATTTCAAAATGATGACAGTGACTTAGTTCCAGAAATTTAAAGGAACAACAATTTTCTTAGGCAGGAATGGTGGAAAATGAAATAAAATATAACCAAATATGACAGATACAATAGGGCGTTTAGGTTAATAGGTGCAATGCATGTCTATTATAAAAAGTTGTTGTTGAAGCCATGCCTGTTAACCTTTAACCCTAGAGCTTTATTCAGCAGTTAACTTGCTTACCCACAGGATATCTTTGTGATTTCTTTAACTAGCTCTAAGCATAGAGAAGTTAAGTCCTGACAGAGTGACAGGAAAGAAGGAAATAATTCCTCATGTTTCCTAAAAGAACATATTTCTCATATTTCTTTTAGGAGAATTTTGATACACTAAGAAAAAAAATCATGATTTCAACTTTAATAAGTGATAAGAAAACTGTATCTGTTTAACATCATCAAGATTTAAAATGCAAAATTTTTGAAGAACGATGAACCAAGAAATTCAGCAAATGATAAAGTCTACATGCATGCTGTTAATCTTTATTAACTTCTAACAAATGTTCATTATGTATTTTTGTGTGTGTTTACATGCCTGAAACTGAGGTGGAAATGGATGTGAATGGCTTTAGTTCTTTGTTTCCAATTTAAATGAATGATTTTTTAACAGATTTTAATGACTCCCTTGAAATAAATGGAGTTACTTTCTCATGACACAAAACTAGGATCCTAATTCTGTATCTTGAAGAGATACAGATAATGTGGGCAACTCATACAAATTTCCATGGCACCACTGGTTATACTGCTAATCATATCTTTTATATCATTCTAGTGATCTGTTATTTAATGCTCCATATATTTAACTTAACTTTTATGTGTTATACTCTCAAAGACCTTTGTAATGTCCCTATGGGACTGTATCCCAGCAGCATCCAACATAAGGCCCCATATATAGTAGCATCTTAAGGTAACATCTGTGGACTTGGTTTGACTTAACTCTTACTGAGAAGAGGCAATTAGGCTGAAAAGAAACAAGGGGTGTGTGTGTGTGTGTGTGTGTGTGTGTGTGTGCGTGTGTGTGAGTGTGTTGGCAACAGGGAAAGGTAGGGTTCAAACACCATGAGGAAGGGAATGGAATAAGGCAAACACAAGTGAAGAATTAGCAGCTGTGCTTGAAGAAGAGGCAACTGATAAGGAGATAATGAAAGGTGAGGCAAAATAGAGGTTCAGGGACCACTGAAGTGAAGCTCAGGTACAGGATGAAAGCGCACATTTCTCCTTTGTATGCAGCCTCACAAGACCAATGTGAAAGAGTGCCAGGGAATAAAAGGTCATGAGTGAAGCTCACCTAGTGGAGACAGTGGTAGAGCAGAGGCAGAATGGAGCACAGGGTCCATGACATGGGCACCTCCCTCAGCTCTAGCAGTGAGTGAAATTTAGGAACCCAGGCCCTGGGCTGGCAGATTGCCAAATCTTTTCAATAACAGCCAAAAACCTATTATGTTCTGAAATACTCTAATTTTAATTACAACATTAAAAAAATCATATAGGTATAATAAAATATATATATACACGTTTCACTGATAACCTAGAAATCAACAGTCTGTGACTTCTAATATTTGCAAAGAGGAGTTATGGAAAGTTTTATTATTTTGTTTTTTAAAAGCACAAAAAGTGACATTTTTACTGCTGCTTTCCTATATAGTAAAAGACATGAGGTGACACCACGTGCCACACTTGGGAATTCAGAAGTGGTGATGCTGCTCGATGGACAGCTAGCAATTTTAGCCATTTGCACAGAGCACTACTCATACTATCGGTGGGTCAGTGATCCTTAAATATGCTGAGCAAATGTAGTTGCTTTATTCAGCCGATTCTCTTCTTAAACTTCTACCTAGTAGGTGGCTGGGAAGGAGGGAGGAGATTAGACTCTGGCTTTCTATCCAGTTTAACACTCAGTTTGATGCACACATGTAAACAGTCTCTAGGAAGTAAAGTAGTTCCTATCTCATATAACTCTTGGGCAGCACACCTCCCAGCCCCCATGCCAACCCTCTCCATAAAGTGACTTCCTTACACACAATGGCTGTATCTACTTGTTTCTGGCCTTTGCCCCACTATCCTCAGCCCAGTTTTGTATTTGGAAAAACTTTAGCCAAAGAATAAGTTTAGTTAAAGAAGTGAGAAAATGCAGAAACAAAGGAAAACAATCCAACAAGACTAAACAATAATAGTCATTCAGCAGAGTCAAGGACCTTTAGTTCCTTTTCAGGGGCTATAGAAAATATCCTGAGCTATATCCTGTGAGCTGTCCTTTAAATACTGAAACCTCCACCTGCTGGAGGAAGTTAACTACATGATGACCAGACTACAGCCATGACATAAGCTGCCACAATTCCAAGAATATGCATCAAAGAATGGAAATGAAAGACCCTGGAATGGAAGACTTACTGTACCTAAAACAATCAAGATGACATTGATCAGATCATCACCTAACCAATGCCAAGATGGCTGTCAGAGCTGACTGTGCTGATTCTACATGAAGTCCCCTCCCTCTATCTATAAAAGCTCTCTCTTGCCCAATGTATGTCATTGGGAGGGAGGGTGGCAGAGAGTCAGCCTTTGGATGTGACAGTTGGACTGTGAAGAAAGCTGAGCGCTGAAGAATTGATGCTTTTGAACTGTGGTGTTGGAGAAGACTCTTGAGAGTCCCTTGGACTGCAAGGAGATCCAACCAGTCCATTCTAAAGGAGATCAGCCCTGGGATTTCTTTGGAAGGAATGATGCTAAAGCTGAAACTCCAATACTTTGGCCACCTCATGCGAAGAGTTGACTCATTGGAAAAGACTCTGATGCTGGGAGGGATTGGGGGCAGGAGGAGAAGGGGATGACAGAGGATGAGATGGCTGGATGGCATCACGGACTCGATGGACACAAGTCTGAGTGAACTCAGGGAGATTGTGATGGACAGGGAGGCCTGGCGTGCTGCGATTCATGGGGTCGCGAAGAGTCGAACACGACTGAGCGACTGAACTGAACTGAAAGACCTAAATGTAAGACCTGAAACAATAAAACTTATAGGAGGAAACATATGCAGTAAGCTTTTTGACATCAGTCTTAATATTTTTAGACATATCCATATTTTTTGGATATGTCTCCTCAGGCAAGGGGAATAAAAGCAAAAATAAATAGAACTACATCAAACAGAAAAGGTTTCACACAGCAAAATAAATTATCAAGAAAAGAAAAAGCCATCTACTAAATGAGAGATGTTTGTAAATGATATAGCTGATAACTTATACAACTCAACATAAAAAGAGAAGAGTAAAAATTGGGCAGAGAATCTGAATAGACATTTTTCAACAGAAGACATACAGACATATGGCCAACAGACACGTGAAAAGATGTTCAACATGAATAATCATGAGATAAAAATGAGATATTACCTCACACCCATCAGAATGGCTGTCATCAAAAAGACAACAGATAAACGTTGGTGAGGATATGGAGAAAAGGGACCCCTCATGCTGTTTGTGGGGATAAAATTGGAAAACAGTGTGCAGAGTCCTCAAAAAATAAAAAAAAAAATAGTACTACCACATGACCCTGCAGTTCCACTCCTGGGTATTTATTTGAAGAAACCAAAAACACAGTATAAAAAATGCAAATATCTCAATAGTCTTTGACTATAGGTGGAAATGATAATATTTAGATACATCGAGTTAATAAAATTTTTATTAAAATTAATGTTATCTATTTTTCCCCTTTAAAAGTGACTACTAGAACATTTAAAATTATATGTGCTATTCAGATTAATGACTTACATCTGTTTTCCTCGGACAGAACTATGTTCTGTAACTTCACAGCATGTTGAAGTTACTTTAGCTTTTCAGAGCAAATTTTCCTGTGATCTCACAGTCTCTCTCTGTATTAGCTAGAGGCAAAGCTTGTTTGCAATAGAACTGAAGTTAACAGAATCCTTTACCTCCCGATTGTTAGACTTTTTCATTTTAATAATTATAACAGTAAAGTCACAAAAATATTCTTCCAAATTTTCCATTGAGAGTTACGTGTTGTATGATATCATATCCAAAAGATTTGGTCACATGGTATTCATGCTTTAGAAAGAATTGAAAGAATTGTTAAGAAAGAATTTAGAAAGAATTATTTCTTTTTTGGAGGGGGGGGAAGTTAGGAGACCATAATCCATTTATTCTTTGCCCATTCTGGGCTTCTTGCCAAGGTATCACACACATGACAATTAACAGTAAAGTAAGAGATAAAATTGTTTAATAATAAGTTAGCAAATGTTCCCTTCTCTCCCAGCAAAGGGCTCTGATAAAAACTGAGCTTAGGCCAGAGGTATTTTTAAAAAGAAAATAAAGACTGGATGAGAGAGAGGCAAGCTACTGGCAACTGTGCCTAGGACAACAGTCTTCTTTATCTGTTTACCAAAAATTGCAAGAAGTTAGTATCCACCTCCCCAGAAGGCTTTGTTTCTCTTAATGTGTTCAAAACAGAAAACAGGTAGAAGAGAAAAAAGACAGTGGCCAGACCTGCCTTAGGAGCAAGTTGTATGCTATGCATAGTGCTCCAAAATTGCTCCTTTTTGAATGCACATGTATACCTCCACTTTGAGATATGTGGGGAAAATAACGACTTGGTGAATTGACTGTCTCTACCACAAATTAAGAATAGAATACTGAAAACTATCCTCTTTCTTAGAGAATAAATAAGCCAAGGATACTGTTTTCCATAGCTTTAAAAGCTAGATAGGATGCTACTGGAGAAAATTCCAGATGGATCAATTTGTGAAGCTTAAAAATATTCTGTATGAGATGTTTTCTGAATTGGAATCCACAGCAGCTGGATTGCAAATTGAATATATAGTCATCAACTCTGAGGCCATAATGGTCAGTGCATTGTTCTGCAGTACTTAAATACCTGTGGATGAGCATGTTGAGCTCAATAATATGATTTTCTCCCTGACTTTATTTCATTTGTTTGATTATTTAAATATGAGTGAAGAATTTTGAATGATTATTTAAGCATGGATCATTGAGAATGTCTCAAAATAATTTATTTCCAGATTTCACCTTGCAGCCCTACCCTTTCCATTCCAGCCCCTGCAAATGAGAGTGAAAGCAATTTCCTGTGGGAGAAGATGAAACTCCAAGGTCCCTCGGCCTTCCCCACAAAGGCTATTGCCAATCAATGCAGTTCCCTGGGGTTAAGGTCTTGTATGCAGGGGGTCCAGGTAAATTGTTCCTGGTAGAGAATAAAACTGCTGCCACTTGTCTTGGGGAATAGAAGCTAAGACAGCTAAGGAACAATAAATACGTCAGCAAAAAGGCAAAAGAAAACTCTCCATTTTAGAATAAATTTCAAGATACCACAAAATGTTTTGCTAGTAATATCATATTTAATGTTTGCATGAATAAAATATTGATGTCTAGTACATTTAAAAAAAACGGAATGTGATGACCAGTTTAAAATTCATGCATCTCCTTTTCCTCCAGAGTGATCAAGAGCTTCTGATTAGGATGGCAAAGATAGGTTATAAGGCATATGCCATTCTACAGAATTGCTGTCTATTAGAGGCCATGATACCAGTAAAATTAGATTAAGGTTAAGGCAGGAATGTAAATTTTGTTAATAAGGTTTCTATATTTTAATTCAAAACCAAACACCCTGCGGGTCTATTGATGCTAATCCCATTTAATCTTGCAAAAAGCTTTCCTGGTATCAAGGGATCCAGAAGAGTGCTTGCCCTTTATTACCTGGAAAATGAAGAATTTTCTTACACCTTCCCCTCTAAATAGTATAAACATAGCCATAGAATTTTGATGACTTTAAGAAAACAAATATATTTATGTGATAATGTAGAAACTCAAATGCTATGTGTTATGTGCAATGTGTGTTATATCTACATGTCTATTGCAAGAGTCATATATTCATCTGTTTAATTACTCTGTGCCTGAAATCTCTTGTATTTAAAATATTCATGCTTAGTTTACTAACCTGGGCCTTTCTGAGTTGGCACAGCTGTTTCAAAACATTTCAAAAAATGTTTTGAAAGTACATTAAAAAAATAAGTCGAGACATATCACTTCTCACTTTGGTAAATAAATTACTTCTCTGCTTTAGGGAGATTTTGCCATCTATTTATCACCTTTTATTTATTTCTGTGCTTTCTCTGCTCTCTTCTGACTCTGCTTTTCCATTCCTACAGTATCTGTCAGAGTGCGTCCCTGACCACACTGTGATGTGTCCTAAATTTTACTATATACTCATTCTCCTTCATGTGTGCTGCCTGCATCCCTCTTGAATAAGATGTTAAACTATTCTGTACTTTACATATACACGTATATATGTATGCGGGTGTGTATGCATATATATATGTACATGACTAAGGTGCCAGAGAGGATGAAGATATATGTATCAAGTGCTGAAATCTTTCTAAATGTGGTGGACTGGAAAGGGTGTAAGTTTTAGAGCCAGATATATGCTCTAATTCCTCCCTTTTCAAAGTGTCTGCACCTGAAATTGTTCTCTCTTTATTATGTCTTCCATCGTTTCCATCAACATAAATGTAGCGTTACTTAGCATATTCAAAAAGCTCTGGCAGGTAACAGCTTCATTGTTCAAAAAATAATGTTTCTCTCAGATCCCATTACAAAAAATATTGCCCAAACATTATAGACAAATACCAGTCTTTCTTACTGGGTGAAAGGTCCCATGAAGCCAAGAAATTTTTTGTCTGATTCAGTACTACAGACTCAGCACTTAGAATACTTCTAGCACCTATAAACTTCTCAGCAAACGTTTGTCAAATGAATGAATGAATGAGTGAATGGGTGAATGAACAATGTTTGGATCACAGTATAGGCTTAATCAAGGTTGGCTCTTATTACAATGAAACTGACATTTTATGAACCTGATATTTCTTATAAACGCCAAGAAGATTCAGAACAACCACACCACGAAGCTTGTCTAATACTAATTCTATCACTGAAGTCTGAAAGACTTGCCTGTACACACATCAGTGGTTATATGGTTTAACGTGTTTGACATTTCTTTGAAATTTTATAGGGAAAAGTCTGCCATGAAATCTTTCAACTTTCTATTTTACTTACCTTCCTATTATTACTTGAATATTGTGTACAGTTTCTAGTTATTCCCCTAAAACTGTAGCACCTAAGAATAATAAACGTATGCCATGTTCTTTATCTAAATAGAGTATGTTAAAGTTTTAGATACTAGAATTGAGTTATTTCAATATTTACTTAGGAAGTAAACAGAAGTGCTGCTATTGACTCATCTGATGTAGGTTTGTTAACTATAACAAGTGTACTATTCTGGTGAGGGATGTTGATGATGGGATATACTGTGCACATATGAAATCTCTGTACTTTCCTCTCAATTTTTTATTGAGATATAATTGATATGTAAAATTACATTAATTTCAGGTATACAAAATAATCATTCCACTGTGTATATTAATATATTAGAGATGATCACAATAAGCTTAGTCAACATCCATCACCCTGAAAGAAAGTGGCTCTGAAAGTGAAGTCACTCAGTCGTGTCCAACTCTTTGTGACCCCATGGACTGTAGCCTACCAGGCTCCTCTGTCCATGGGATTTTCCAGGCAAGAACACTGGAGTGGGTTGCCATTTCCTTCTCCAGGGGATCTTCCCAACCAAAGGATCAATCCATCACCCTACAAAGTTACAAATATTTTTTCCTGTGATGAGAACTTTTAAGATCTACTCTCTTGATAACTTTCAAACATAAACTCCACTGTCATTAATTCTAGTCACCATGCTGCACATAACATGCCCAGGACTTATTTATTTAATAACTGGAAATTTGTACCTTTTGACAACTTCCTCTTAATTTTGAAGTGATCATAAAACTTCTCCAAAAAGGCTTTTTTTCCGAAGAGAGAAAATACAAGGCATATGAACAATTCTGTCTTAGTATCTTCCAATTGTGATTTACCTTTAAAGTTTTCATGTGTTTGGAAATTTCTCTAAAAGAGGAGTAAAAATTAACAATGTGGAAATTCTTTGATTTTTTTTCTTCTAATGCAACTGCATGCATTTGGTAATACAGGATAGGTAACCTCAGTGTTAATGAAAATTTCAGTAAAAAATCACATTATAATTAACAGCACTCCTGGTCTTAGTGCATATACTCTAATAGAACAAATCCAGCAATGCTGAAATAAAATCATTCTAAAACATGCCTTGATCATGCCGTTACACTGTCCATACAACTTCAGTGTCTCCCCATTGCCTAGAGGATTAATGGCAAATTACTCAGCCTGAAAAATATATCCTTCTGTGCTGACCCCAAGCAATTTCCATAGCCTCGTCTCCAGCTATTTCTGATACAGACCTGATGTGACATCACAGCAATCAACAACCAGGCAGAGTCGAGAAGCCACCTAATACTACCTAGTTGTGTGACTTTGGGAGCTTTAGATGCAGCTCTTTTGAACCTCAGTTCTCTTATCTGGTTAATGGTACCTTCTCACTGCACTGCAGGAGGACTGTGGCAACGTCCAGGCTCCGTGTGGTCCCTGGCATCAGAAGCGCTCAGTCATGAGGGGAGCATTATCAACCCCAATGATGTCTTTTTATTCCAGTCTTGGTGTCTTTGTGCCCTTTCTTGAAACATAGCTGAAAATTCAGGGTTTCCCTGTCTACTCACCCTTCAAAGCCCCTCCTCGTGTGGGAAGCCTTGACAGTCCACTCTAGCCCAAGAGGACTGCTTTCACCCTGAACTCACAGTTCTCATTTTCTATATGTTCCTTTAAAAATGATTTGTCTTGTAATCTCTCTGATACTCTTCTCTCATAGTTCATCTTTCCACATAGTTATTTTAGGAACAGAGTTGCTATCGAAGGAAGTCATGGTTGGGAGCTAGAAAGAAAATAAATAGATGAACAGACTGCTGCTGCTAAGTCACTTCAGTCGTGTCCGACTCTCTGCGACCCCAGAGACGGCAGCCCACCAGGCTCCCCCGTCCCTGGGATTCTCCAGTCAAGAACACTGGAGTGGGGTGCCATTGCCTTCTCCACATGAACAGACTAGTGGATCCTGAACTGTGTCCTCTGGAGCTTCCCTGGGGGACATTGTGGTGGGGTGGAATGAGGTGCAGTGCCATTTGGAGAATGTCAGGTAAGCAGGTTCTTGGTCCTGTCCACAGCTTCTACTCAGAGCGTCAACCTTTCAATATTTCTTTGTTGTGATTATTAATATTCATTAAAACTCATTTAACAAGATTAAGTGCTGGAGTTCCAAGTAAGAATTCACCAATAAAAGAATTCCATTGCTCTATGAAACCTTGAAAGTCATTTATCCAGTGCAAGCTTCTAGCTTCTACTAAGAAAGAAGACTTGGAGAATCACAATCAAGGTCATGCAATGAGGGCTGACATTAGAAAAATAGTCTCAAGCCCCAGCTCCTTTAGTTTATTATAGTTTGCTTGCTTATTAATTAAATGATTAGAGCCTTGAGGTCAGAGACCACTTATTTTATTTCTTTGTTTTTCTTCCAACCCTAGCTCAGGGCTTTAAGCAGAATCCCAGTGTTTAAATATAAGAGGGCAGTGTGCCTATAACACAATCACAAAATGGGTACAATAGACCACTTCCACCACAGCCCCTGTAGACTGAAGGAACATTTGGATAGAATAAGAGAAGAAGCATGGTATGGATCAGCATGAAACAGGGTCCATTTCATTTTGGACCCTTTCAAAGTACCCTGAATATCCATTCCAGGTCAGCCTGGAAACCTCATTCCAAATTCCTGCCAGTTAACTGCAGAATTCTTCAATCCTCCACTACTAATTATCACTGAGTTCTGAACAGGGTTGCTATGGAAGGAAGCCATTGTTGGGAGCAAGAAGGAAATAAATAGATGAACAGGCTAGTGGATCCTAAACTGTGTCCTCTGGAGCTTCCTTGGGGATATTGTGGTGTGGTAGAATGAGGTGCAGTGCCATTTGGAGCTACTCAGAGCATTTACCTTTCAAAATTTCTTTGTTATGATTATTAATATTTATTGAAACTCATCTGACAAAATTAAATGCTGGAGTTTTCATTTTGACACTAAATATTAGCTCTCAAATGGAATTTGAATTCTGTGTGGGCTGTCTAGCTTGTCTATGACCTTCGTATTCCATCAAGACTCTAGAGTTATTATTTTCTTCCACCTGTAAGTCCTGTAGGTGTTGGCCAGAGAAGTCTGATTCTTGTATCTTGATGCCTCCCCAGGAAGCCTGTAGCTGTGTCTCCTCTCCTCTGGGCTCCACATGATGAGACAGGGGAATGACCTAATTGGTCTGGGTATGAAAACAGAGCTTGGACACGATGCTAAAATGTTAGGTATTGATCAAAAAGAAGACCCCAAATGGCACAATATGGGGAAAGAAATAATACTTGAGTTCAATCTTGAATCCATTGCTGACGAGCTAGCCCTGAGATACCAGGCAAATCAATGAAGCATTCTGAGCCTTGGTTCTCTCACCTTTAAGAGGTGCTTTGAGGAGTGAGCAAAATAACCTGGATGTGTATATGTGGAATCTAGAAAAATGGTCCTGATGAACCTATTTGTTGCTTTACTCTTAAAATACAATAATGGTTAAAGTATATGCCCTAGTGGAGGGCATGGCTACCCATTCCTGTATTCTTGCCTAAAGAATTCCATGGACAGAGGAGCCTGGCTGGCTATAGTCCATAGGATCACAAAGAGTCAGACATGACTGAAATGACTTAGCATGCTCTCATGTTGCATATAACATTCTGCAGGCAACATTATGCTGTGTGTTGTGTTTTTTGTTTGTTTGTTTGTTTTTACAGTGTAGCCAGTCTGGATCAGTTTTGTCAATTGTTAGTGGTGGTTCCCTTACATTTATTTCAGCATAGTTCATCTGCCTAAACTATTGTTCAGGCCTCTCCCCCAAGTGCCAGACCTTGAAGGAGACTCTTTGGCAGTAAGTGGACCATACGGTCTTTGAAGAAGAAGTAGAAATAACCAATTTCATCATGTAGACCTTATTTCTTTCTGAAGCACGGAACACTTCAACAATTTGTTCCTAATTTCTGTGAATAACTTATTTTCTTATTATGGTGGTCAATGACTGGTCAGGTCAGGCAAAGAAAGAAAATATTCCTCAGTTTCATCAGATCCAATGCTGAGTCACCATCTTTTCCCCTGCCCACATATGAGAGGACTTCCTCTTAGGAAGTGAAGGTAGTCCCATGAAAACAGCTTACCTTGTGAAATGATGTCAGCCAAAGTTCTGGACACATTTTGATTCAATTCAGTTCAGTTCAGTCACTCAGTCATGTCCGACTCTTTGCGACCCCATGGATTGCAGCATGCCAGGCCTCTCTGTCCATCACCATCTCCCGGAGTTCACTCAAACTCACGTCCATCAAGTTGGTGATGCCAGCCAGCCATCTCATCCTCTGTCATCCCCTTTTCCGCCTGCCCTCAGTCGCTTCCAGCATCAGAGTCTTTTCCAATGGGTCAACTCTTCGCATGAGGGGGCCAAAGTACTGGAGTTTCAGCTTTAGCATCATTTCTTCCAAAGAACACCCAGGACTGATCTCCTTTAGAATGGACTGTTTGGATCTCCTTGCAGTCCAAGGGACTCTCAAGAGTCTTCTCCAACACCACAGTTCAAAGGCATCAATTCTTCAGCACTCAGCCTTCTTCACAGTCCAACTCTCACATCCATACGTGACCACTGGAAAAACCATAGCCTTGGCTAGATGGACCTTTGTGGGCAAAGTAATGTCTCTGCTTTTCAATATGCTATCTAAGTTGGTCATAACTTTTTTCCAAGGAGTAAGTGTCTTTTAATTTCATGGCTGCAATCACCATCTACAGTGATTTTGAGGCGTAAAAAATAAAGTCTGTCATTTTTTCGACTGTTTCCCCATCTATTTCTCATGAAGTGATGGGACCAGATGTGGAGAAACCCAGGTAAGATGGTTGGTGTTGCAAGAGGGCATCAGAGGGCAGACACACTGAAACCATAATCACAGAAAACTAGTCAATCTAATCACACTAGGACCACAGCCTTGTCTAACTCAGTGAAACTAAGCCATGCCCTTTGGGGCCATCCAAGACAAGCAGGTCATGGTGGAGAGCTCTAACAGACTGTGGTCCACCGGAGAAGGGAATGGCATGCCTTGAGAACCCCATGATCAGTATGAAAGGGCAAAATGATAGGATACTGAAAGAGGAACTCCCCAGGTCAGTAGGTGCCCAATATGCTACTGGAGATCAGTGGAGAAATAACTCCAGAAACAATGAAGGGATGGAGCCAAAGCAAAAACAATACCCAGTTGTGGATGTGACTGGTGATAGAAGCAAGATCCGATGCTGTAAACAGCAATATTGCATAGGAACCTGGAATGTTAGGTCCATGAATCAAGGCAAATTGGAAGTGGTCAAAAAGGAGATCTCAAGAGTGAACGTCGACATTCTAGGAATCAGTGAACTAAAATGGACTGGAATGGGTGAATTAAACTCAGATGGCCATTATATCTACTACTGCGGGCAGGAATCCCTCAGAAGAAATGGAGTAGCCATCATGGTCAACAAAAGAGTCTNAGCCAAAGCAAAAACAATACCCAGTTGTGGATGTGACTGGTGATAGAAGCAAGATCCGATGCTGTAAACAGCAATATTGCATAGGAACCTGGAATGTTAGGTCCATGAATCAAGGCAAATTGGAAGTGGTCAAAAAGGAGATCTCAAGAGTGAACGTCGACATTCTAGGAATCAGTGAACTAAAATGGACTGGAATGGGTGAATTAAACTCAGATGGCCATTATATCTACTACTGTGGGCAGGAATCCCTTAGAAGAAATGGAGTAGCCATCATGGTCAATAAAAGAGTCTGAAATGCAGTACGTGGATGCAATCTCAAAAATGAAAGAATGATCTCTGTTTGTTTCCAAGGTAAACCATTCAATATCACAGTAATCCAAGTCTGTGCCCCAACCAGTAATGCTGAAGAAGCTGAAGTTGAATGGTTCTAGGAAGACCTATAAGACCTTTTAAAACTAACACCCAGAAAAAGATGTCCTCTTCATTATGGGGGACTAGAATGCAAAAATAAGAAGTCAAGAAACACCTGGAGTAACAGGCAAATTTGGCCTTGGAATGTGGAATGAAGCAGGGCAAAGGCTAATAGAGTTTTGCCAAGAGAACGCACTGGTCATAGCAAACACCCTCTTCCAACAACACAAGACACTACACATGGACATCACCAGATGGTCAACATGGAAGTCAGATTGATTATATTCTTTGCAGCCAAAAATGGAGAAGCTCTATACAGTCAGCAAAAACAAGACCAGGAGCTGACTGTGGCTCAGATCATGAACTCCTTATTGCCAAATTCAGACATTTTGATTACTTGGTAAAATAATATTTTCAAGCCTTATTACTTCAATATTGATTTAATTTGAAACAAGATGTAATTTGAGACAGTTTCTAAGCTGTTCTTTAATTTAAAAAGAAAAGGATCATCTCAACTTGGATAATTTGAAACCTGTTGTTTGGTTCTCTGGTTTCAAGTTTGGGAGATTTTGTGCTTGCATGCATGCTAAGTCACTTCAGTTGTGTCTGACTCTGTGTGACCCTATGGACTGTAGTCTGCCAGGCTCCTCTGTCCATGGGATTCTCCAGGCAAGAATACTGGAGTGGGTTGCCATTCCCTTTTCCAGGGGATCTTCCTGACACAGAGATCGAAGCTATATCTCTTACATTTCTTGCATTGGCAGGTGAGTTCTTTACTGCTAGTGCCACTTGTAAATAAATTACCTTCTTCCTATTCCCTGACTATCTTTCATAGTTCTAGAAAAGCTGATTCTCTGGTTCCCTTTTCCCTTTGACCTACTGATTCTAACTGTGCCATTGACATACAGCTTACACAGAATCCTTTCCATCCTTTCTTCATTTTGTGAAAATTTAACATTTATGAGCTGTAATTTCAGGCTCTATTTTCTTAACTGCCAGAAACAGTGTCAGCCAATCATCCTTTACTCAGAAGGATGCTTAATGTAGATTTTGTGTATTTTTTGGATACTTAAGCAATTCTTAGAGCCCATGCCAGTCCCTGATTCAGAAGTCTGTATTCATTCCCTGACACTAAACATTTTAAATTCCTATAGGAAGGTGACTACTGTGGGTGGTCTCATAGATACAGAAGACTTGATTTTCACTCATTCAAAGACAAGGCTCTCTTTACCTGGGCTCCACTGGAGACCCTCAATTATTGCCAACATAATTTCTCTTCTGCCTCCTAACCTCTTGTGGCTGAGTTGACCTGCTTATTGTTTCTATTAATACATCAATCTCGAGTCGCTTGCTTACATGCATACTATCACGGGAAGCCCGGTGTCAGTCCTACCAGCCAACTGCCCAAAGCAATTCCTCATGCAGAGATGACCCACAATGCCCAAGGGAAAGCACCTCGTGGCAGAAGTAGCTGCAGCCCCAGCCTTCCAGTCATGGCACTCTCCAAGCTGCTGCCTCTTTCCATGGGCAATGAATCCACCCATCATCCCAAAGCACTTGATGGTAAACAGGAGTCAAATTAAAGGAGTCCAGTTTTGTCTACAAGTTTTTTCAACATGTATGATGTGAAGGAACATTTAGCTTAGCAGTGACTTTTTGTGACTTAGGGGTAGGTTGTCATCCTGCTAGTTTTACTAGTCCACTACTAATATCATACAGAGAAGGCAATGGCACCCCACTCCAGTACTCTTGCCTGGAGAATCTCATGGATGGAGGAGCCTGATGGACTGCAGTCCATGGGGCGCTAAGGGTCGGACACGACTGAGCGACTTCACTCTCACTTTTCACTTTTATGCCTTGGAGAAGGAAATGGCAACCCACTCCAGTCTTCTTTCCTGGAGAATCCCAGGGACGGGGGAGCCTGGTGGGCTGGCGTCTATGGGGTCGCACAGAGTCGGACACGACTGAAGCGACTTAGCAGCAGCAGCAGTAACTAATATCATAAGACTCTGTGGGCACTTTTTCCTTTTTTGTTTTTCTTGAGACGAGTGGAATGATGCCACTTAATTCAGACTTGGAATTGCTCCCCAAGAACCTAGTCGAAGTTAGAATTCCATCATAATTTGTGATTTGTCATCAAGAAAGAAACAGGATCCAGAAAAAGAAGGTCTACGTGCTTCTACGCTGTTCTCTTTAGTCCCTGTTTTGGTGTGCTTTAGCCTCCCTGCAGACAGTTCATTCAGCTGGTATGGCTGCCAAGGCCACGGTGGCAGTCAGTTACGTGTAGGCCAATCATCTTTCCAGACGACAGAGAAGCTTCTTAAGAGGAGCCAGCTCATAAATGTGTGCTTTCAGTCACAGGCAGGACCAAGGGAGAAAGTGTGGCCAGATGTGGATTGGGGAAAAGTCATTAGTTATTTGGAAAAATGACACAGGCATGGGTACTTGTGTCTATGGTGGGTAAGGGGCAGCCTAGTTATGAGTTAAGACTGTAATATGTATTCAAAATTAACTGGCTTTGTTCCAGTTATTTGCTGTTAAGATGACTGCTCTAGCTTCCTGGGTCTCACTTCACCAAAGGCGTGACTTTGGCACCACTGCTTACCACCTATTTTACAGATTGGTTGTAAAGTTAAAAAAAAAAAGATAACTTGTGCACAATATAAAATATACATTATGAGATATATAGATCAGTATTTAAAATGGCAAATTCTAGAAAAAGCCTGCCTTGTTCAAGTCCCAATTGTGTTTCTAGACGGTTGATCAAGGAAAACATTGTCTAATCTCTTTTCGCTAAAGTCTTTCATCTGTGAGAAGGGTAACAACAGTACCAACCTCTTAGGGTTGTTTTAAAGATTAAATAAAATGATACATGTAAAGAGTTTATGGGGCTTCCCAGGTGGCTCAGTGGTAAAAATATTCACCTGCCAATGCAGGAAATGTGGGTATGATCTCTGGGTCAGGAAGATCACTGGAGAAGGAAATGGCAACCCACTCCAGTCTTCTCATCTGGGAAATCCCATGGACAAAGAAGCCTGACGGGCTATGGTCCAGGGGATTGCAAAAGAGTAGGATATGACAGAGCTACTAAAGAAAAACAGCAAGAAGAGTTTATAGCACCAGTTGGCACATTGTAAAAGCTCATTATAAAAACCCAATGAATATTAACTACTTCAGCTGTTATCAAAACACTTTTTAAAAGAGCTAGCAGACTGATTTGAAAATCTTGAAGAACGGTATGAGTAGACCACTGGAAAGCATTCTTTAAACCAATGAGATCAACATTATTTTTATTGGCAATAAGCAATTACACTGATAATCAAGCCACACTTTTGGTGTGAATTGATTTGCCATGGTTGCATTTCAGGTTTGTTTGAGTTTCACATACAGTAAGTACTGTGGATTCCCTTTTCAAGCCATGTGACTTTTGAAAGGAAAAAAAAAAAAAAGCCAGATATCTCTAATGGTCTAGTGTTGGCCATATGTTTTCTTAATGTGAAATGAATGTTTGAGCTTATTGTACTAAGATGAGTTTGCCGTGTCCTAAAATTTATTACTCCAAATCAGTGGCATTTGTATTGTTAACAGTGTAATTGCTAGTTGATACTGGAATGCATTCATTAGCTCCATAGTACAGAAATTGTACAATACCAGAGTTGCTTCTTCTTTTTTATTTCTATTCTTAGCTCTTCTTCTTTTTTTTTTTTTTTTTTAATGTCAGCTTGACTGTTCTACCTTTGGAACAGAATAATGAGATAACAGTTAAGTGAGGAGTCAATGAAGATTTTACAGAATGGGACAGACTTCTTGCAACTACGCCCAGGATTTTGCTCATTTTGGTTGTATCTGCAATGTTTTAAAGACATCATATCTTGTCCCACTGTGATAAAAATATATTTAGACAGTTTATATCAATAAAATCACCTCATTATAAAGTTAGAATTTATCAAATTTATTTAAGAGCTATCATCACGAATTGCCTGGCCTTTTACTTTTTATACTTTCTGAATGTACTCTGTCTACTCCTTTGTGTTCAAAATGCTAAGCTTCAGCTGTAGAAATGCCTTATTATAAAAATGAACAGAGGCTGCAGTAGTAACTAGTCATTGGCATTTTCATATTATTCAAAGTCTTTTCCTTATCTCTCGGACAAATACATTTCATTAATCTGTATTCAGGCTTGACTTCTCTTCTGTTAAAGAAATGATATAAGTCTGTAGCTTGCTTCACCACAGAAGAAAATAAGGTTATTATCTGTAAGAGAAAGTAAACACAATTATTTGGATAACTTAAGACTATCTCTCTCAAATTTTCTTGTTTAAAATAGTAGTTTTCAATTAGGGGCAATTTTGTTCCCAGTGAGTAGTTGACAGTTGTCTGGAGACCTTGTCGATTGTCAAGATGGGGTAGGTGATGGTATTGTCCTCTAGTGGGTGGAGCCCAGGATAGGTACTAAATATCTTACAATGTACAGGACGGCCCCCACAACAAGAATTATCACAATCTGACTCAAAATGTCAATAGTGCTGAGGCTGAGAAGCCCTGGTCTGAAATATCCTAGTCTCAATTGTTGCATTAAAGCTAGAGTTTGGATTTTTAAATATTTGAAATATCCAGACAAGATTCCTAAATATCTACCACTAACTACCCACAAAAAAACTGGACATAATTTTAAAGGCATGTTGGCCCAAATACTAATTGATAATGTTGAAAATTTATTTTGAAAGAGGATGATCCAAATGGAACAGAAATGTATGGATGCTCTTCCTTCAAAGTGACATTTTAATTATGAGAATGAAGCTGAAAATTTGAAATCTTATTTTTATGAAGCATTTTGCATTAAAAAAATAATCTAGGGGGTTCTTTGTTTTAGGGCTTATTTTAAAGTCAAAAAGATCAGGAAAATACAGAAAGTAAACAGAATTTATTTCCTTTTTCTTTCAAAGTGTAGTGCTTCTACCTCTTTAAACAAATGCATGCTGTGTAAAGGCTGACAATTGAATCCTTTTATCTGATCTCTGAGTATTAGATCTCTTGAAATTTAAGAAAACGCAAGTTACATTGACTCTTAGAGAAACAGCCTATATCATAGAAACACACACACACACACACACACACACACACCTATCAACAAAGGAACAAAACACCCTCAACTCAAGCCTTTTAGGAAAAGTATATATATATATATACATATATAATATAGATATATTTGCAAACCAAACATAAAATACCATCCTAGACATTTTTCTGTTGAGCATCCAAGTTGAGTTGAATGTTCCATTTCTCTTAAGTCAATTTATGGGAGGGGTGTGTAAAAGCACTTTAGTGAAGAAAACCAGTGATCGCAATGCATCAAAGTTAAGCTGTAGTGAGGTTATCACTCCGTGAAAAATCACATAAACATTTCACATATAAAATATTATTCATCAGAGCAAAACCCTCAAAGGGGTTGAGAGATAACAAAGGTATCACAAAACCTTTTTCTTTTTTTGAAAAAGGAAAAAAAAATTATATTCCACATCTAAAATGGAATCTGTGGTCATGTGGCAGGTAGGAGATGAATATAATTGAGAAGAAAATTAGCAAACCTTAAATATCTGGTTCTGTAATATCATTACCCATAAACTTGCCCTCTTCCACCCTATTTTCCCCAAAGACCAATGTCCCATATCTGAACTGAGGGAGATGTGTGCTTTCTAACAGCTAAATCAACAAGGTTTCACATGAGTAGTGCTGTGTGGTGTGGTTGACTGATTTCATGAAAAACTAATCATGTATTCATCATTGAGATCAAACACTTCCCAAGTAATTATCATCCCAACCCAATCAGATAGGAACTGAAAGGGTGGTGCTGCTGATATAATCAGAGGCGGATCAGAATAGTTCTTTTAGCCTTTTGTAAACCTTGGGTTGGAAAGCACGAAACTGAAATTGTATTTTATAATTAAGAAAGGTAAAGTTGGCAAGCTGCAAACAATGATTTCAATCAATCATAACAAGTTTAGCTTGCCAGGTTATTTACTGGAACATACATTTAAAAATTGACTTTTCATAAGTGAGCATTTAAAAATATCTAATAGAAGAAAAATACAAAGAAGTTTTTGAATTAAAATCTGAACCCTTTGTGTACAGATGATAAAATAGTGTCATATCACTTCCATAGTTCTCTTATTTTGAGCTGTGGTATTTTTCTTTCTGATATGGAGCTATTATTATATTGAATTATATGTCATCACAAAGTGATTGCTTTCAGAAAATCTGACTTTCACTTTGTGTCTGTGATTATATATTTAGATGGAGATGAACAGTGTAGAACATTTAAATACTTTACAAAGGACTTCCACATGTAGTACCTTGAATGCTTACGTGTTAAGTAATATAACTGCTTTTTCTGTGTTATGTCATTTAATCTTCAGACAGCTTGATGAGAGCGATCCAGTTAGAACCCCTAACTTAAAAATGAAGGAACCAAGTCAGAGAGAAGTGTGTCTGCTGAAGTTCACTAATATTAAATGGCATCAGTTCAGTTCAGTTCAGTTCAGTCGCTCAGTCGTGTCCGACTCTTTGCGACCCCATGAATCGCAGCACGCCAGGCCTCCCTGTTCATCACCATCTCCCGGAGTTCACTCAGTCTCATGTCCATTGAGTCCGTGATGCCATCCAGCCATCTCATCCTCGGTCGTCCCCTTCTCCTCCTGCCCCCAATCCCTCCCAGCATCAGAGTCTTTTCCNGAAATTGTGTGGGAGAAAGTGATCTCCCGTCTTATTCCTCCGCCATCTTCCCGCCCTCCTGTAATTTTAAAAATAAGATAGGATAGGAGGTTACTCCAGTTCTAAACTGAAAATATTGTTGATGTGGAAGTAAATCAATATTTAATTTTAAAATGCTTTGATCCAAAAACTTAGCACAAAAAAAAAACTCAGTCAAAAAAAAAAAAACAAAACAAAACCCCACTTAGTCTTTATCCACTCTTATCTGTGCAAGTATTAAATCAACCACCAGAATCATATATATTTTAGCCAATATTAAATCTTAGTGTTTTAAATCCCATTGCAAAACACAATGAAAGTTAAAATGAAGGAAATTTAGTGCTTTCTCAGTGCCAAAAATTGCACCATATCATCTAAATCAAAATGCATTTGTAACAATGCAACTCAAGGCCATCATTCAGTTCTAAGTTACTGTTTTCTGAAAGTAAATAAAACGGTTTGGAGCTCTCATTTAAATAGATTCTAGATTTGTGGTACAGTTTTGGCAATGATGAGTTTTCTTGGTACATCAATGTTACCATAATGGTTACAGAAGTCATGAACATAGCATTTGTGGTAACCAGTTTACAATTGAGAATCGAAAGATGCATTTTCAGGATCATAAATAACGCTAAATACCCTCTTATTCAAAGGAAGGAATATCCAAAACCTGACCAATTGTACAAGGATCCCAATTAACTAAGACATTTCTTACTAGCATGCACGCCAGTGTGTGATTACCCTACAATTGTGGAAGCAGGTCACTGTGGAATTACTATCTGTCTTAGGAAATGCCCTTTAAGTCACAGTGAGTTTCAATGATTCTTACTTTAAACGTGGCAAATCCACTTGAACATTAAGAAATACCCATAAATTTACTTATCAGGCAGGTTTACCAAGAACACAATGCTAAATTGATCAAACTATTAAATTGATTGACCACAGAAGTTTCTAAAAANGTCACAGTGAGTTTCAATGATTCTTACTTTAAACGTGGCAAATCCACTTGAACATTAAGAAATACCCATAAATTTACTTATCAGGCAGGTTTACCAAGAACACAATGCTAAATTGATCAAACTATTAAATTGATTGACCACAGAAGTTTCTAAAAAATATTCTCATTTCTGAGACATTAAGTAATAATAGTTTTTCTTTCTTTCTTTCTTTTTTTTTTTTTTTTGCAGTAGGTGAGGTTGAGGCTGGCCTGTACAGTGTAGCCTGGGGAGGCTGGACCCCTCCATTCTTTTTTTTTTTAACTTTACAATGTTGTATTGGTTTTGCCATACATTGACATGAATCTGCAATGAGTGTACATGAATAATAGTTTTCAATTCTTTTGTTGTCCATATTCATTTCTTCCTACATTTTGGTATGACTTCTGAGTTGCTTAGATGGGTTATTTTCGTGGTGTTTCATGGCATGCCAGGCCTCCCTGTCCATCACCATCTCCTGGAGTTCACTCAGACTCACGTACATCGAGTACATGATGCCATCTCATCCTCTGCCGTCCACTTCTCCTCCTGCCCCCAATCCCTCCCAGCATCAGAGTCTTTTCCATGAGTCAACCCTTCGCATGAGGTGGCCAATGTACTGGAGTTTCAGCTTTAGCATCATTCCTTCCAAAGAAATCCCAGGGCTGATCTCCTTCAGAATGGACTGGTTGGATCTCCTTGCAGTCCAAGGGACTCTCAAGAGTCTTCTCCAACACTACAGTTCAAAAGCATCAATTCTTCAGTGCTAAGCTTTCTTCACAGTCCAACTCTCACATCAATACATGACCACAGGAAAAACCATAGCCTTGACTAGACAGACCTTAGTCAGCAAAGTAATGTCTCTGCTTTTGAATATGCTAGCTAGGTTGGTCATAACTTTCCAAATGTTGGT